>OU898282.1:42371373-42978873 GCA_918026665.1 Diabrotica balteata | reverse complement strand
GAAAATATCTAAGATTTCGGTAGTTTTATTTGTTGGAATAGCACAGACACAGTCATCGATATAGCGGTAGAAGAATGGTACATTAAAATTGTCATTAAAGTTGTCAACCATTATTTAATTTCATTAACAGTCCAAGAATTCGTTGGACTTTTGTTTAATACTTTAGAATGGTAAGGTGCATTGTATAAAATAATTACGCTGGGCTCACTTAAACCTGGGAGAAGTTTTTCATGTAACCGTTTTACAAACATTTCTGTGTTCATATTATCGTGATAGTCACTTGATTTTGATGAAAATATTAAATCAGCACCTTCTATAAAACCCGATTTCCCTCCTGCATGTAAAATTATGTGTCGCTTCCCTTCTCCATTAGTATGTTTGATAGACTTTACGTTATCATCTTACCATGTTCTCGTGGTTGCACCCCTAGAAAATATCCATGTTTCGTCTAAATATATAAAATTTGCCCTTTCTTCTAATAATTTAGAATATTTTCTTTAAAAGTTAATTCTTTTATGCACAACAGAACTTCTATCACAAAGGGCTTTTCTGTTATCCTCCTTTTAAAATTTGAAACCCAAATTATGTATCACTTGCCATAGACTTGTTCTGCCAATTTCGTCAAATTTTCTTTCTTTTAATTCGGAGAGAATTGTATTTAAGGTCACATGTTCCTTGTTGGCTCGCATTCGATAAATGGTATCACGAATTTCAAATTTTTTTCTATCTGGAATATCTTTCGTTTTCAATGTTAGGCGAGTTTTTCGGTGATCTTCTTTCGGCCGTTCATTATTGCGATTTTGTAATACTCCTCTTAGTTTGGTTTCACTAATTCCTAGAGCATCACATACGCGTTGTTGAACAGACATTACCGATTTTAAAGGACCGCCATTTTCTTTTTCATCCGTAAAATACTTATGTACACTACAAATTAGACTGTCTACATCTAACACACGTCTAGGCATTTTTAAATATTTCCACCAATCATGCAATGTCAACACTGGTAACGAATCAATTCAACTGCAATATTGTAACAAATTGATACCTACCCTAATGTTATTTTAATGTATTTTAAAATATGACCAATAATGCAGTTTTTACCTAATTTTCTGGGAAGTCGTTTACTGCAACCGGTTATCAATTCGAAACCCGTGTAAATATAGCGAACCGACTATAAGTCGAAACCTAGACAAAATGTAAGAGTTTTACTTAATTTTTTGGCCAAAATCATTGTCTGCCACTCTACGATAAACTTTTATCTATTTTAATCACGTCACAAGTACCATTATATATATATATATATATATATATATATATATATATATATATATATATATATATATATATATATAGTAGATTTGAGTTTCTTGAACCGTATTATATTTAATATAAAATTAATGTTTCTTGGGTTTAGGTTCAATAAAGATATTACATGTGGAACTAGATTTTATTTTCCATTGCAATCAATCAACGTTTCGGCAGGAAACCCTTGCCTTTGTCAAGATTCTAAAAGGGGTATATATAAGGACAAACAGATATTGTAAAATATGTATATATATATATATATATAATAATATATATATATATATATATATATATATATATGACTTACCAAAACGTAAAACGTGACACAGACATTAACGAACTGACATATAAAAGTTGATATCTGATATCTCATTGTTTACTGTCATTAGTATATAATTATTTTTATATGGGCGTATCGTTGATGTTTTTAAAAAAGGTAAGGTGTAGATATGTTATGACTTTAAGAGCTTTTTATGATGTTATATTATTATTGTTTAAATCAGATTGAAATATATTTTATTTAGGTTTTGTGTATCTTTTTTGTCATTAATTGCGTTGGTGTTTCTTTTTATTTCTATTGATTCGTATATCTCCCTCTTCTTTTTGTTTTTTTCTGTTTTTAAAATTTTGATGTTTTCAAAGTCAAATTTATGCTTCTTCCCGCTTTCATGTTTTGTGAGCGCAGTGACGTTGTTCTTGTCGTATTTGTGAGAACGAATTCTGGATTGAAGCAGTTGACTGGTTTGACCGATATAGACACCTTCACAGTTTGTACATGGTATTTAGTAAACAACATGTGATTTTTTAAGTTTTGGAGTTTGTGTTTTTAGTTTTGTGAAGTATTTATTTAAGAGGTTGTTCTAGTGTCATTGCCCAACTGGTTCTGCAAGACTTAGAAGAATCTGTCATGAGTCATTTAGATTTTAATGTACCATTCTTCTACCGCTATATCGATGACTGTGTCTGTGCTATTCCAACAAATAAAACTACCGAAATCTTAGATATTTTCAACAGTTACCATCCAAAATTAAAGTTCACTATACAAATTGAACAAAATAATAAAATAAACTTTCTGGATATCACCTTACATCGCATTAACAATAGAGTTAAAACCATGTGGTTTACAAAAGAAACATGGTCTTCACGATATCTTAACTACAATTCCCATCATCCATTTTCCCATAAGAAGTCTGTAATTATAAGTCTCGCTGATAAATCTATAAAACTAACAGATCCAGAATACAGACCAACTGCAATAAAAAAAGCAAAAAATGCCCTTCTAAAAAATGCATATCCCGAACATCTAATCGAAACTATTTTCAAATCAAGACTCAATAAATTTTATAACAATGCAACTAACAACAAACCCAACAGTATCAAAACCACTTATACAACTCTTCCATATATAAAAGGTTTATCCGAACAACTAACAAATCTTTTACACAAACTCCAAAACTTAAAAAATCACATGTTGTTTACGAGATACCATGTACAAACTGTGAAGGTGTCTATATCGGTCAAACCAGTCAACTGCTTCAATCCAGAATTCGTTCTCACAAATACGACAAGAACAACGTCACTGCGCTCACAAAACATGAAAGCGGGAAGAAGCATAAATTTGACTTTGAATACATCAAAATTTTAAAAACAGAAAAAAACAAAAAGAAGAGGGAGATATACGAATTAATAGAAATAAAACCTAAATAAAATATATTTCAATCTGATTTAAACAATAATAATATAACATCATAAAAAGCTCTTAAAGTCATAACATATCTCCACCTTACCTTTTTCAAAAACATCAACGATACGCCCATATAAAAATAATTATATACTAATGACAGTAAACAATGAGATATCAGATATCAACTTTTATATGTCAGTTCGTTAATGTCTGTGTCACGTTTTACGTTTTGGTAAGTCATATATATATATATATATATATATATATATATATATATATATATATATATATATATATTATATATATATTATATATATATATATATATATATATATATATATATATATATATATATTATATATATATATATATATATATATATATATATATATATATATATACATATTTTACAATATCTGTTTGTCCTTATATATACCCATTTTAGAATCTTGACAAAGGCAAGGTCTTGACTTGCAATGGCAAAGAAACATATACCATTTACACAACATATTTTAACATCAGAATTATTACGCTTGGCAAATATCTACGCAAAACCAAAAACCTTTGTTGTGGATCAGATTATTGAAAGTTAGGGCCATCAAGTTTTACGTCTGCCACCGTATCATTGCCAGTTTAATCCAATCGAATATATATGGGGAATAGCAAAACAATATTATGACAACCATATTGGGCCTAACGGTTAAAGCGACGACGCAGTTCGGGAAACTTGGCGAAAGGCACATTCAATTGTAACTCTAGAAGTGTGGTGTAGGGATGGGAAAAACCTACCGGTTTTAACCGAAAACCGGTTTTTTTACTTCGAAATAACCGGTTTTATCGGTTGTTTTTTTGTCCCGGTTATAACCGGTTTTTTATTTTTAAAGTAAAAACCGGTTATTAGGTTTTTACAGTGATTAGGAGTAGGTTAGGTATTATTTTAGATCCCAACCAATCATAATTATTATTCTCAAGTAATTATTCCAAAAAAAACTAAAATTCAATTTTTATTTTATTTTATAAATACAAAAGCAAACTGAAAGTACAAGCTCAACTGAGCCAGAAACAATTAAATTTTATTATAGTATTTCGTTGAAAAAGTATCTGTAATCATAATATTTTTACATAAGAAGTGATCTGGTACGTTATATATTTTTCACACTTGACTCTTGACATTGAAAGTGGGTGAATGGCTTTTTCTGATTACCAAAAATAACGATTATGAATATCGAATTACCGATTACGAATACGAACCTCCAAAGATTTCCCTACGTTTTCAAAACGATTTATATCCATACCGGAAGTCGTAAATGAGTTAAAAGTAATACATGATAAATTTTTTTTGATGGTAGTAAAAATAAAAGATGAATTGCATTATCCAATTTATTTTTAAGTAAAATATTTATGTTGATATTATTTTCTTTAAATCCCATTATCCGATTTAAAAGAGTCTGGGAAATTTTTGTTAAGGAATTTTTTTCTCACAAAACACAAAAAATTGTGTTGTATTTACATTTATATTGATATTCTTTCCATAGTACTAATTTTTATCATATTGATATCGAGTCTAATGTAAGTTCGCAAACTAAAGTGCATTGTAAATGTAACTTTCTAATCTATTGGATTCAAAAAACCGAAAACCGGTTTTTGGAAAAACCAGTTTTTTTTGGCCGGTTATAACTGCCAGGTTAAACCGTAAGCAAAAAAAAACCGGTATAACCGAAAACCGGTGTTTTGTCAAAAACCGCCATCCCTAGTGTGGTGCAACTGTATATTCAGGTGCGAGAAACTAATAGAAGATTGGTGGACTCGTGAAATTAAAATAAACGAAATAAGTCCAATCATAATAAGAATTGATGGTGATGACAGTGATGATGATGCCGATTATGATATTTTTGATGATAATGACTGATTTTCATTTTTGTTGGTAAGTTAAATTTTTTTATTTTTCATTAAAAATTCTCTCCATGGAACAAATATACATAGACCATATTTTCTGTGTGAAGTGTGATATAAAATTATTATTAGGTTTATATTAGCCACATTAGACTCCATTAATGAAGTAATTCTCCTTATTATACTGTCAATTATATAAAAGATTTTCCATTATTCTTTAATTAAAAAAAGTTATGGATTATTTTTCATTTCATTTGACCAGTTGATATTTCCTCAAAAAGCAGGTAATTAAAACTGGGTACTTACAATGAAATTTTTAATCCGAAACTCGCGTAAATATAGCGAACGGACTATATTTATTTTTTTTTTTCAGGACATATGTAAAAGTACACTGCACTTACTTGTGGCGAAATTGGGTTTGAAGCTGTGACTTCTACATTAGGTTTAATTTTTTTATTCTTATACAACATTTGTATCATTTAGTTTGCTGTTCAGCTTTAAAGTACTTATAGTTTTATAGATATTTTTAATAATTGATGGATTCGACCGTTACTTGATGGAAATTCATTTTATGTAACAATAAAACACTGAAAACTTTATTTTCAAACTTCCACAAAATTTATTTTAACTATTCACTACAGCTGTTTCGGCTGATAGCCTTTCTCAAGTGATCTATTTTTGGCTTGGGTTTACAAATTTATAGTCTCTAATGAAATAGGTTGAGGAGGGGAGAACTGTTTGTCTCAAGTTGGTCATTCAGAATTATATCTGTGTTTTTTAATTTGTTGATTTCCATATATTCCAACAAAGATAGCTTAAGGCCTTTATTTTGAATGTGAAGAATTTTAAATTTGTCATTAAAAGAATGATTATGATCTAGAAGGTGAAGTGCGTAAGTCGAATCTGTTTTTCTATTCTTGAAAGCCGTTTTATGTTCTGCTATTCGTTTATCAAAGTTTCTACCAGTTTGACCGATGTAAGTTTTTGGGCAGTCGCCACATTGAGGTTTATACACACCACTATTTAAGTGTTTTTTTATTTTGGCTCTTGTTATTTTTAATATATTTACCTAGGTTGTTATTTGTTCGGAAAGCTTGTGTTATTCCTTTCTTTTGTGTTTGGCAATTTTTGTTGTTATTTTGCCTGTATATGTAATCGAGCAGAAGGTACTGGGTTTTTTCCCTGGTGGTAGAAATACTATTTTCAGGGCTTTTTTATTTTTTCAAAACTACACAAGAAAGCCCTGAAAATAGTATTTCCACCACCAGAGAAACAACCCAGTACCGGTTTTTTATTTTTTCAAAACTACACAAGAAAGCCCTAAAAATAGTATTTCCACCACCAGAGAAAAAACCCAGTACCTTCTGCCCGATTAAATATACAGGCAAAATAACAACAAAAATTGCCAAAGACATAAAAAGAAAGGAATAACACCAGCTTTTCGAACAAATCGAAACAATTTTATACATTATAAGTATAACAAAGAGATATCAAAAAAGAATATACTAGATTAGACAGAAAACCAAAGTTACTGATGTAATCCATAGAACTAAACTTTTAAAATATCAGTGGGCGGGAAATTTGGCAAGAAGAATTGACATTAAGTTGTCCACCAGAATTACACTGTGGTATCCAAGACCTAAAAAATTTAAGATGGGACTATGGCATAAGAAAACAATCCGGTACAATACGGAACAGAAAAGCGAATTTTAGACAATCGGGGTCAGATATGAAGAATGAATATGTAAGGAAGGCTACACTATAATCGGTAGAACATGTTGAGAATAATGATGATGAGGATGACTAAACAATTTTAAACATCATTACTATTTATCAGTAAATGGAACAATATAGATTATATTATTTGGGTTATATTTCAGGTAGAAAGTTTTTTTAAAATCTAATAGAAGCGTAGGCACATAATACAAAAATACTAAGCGCTGCAACATTATATTTCCGTTCCTCCAGTGCGACAAAGAAACCTGACGTAAAGAAGTCCCTGCATTTCCTTCTAATGATCCTGGTTTATTGACCGTCTGACTTTCCTATTGGTCATTTAGCTCACTTTGTTCTTTGGTACAACTTTATTAGTCTTTCTGTCATTGTGAGTAATGTCTGTCGTTCATTGTCTATTTTTTTTTGTTTATAACTGCATTGAAGTAGTAAAAAAGGGTCAAAAATCAATATTTTGTCAATAATCTTATTCATGTGTTTAAAAAACACATAGAGCTTTTAAAATTACCCAGAAATTATTTTTAATGTAAAAAATACCCATCAAAGTTTAAGCACAATAAATCAAGTAGATTTTGCAAAATAATTTTGCAGTTTAAATTTTTGAAAATCGGTATTATACGAAAGGGCCTTTAAGCTTTCACAAAATTCTAATAATTGAAATCTTGTACATAAAAGTGCTTAGGGAATTTTTTTACACAATTGTACAAGTTTTTGTTATTTTTGTATTAAACAAAAATAAAATTATATGAATATTTAATTATTTTTGCATTCAATTAGTTCTATATCAAATACCTTACTAAGTATTTATTCTAGGATTGAATAAATTAATTTTTAAGTAATAATACAGTGATCTTTAGTTTATATGACTCATATTATTTCTATTATTGTTTCAGTTATTAATTTCTCTTATAGTCTTTTCAAATTTAAACATATAAAACTGAATCCACAACAGTCCTACGTCAGCTAAAAATACAATTAATACGTACAAACTATGCTACTTATCGTTGTTGGAATTATACTCCAAATTTGATGTTTTGACATAATACCTATGATCAAAAAGATTATTGTACCACTTGCTGTGACACATAAACGGATTTAAATTAACTAAACTGATGTTTCCTGAGTGTATAGACACAAAATTATTACCTTTGATGATGAAACGTTCATCATATGTTGTCAACGACTAATTAAACGGTGACATATTATATCTGTTGGACGCTGTCGTAGAGCATACAGCTTCAGATCAGTCGAGTTACATTCACATCGATGATAAAAATTAAATTACATTTACATAAGTACTACAAAATTGTGATTTTTTTAAATTTGAATTGTACAAAATATTTTGTATTATATAGCCTGCATATAATACTACAAGAATAAAAACGAATAACAATATGAAATGTTAATAAAAACAATCAAACAAAAAATCAAAGAAGTGAAGGAATTGTAGCTATAAGAAAAATGTGCAGAAATATAAAGATTACATAAACAACATGACAGCTTTAGAATACCCACAAAAATATAGAAACAACTGGCATATACAAAAGAAAGGTATTAGAAACATAGTAGACACAAAAAATAATATAATAACAATAAACATAAAATAGACAGTTATGTTGTGATTTCGTTACAGCGTACCACCATTCGCTGATATGCATATTTCTGCTGTTTGAGTTCCTCAGATCGAACTCATGATGAGCTCTACCGAAATAAAACCATTTCCATACATAAAAGTAAATATTTAAAATATTAACAACAAAATAATAATTAAAAATATGGAGAAAATAAATAGTTGGAAAGAATATATAAAAGAGCTATTTAAAGATGACGAAGGAATAAAGCCAGAAGGGGAGAAGGGGGAGGTCTAGGACAAGGGAGATGTGGGACATTTCAACTTTCCCACCTTTATATGTGAACTATCAGTCCTGTACTTTCTCACTCGATGTATTACGGGTTGTAGCATTTTCTATTTGTTTAGTGTTCTAAAAGCACATGTATTGTAATCAGAGAGAATTTTATTGATTTTCATTTTTAAAAGGTAAGAATTTAACTTGTTTGTGAATTATTTTTTCTGATTATTATAATATTTCAAGGCAACATAGATACCAATATTATGATAAGCTTTTATTAAAGTTTGTAAATTATATAATACAAAACGCTGGGGCACCTTGAGGTTATGTTTGTTCACTGATTATTGTAAAATGCTCCACTAGGAGGACTTGAACATAACATGCGTGGGAGGTCTGAGACATTGTCCCAGACCTCTTTAGTTGTATTATTTTTAATTTGATATTATTTAAATTCTTTTAATAGTATATTTTTCCTTTGTTATAGTGTAAGATGCCTCATAAGTGGAAGAAGAAAAATCCTGAAAGGACTGCTCCATTAAAGTCTCGTATTGTGAAGGCCATTCAGCAGATTAACGAAGGAAACAGTATAAGCCAGGTAGCAAAGACTTATAGTATTTAAAAATCGGCTCTTTAACGCCATTTGAAGAAATATGATAAAGCTCCCAACAAAGAATGCATTGTTTTTTGTTCTAATTTGATATAGGTATGGTATTCTCCGAGGAGCAAGAATAAGCTCTAGTAGAATACATCCTGGCTGCAAGTAGAATGCATCATGGTTTAACATCAGTTTAGGTCAGAATTCCAGCGTGGGAATCCGCAAGTGTCCTGAACTGTAAAGTAGAAAATTCATAGAAAGTTAACCAAATGGCAGGATATAACTGGTTCAAAGGCTTCATGGAACGCCACAAAAAACTTTTCACTACGTTCTTCAGAAGCTACAAGTCTGGGAAGGGCAACAAGCTTCAACAAAACCAATGTTGATATGTTCCTAAATAACTTAAAAACTATCTATGAAAAGTATAATCCTACCCATGATCGTATATTCAACTGTGACGAAAGAGGAATAAGTACAGTCAATATTCCACCCAAAGTTGTGGCTAAGCGTGGTGAACAACAGGTAGTACAAGTGACATCGGCTGAAAGGGGGGAGTAAATCACTAGCCTTTTTATAGTAAATGCAATAAAAAACGACCTGTACTTGTGTTGCCCAGAATCAGATATAAGGAGTTTTTCTTAAATGGTGCTCCTCCAGGCAGCATTGCACTAACTAGCAAGACAGGTTGGATGTCAAATGATCTTTTTAAACAGAGTCTAGAACACATAATTCATCACACAAAATGTACTAAGGAACAATATTGTTAATTTTAGACAACCACGATAGCCATGTGGGTTTAGAAGTGATAATGACAGCAAAAGAAAAGGGAGTTATACTTTTAACGTTTCCATCATATTGTAGTCACAGACTACAGCCCCTCGATGTATCTGTTTTTGCCCCATTTAAAAGTCAATATAACAGAGTTTGTAATGATTGGCTACTGAATAACGCAGGCAAAACCATATCCATCTACTGCATAGGTGATCTTGTGGGGAAGTTTACCCTTTGACTGTAACGCAGAAGAACATTATTGCTGGTTTTCGAAAGACTAGCATCTACCCTTTTAACAGTAGCCATTCACCGAAGCAGAATTTATAATGTCTTCAGTAACTGACCGGCCTCCTCCACCTGCACAAGCTAATGGTACTTCTTCCTCAGCAGAACAAGAACAGTCTGAAATAGATCATACAGCCAGTTTACATAATTCCTTAAAAAATCCTTCTGCATATTTTGCAAAACCATCAACTTCTGAAGACTCTAACGGCACTCAAGAACTTATAATGCCAATGAAAGTCGCAATATAAAAATTGTATAAAGTCTGGTAAATTATCTGTAGCCATCCGCAATATAACTAATAAGAAGAAAGTTTGTGAAGATTCTGAGTATTCGTCCGAGGAAGTACAAATTCCATATAAAGATACAGATGATGATCTAGAAATATCTCTGAGTTCTGGGGAGGATGAAATGGAAGAAATAGATTGGAATAATAGTTCTGTGAATCTTAAGACTGACGATTTTGTGTTTGTTAAATTTTGTACTAAAAACTCTGTTGTTTATTATGTTGGGAGAGTATTAAAGTGTGATTCGTTAGATGCAGTTGAAGTTCAATTCATGGGTAGTAATCGAGGAATCTGGAAATTTTATTTTCCGAATATGGGGGGAGAATAGCGTTATTAAGAAACAGGATATATTGCTTAAATTGCCTGTACCAATATCATCTGGAGGTACAGAGAGAGTAAAATGATTATTTATATTTCCGATTAAATTGTTAAAATACAATGTACAATAAAGAAAAGTTTCTATTGTGTTGAAAAAAAAACATTTATTACATCCTGTCCCGGACCTCCCGACTGGTGTCCCACTCCTCCCATATGGGTATGGGACATTTGCAGCTCTTCACACTATATACTTTATTTTAAAGACTACTTATACCATTTTTTTAAACTTGAGTAATACAAAGGGCTATCTAACATATCCTAGCATTATTATTTCACGATGAGATAATAAATAAATAAAAAAAAATTATTCAAAAAGTGGCCCACACCTCCCACTTCTCCCCCATAACCAAAAGTTAGAAATACCTACAATTACCAAAAGGGGAAATTAAAAAGCACTAAAAGGTAGAAAAACTGATAAGCCATGGAACTGGACGAAATACCTTCAGAAATCTTAGGACTACTAACAGACGACCAAGTACTAGTAATATATAATATAATACTAGTAAAATTGTTCAATGGAATTAACTTAACCTGTGAAATTCCGAAAAACCGTCTAATACCTGAGTTCATATTCAAAAAACGAAACGCAAAGAAATGTAAAGAATGTAGAATGATCAGATTGAATTATATTTTCAAAAGTCTTCTTTTGAGCGATACCTACATGAACGTATCCACAACGATGAACAACAAAAACTAGACTATAGAATAACAGGAAACCGACTATTTAATTTAGAGAGCCATTATTTACTACACAAACGCTCTTAGAATGATGTCGAGATCACAACTGTGACCTATTAGTTTGTCGAATTAATTTTGAGAAAGCCTTCGTCAAAATACACGATAAGAGGCTTGCAAACATATTACGGTACACAGAAATAGCTGTTTAGAATGTGAGAATCATTACAAATTTATACCGATATTAGAAAGCCATAATACAAGTAGACCAACAATACATTTAAAAAGATATCTCTAATAAGAGGAGTACGACAGAGATGTATACTATCCCGTCTTCTTTTAAATATGTGCTTAGAAAAGACTACAAAAAAGAGTGAAAATATTAATATAATTTTACAGTTTAAGAACTGTAATTACAAGAGCTGGATCAACATGTTTAGGAAAGGTAGTAAAGGCTGATACAGATAATACCCAAATCAAGTTTACAAAAAGTCTTACCAATATTGCTGTTACATATACCTACTTGTTTCTCGTACGAGGGGAGTTGCCTTTACCGGTTTCTACACACTTGTCATGAAGTACTAACAATAAGCATTTGTTTCTGTTGTTTATACGACTTAAAAGAGGATTAGCGGTATTTTTCCTGAAATATCAGAGAGAGAGAGATAGAGAGAGAGAGAGAGAGAGAGAGGAGAGAGAGAGAGAGAGAGAGAGGAGAGAGAGAGAGAGAGAGAGTGAGAGAGAGAGAGAGAGAGAGAGAGAGAGAGAGAGGAGAGGAGAGAGAGAGAGAGAGAGAGAGAGAGAGAGAGAGAGAGAGAGAGAGAGAGAGAGAGAGAGAGAGAGAGAGAGAGAGGAGAGAGAGAGAGAGAGAGAGAGAGAGAGAGGAGAGAGAGAGAGAGAGAGAGAGAGAGAGAGAGAGAGAGAGAGAGAGAGAGAGAGAGAGAGAGAGGAGAGAGAGAGAGAGAGAGAGAGAGAGAGAGAGAGAGAGAGAGAGAGAGAGAGAGAGAGAGAGAGAGAGAGAGAGAGAGAGAGAGAGAGAGAGAGAGAGAGAGGAGAGAGAGAGAAGAGAGAGAGAGGAGAGAGAGAGAGAGAGAGGAGAGAGAGAGAGAGAGTGAGAGAGAGAGAGAGAGAGAGAGAGGAGAGAGTGAGAGAGAGAGAGGAGAGAGAGAGAGAGAGAGAGGAGAGAGAGAGAGGAGAGAGAGAGAGAGAGAGAGAGAGAGGGAGAGAGAGAGAGAGAGGAGAGAGAGGAGAGAGAGAGAGAGAGAGGAGAGGAGAGGAGAGAGAGAGAGAGAGAGAGAGAGAGAGAGAGAGAGAGGAGAGAGAGAGAGAGAGAGAGAGAGAGAGAGAGAGAGAGAGGAGAGAGAGAGAGAGAGAGAGAGAGAGAGAGAGAGAGAGAGAGAGAGAGAGGGAGAGAGAAAATGTCTGTTACTAGTGGCAGAAGAGTCAAACAGAGTTTTTTCATTTGCTTGTTTAAAACTATCTGTATTTCTAAGTGGAAGTGGAACTAGGAATTATTACTAAGGGTTGTAGTAGGGTAATGCTAAATTATTAAATTAAATGTAAAACCACAAAATGTAAATAACCTGATCATCAATAATACAACGATAGAAAGAGTAAAAACATATAAATATTTAGGAACGTAGCTAACCGAAGATGGAGATCAAGTAAAGGAGATCAGATCTAGAATAGAAATGGCAAGAAACACGTTCATAAAATTGAAGAAATTACTTTGCAACCGTAACCTTAATCTAGAGATTCGCACAAGAATGCTACGTTGTTACGTCTTCTCTACTTTACTATATGGCATGGAAGCGTGGACAATAAAGCAGTCTGAAATCAAAAAATTAAACTCCTTTGAGATGTGGTGCTACAGGAGAATGCATAAAATATCGTGGATTGAAAAAGTAACTAATATAGAGGTGTTACAAAGAATGAAGAAAGAATGTGAAGTCATAAAAACTGTTAAAATTAGAAAGATTCAATATCTGGGACATTTAATGAGGGGTGAGAAGTACGTATTACTGAGGTTGATTATGCAAGGGAAGATACAAGGGAAAAGAAACCCAGGACGACGCAAAATGTCCTGGCTACGAAATTTGAGAGAGTGGTTCGGCTGCAGCTCATTAAAATTATTCAGAAATGCGGCCAACAAAGTTAAAATAGCGATGATGATTTCCAACCTCCGCTAGGAGAAGGAACCCGAAGAAGAAGAAGAAGGGTAATGCTGTCAAAATTGAGCTAGGGAATGATAGAAATTGATATAGCGAAAAATATAACAAGGTTTTTCGCATGTGAAAAATTTAAAAGAGATGTTTAAATCGGCACTGGAAGACATCAAAGACATTCAACTAAATATTATTAAATATTCTTCGATATCTAGACAATACAATACTCCATGCGAACAGCAAAAAAGGGCTGCAAATTTTGATTAATAACACGAAGCAGTAATGCGAGGTGTATGGAAATGGGAGGAAGTAACAACAATTTTTTTTTATTAACACCTGTACGGTGTTTGTATACTGCTATCTGGTCACAAATGACCAATTATCAGTTATTTTCTGACCTATCTTAAAAAATAGCAAATACTTAAATCTAAGGACTTACCCTATGGCTTACATTTATTTTATCTATCAACTAATACACTACAACTAACATGCAATAAATTCACAGCACTATACTCTGCTTTTTACACTAAACTGTTACACATTTACACTAACTCAAATGGTTTTGTCCTTATGAGTCTTCTTTTTAGTTCGGTGTTGTCAAGAAGCTAGATTGCCTCGACATTCACATGACTATGCAGCATCTGCTCGTGACTTATGGCTGTTCTTTTGATTATTTTGATCACATTTTCCATACACATGTCCTGGTGGAGGTTGCTGTTACGGATATACCAAGGAGCATCAACAATGTTTCTCAGTAGGTTGTTTTGAAATCTCTGGAAAATATGTAGATTACTAGCTTTGGTACAGCCCCAGAGTTGGCACCCATATACCCATACTGGCCTCAGTACTTGCTTGTAGATGGATAATTTATTATGAATTAATAATGTTGAGTTTTGTTCAATCAGCCAATACAATTTCTTATATCTAATATCAAGTTCCCTTCTTTTCTTTTTGACATGGACTTTCCAGCGCAGCTTCGCGTCTAGGGTGATGCTCAAGTATTTTGCTGAGATTGCATGAGGAATTCGGGTATCAGTTATTCTAACTGGGAAATTTTCAATTTTTTTATTTGTAAAGTTAATGTGTGCAGATTTAGTCTCATTTAATTTTTATTCGCCATTTTCTGGTCCAGTTATATATTTTATTTACCGACAGTTGCCACTTATTAGTCGCTTCTTCACTAGTCTCTCCTATCGCTAGTATGGCTTATCATCCGCGAAGGTGGCAATACTATTTTGTTCTAGCTCTGAAATATCACACGTATACAATAGGTACAGGACCGGACCTAAGACACCCCCTTGTGGCACGCGAGCTTTGATCTCCTTTAAGTCGGTGTACACTTCTTCTTGGTTTACTCTGAAATATCTATTTGCAATGTATGATTTTAAGATTTCTGAATACTGTTTAGGCATGACCGTTCTTAGTTTATAGTTTAAACCGTCATGCCAGACTTTATCAAACGCCTGTGCTACATCCAAGAAGATTGTAGAGTAGACTTAATTTTCTTCTAATGTTTTTTTCTATTATATTAGTTATTCTGTGAACTTGATCTATAGTGGAATGTTGATTTCTGAAACCAAATTGATCATTTGGTATAAGATTTTTTCTTTTTATTGTTGGTTTTAATCTTTTCAATAGAAGTTTTTCCAATAGTTTTGACATCACCGGAAGGAGTGATATTGGTCGACAGGACCAATATCACTCCAGTAGGAGGTTTACTCGGCTTGGCGATCGTAATGACTTCGGCCACTTTCCAGAGTCTGGGAACATATCTCAATCTAAAAGCAGCATTTATTAGGTGTGTCAGCTTAACTATGGCTTTTCTTGGTATATTTTTTAATAGTTCTCCTGTTATGAGATCATATCCTGGAGCTTTTTTAGGATTTATATTCTCTTTTATCTCTGCTGATATTTCTCTAAGTGATGTCAACGTTATTCTTTCTTTAGTTTGGAATGGTTCTTCCCATCTCAGTTCTTCACTATCATTGTCGTTAGGTTTGAACGTGCTTTCTAAATGATCTGAAAATCGTTCTGCTTTCTGTTCGTTACTGCTAGCCCAGTTGCCGTTTTCCAACTTGATACCAGGAGAATGAATAATTGGTCTCTTCATTCTTTTTATTGCACGAATAATCTGCGTTCTGGTCAGCTGTTAAATTACTTAAAAAAGAATTAATTCAACTTTTTAGTTTTTGTGTAGCATTATTTAGACTAGTTTTGTCTCGTGGAGCTCTGTATTGCTGCCATTTTTTTTAACTTTCTTTTTTCTACTATAAGTTCTCTGATTTCTTTTGAATAGTTGTTCAACAAAATTGAAGACAAAATAATCTACGTTACAGGAACAGCTTTGGAGAAATTACCCAGATACAATTACTTATGATGTGAACTAAATGAAGACTGGTACCGCAGCCTTCAAATAAAACGACGCATTGAAATAGCCAGAATGGCTATTAAGATAAAAGCAGTATTAGGCAATGGAAAATTAGAAATAAAAATTCAAACTGAAGTATAGAGATGTTTCATATTGTCTGTCATTTTATATGGAGCTAAACCATGGACAACTAAGGACGCAACTGAAACAAGCTTTGCCAATTTTGAGACGTAATGTTCTCGAATAATGTGGAGGACATCATGAACGCTAAGAACGATAAAAACAAATAATTAACGAAACGAAGAAAATTAAGCTACTTTGGTCATATACTAAGAAATGAAAAATATGAGTTCATGCGATTTGTTTTACAAGCAAAAGTGAAAGGAAAAAGAGGAAGAGAGCGACGATGCGCATTCTGATTGAACAATTTAAAACAGTGGATGGGAAAAAATTTCTTCAGACCTGCTGCAAACAGAGTAATATGGTCAATGATGACTGCTAATATCTTTAATGTATAAGGAAAATTTCGTCTGTTCTTGCAATTCTTTTTGCAATAATCTGTCATCATCAAACAATCGTTTTATTTATTCTTTTCACCATTTAAGTTTATCTTTGATGTATGTGATGAGTTTGACATAATAATCTTTAAATATTACCTAATCTATCTCCGTTATAGTATTTGCTAATAATTTAATTTGTTTTGCAGCGTCTTGACTTGAAAAGTCATGACGAGGTGTAAGAATTAAAAACAGACTAAGAGAAAAAGAAAAAGGCATGATCTTTAAACAATCTTTCACTTAATAGCATGGTACTAGTACGTAGCACCATCTACTCTTAAATTACAAGAAATATACATCTATGAATGTATGTTTTTCAGATTCTTAAAAATTTAATATCAGGAAAAGGATGCAAGATTAAATATAACTATTTGTTTAATATATTCTTGTCAATGAATTATTACATTTTTTTATATCTAAAAGTACATGTACCTACACAGTTTAGCAGACCTCAGAGTCCCTTGGTTTAAAATTCTTCAAGTCCCTTACTTTTCTGCATTCGATTTTTTCATGGCCGCAGTTTGCCGGTTTTTTTTTATCGCCATTTTTTGTAGATCTTGCCTATACGCCCCGAGCCACTCGGGTTTTAGATCTAATTGCTAATTTCTAAGTTCCCCTACACCTGACTAATTTATGCATTTATTTGCGTTCTTCAAATGTTTTGTTCATCTCTAACTTCCACAAAAAATTTTTTTAAATACTTGGATCACTGTTGGTTATAGTCTCAATGTCGCCACTATCGAGATGTTTTTATCAAGTTTGTGCAGCGCTTCAACGGTTATTCTTGTGGCAATACTTAGTTGTGTGTCTTAGTAAGTGTTATGTCCCATGTCTATATACTTTGCTTTCTGCTCGTTTATCTATTAGATCATACTGTTTTACTTTCTTCAAATCGGCAAATGCTAGAACCTGGTTTTGTTGTCATAGATCATTTCTTTCAAACGTATTCGACTTTCCGTTATTATTCCTTCCCGCTCGAAACTATAAACTACTATCGACAATAGGTCTACTTGCTTTCTGGTGATCTTCTATTTTGTAATGTATCTAGTATTTATAATATGTCAATGTGACATATTATAAATACTAAATATTTTCAATGAATAATAAATCTTGTTTTAATAATTTTCATCATAATACGTATGCTAGTACTTCTAAAATCAATTCAGACTTTGTTCGATAATATACAGTGCGTCCATAAAGTAATGAATAAGTTCATTATTAGCTAAACAATAATAACAGTAGGGGAGAAGAGGGAGACTTGATCATATGGGAGACTTGCTCACTTTTTAAAATTTCAGTAAATAAGCAGCCTAGAATTATAAAACCGGCAACATAACGTAGCTGTTGGTATGGCAGTAGATCCCACGTAATGTACTTTAGTTTTCCTTAGAATACACAACGAAGACCACGTGTTCATTAGAAATATTTTGGCCCTACTGAGAAGTGTTTTCAGAATTATTTCAAGTTTATTTTCTTAACCATTTGTTTAGGTGAGTGTTTCGTATAATTTTTATTTAACACCATAATCATTTAGTTTACGATTTGCATAGTTTACAGTGAGTTTTAGTTTGATGTCATATTTTTATAGACTAAAGTATTAAAATGGTCTCTTGGGGGAGACTTGAACTAGTTTCAATAGAAATAATGTTGTTCTGAAGCTATTTTCTTGTGGCATTGTAAATTAATTACTATGAAACTGGGAATAAGCCACAATTAAAGATAAAAATACGTTTATTGACGTTTCAATTTCCACTTCGGAAATCGTTCTCAAAATACAAACAGTAAATTAAACCAATTTTTTTTTTATTTTTTTTTTTCGGTTTTTGATTTTAATTTACTATTTTTTAAACTGTACAGGGTGAACCATCTAAGTATGACGATGTCATCACCATTTTTTTTTAAACGGAACCTCAATTTCATTTTTTTTTCTTCAATTTGTAGATTTCCCTTGCTAAGCTGATTTCAAAAATGTATAACACGTTGCTTTAAATTGGTACAGGGTGACAAAAATGCAAAAATTCCAAGTTACCTACAAAATAGTAAATTAGAGATAAACGGAATATTAAATTAAATTACGTATTATTATACAACTTCTTTATTATTCTGCAATTACTGTAATATATTAACAAAAATAAACATTGATCGTGAGACAATGACTGAATCGGTAACTACTTTCTCCTTTAACATTCGATAGCATAGCTGGTGTTATGTTTTTTATTTCTGGTCTAATTATGTCTTGTAGTTGACGGATATTATCAGATCTGTTTGTGTAGACATTAAATTTTCAACAATATCATAATAAGATATCTAATGGATCTAAATAAGGTGATCTAGGGGGCTATTCCACTGGTCCCCTTTTCCCTATCCACCGTTGTGGAAAAGTTCTGTTTAAAAATTTGCGCACCGCATACTTACTGCGAAATGTGGTGGTGCACCATCTTGTTGAAATCAGATTCTGCGGTCTAAATTATTGAGTATTTAAATATTAGGAGAAAGCTAGATCGGATCAGGAATTAATGTGTTTTGTAGAAAATCCAGATATAGTGCTTCTGTTAAATTTTTATCAAAAAAATATGAACCCATAATTGTATTTCTCATAATAACAGCCCATACGTTGAATCCCATACGTTCACGATATGGGTGCCTTCATAAAAAATCGGCATACTTCACTTTCTACTTTACTCTCACTATTATTTTCGGTTAAATGCATTTTGTAAAAAGAATTGCAAATGATAAACTGCTTAAATAAATTTCATGTAAACATACCTTCTGAAAAGCGTAAACAATACATATTTGTACTTTGATATTTCTTAAAATTTTTAACGTCAAATGGAATGAAAATTAAAAAATATTGTGAAACGTTAAAAATATGTTTACGGTTCAAGGGCTTGGAGTACTAATAAGAGCCGCTAGAAAATATGTTTATCATTCAGGGTCTTGGATTACTTACAAAAGCGGTTAGAGACAATGTTACAAATAATGCAAGCCATTTTTAATAGTTTATTAAAATAGTTGTATAACAATATGAAATTTCATTTAATGTGTTTAATACGTTTATTCTTCATTTATTATATTTTAAGTAACTTGGAATTTTTGCACTTTTGCCATCCTGCACCAATTTGAAGCAAACATGTTTTACTTTTTTGGAATTAGCTCAGCAAGGGAAATTTATAAATTGAAAAAAAAAATGGGGGTACCACTTAAAAAAAAATGTGATGGAGGTGGTTCACCCACCTCATACTAAGGTGGTTCACCCTGTATATTAGATTAAAATTAAAAAAAAAAACAGTTAATTAAAATTATAAATCGACCCATTTCGGTAATTTCTAATATTGTTGTTTATTTAGCTAATAATGAATTTATGCGTTACTTTATGAACGCACTGTACAAACCGTCTTAAAACTATATTAAGGAAGGTTCTAAAAAATACATAATTGTGGTAAAACCTTTTACGAAACTGTAGATATTAAACTTCGTGGCTTTTAGTTAGTAAAATATCAGTCCCCAATTTTAAAAACAAAGAACAAAATTAAACTTAAGAAAACCTAAATTTGTTCTTTTTCCTAAACAAAATCCTCGCAAAATTCAAGACAAGGGAAAAAATTAATGCTAATTAATAATTCACCAAAATCCAACATCCAACTTTTAAAAAATGCATTATCGCTGCATTTAGGATTAAATTTTTAAAGAGGTTTGAGATTGAACGAAAGTCCCGCCTAATTTTCTACTTTTAGAGTTTAAGAACTTTGTCTAGACACGAAAATGGATGTAAAAAGATCCTACTTTAGAGAGTCGTTGTATAATAAGTATGTCCGGCTCGGCTGATAATTTTTTTAAGGCCTTCTAAAGTTCTCAGATATTTGTGCTTTAGATTGCAATGACAAAGACAAAAAACACAACGGGTGATGAAACGCAATGGCAAATAGTCTAGAAAATCCAATAAAAACTTACGTCAAAATATATTGTCCAAAACAAATATTCATAGGCGATTTCAAGCACTCGAAGTGGCATTCGAAACCAAACAGACAAGCAACAATAGTAACGAAAAAGACAACAAAACTCTATCTATATTTGTTCCCAATATACCAAAGCTAAATGGCCATTGTTTTAAAATAGCTAAAATAATTTACCGAACCAAATTAAAATTTTACCGAGCGAAAAACCCACTATTTAAACGTAAAAATACTAACTGAAAAAATGTTGAATTCCACACTTTCCAACACCAGCAAGAGCATAGTTATAATGTGATTCTGAAAAATGTGCACTATTTAGTTGATATACTACACTAACAGCTGAGATTCTAGAATATGGTTATAACATACGAAATATTTTAAAAATTAAATATAAAATTGAAAAAAAAATCTGAAACCTGATATAAACAATCAGGATATCTATGGCAACAAAGTATTTTAAAACATTATGTCCAAGCTGAGAGAATTGGGCATTAGTGAGTACCTGGTCAACGTAATTGACAGATATTTTACTGACAGGTCCTTAAGAGAAAAAGATACCGGCATCAGTTTGTAGCATGATGATCCGCAGGTCCCATCCTGTGGAATGTCCTGTACGACGGAGTGATGAGCCTACCAATGCCAAGGGGATGCACTCTTGTAACTTATGTAGATGATCTCTCACTGGTTGCGAAGGCGAGTCAAAAAATGGATATGGTTAATGTGGCTAACACAGTCCTGACGAAGTTTCTGCCCGGACATGGTAGTTTTGGCACCTTCACAAGTAGAATAGGCAGATCTGTCTCCACAGACTGTACTATTTGTGGGGTAATGGACGCTCCTGTTCACATTTTTAAATGCCCGAGCTGGCCAAATGAGAGGAGAGATTTCCAGAGGTGAATGGGTTTTGGAATGGATGAAAAAAACATTGTAAACATATTGAAATGAGTAAAAGAATGAAGAGAAGTATATTGTCTGATTTCTGGGGTGATAAATCAAATAGGAGCAGGAGGACAGAGAAGGAAATTGAGCCAGGTATATGAAATTAATGGTTGATATTATTTATTAGTTTATGGCCTAACGTCTAAAACATTTCCTGATTTACGGTAATAGTTCTGGTTATTTATAAATTATTAGTTTTTTTTTCTTAGTTCGTTGAGTGGCAATACCAACTTTCTGGACCGGTGGTTAAAGTTTTAGTTGGAACACGGTTAATCCGACACTACCTATTATCCTACTTGGCCGAAACATGCCAGGATGTCTTGTTCCGTGACGTAGATGTACAAAAATTATTTCCCCCCCATTGCCTGTCAGAATTCAATGTATACCTTCTTAGGTTTTTACTAGAATCTGGCAATACGGCAATTAAAAAAAAAACAACATGATAGTCCAGTTTAAATCTCTACAATTTAAACGTATCCTACTCAAATTTATTAGATGCTAAATTTATGGCCATAACAAATCCTTTTGCGACAGACTTGATCTGTCAGATGTGGCAAGGGTCATTTGTCTAAGACTTTTATGAAAGATGGGCAAACCCCAGCAACTTGCGCATTATGTAAAGTCCATCTTGTAAATTACACGAGGTGCAACGTTTACAAGAAGCTTTAAAAACGCAAATTTATAGTTCCAAAAGAATACAGTATTTTGTGAATAGTCGAGACCAACTACGACAAACAAATTTAACATACACATATGTATCTTAGAGAATTCTAGCATATCACCAACGCACAAGAAAAAATATGCAGATTCAAACTATGCAGATTTAGCCAAAAAATCATACTCACATCAACAAAATCATAAATTAACTAGAAAATAATTATTTCGAGATTCGTAGATAGATTAGAGATATTAAGCCGTATGGCAGCTTTCGAATCAAGAATTATTAAAATGTCTATTGTACTTAAACCGGCAATAAACACAGTAATTTAAGACTGAACAGGATCAATCGCTATATCATTATTTTACTGCCTTTCCCAAGCACACAATAAACTTTCATACCTCCTTGATTTCTGTTTAATATTCTCATCGATGTTTACATTCAGATCTGCTTGGTATTATGTTTGAAAATATGGGCAGTCACCTAGTTGAAGTTTCCATCAAACAGTTAATCACGTTTCGACCGCTCAGTGGTTTATACTTGGGTAGATATATTTTATTGTTAAACCAGGGAAATCAGATTTTGCGAAGCGAGAATATTTTTAGTACAACTATAACTACTAGAGCGTTCAGTTAAATTCAAATAGTAAACCGCAAGTGAGTTTGGTTTTGACTTCATTAGGGAGAAACATTTATAGGAGAAACATTTTCTTCTAGGCAGAGGAGAAAGGATTATAGCAAATTCAGACAAATAGCACTGTACTTAATTGAACTTATAATCAGAACAAGGTGCAAAATAATACGATCATATTACAAAGGAAATAGTGTTGCACAGAATGAGAAGAGACAGAGACATTTTGACCACCATTAAAAGGCGAAAGACAGCATATTTGGGGCACATAATTAGAAATGATAAGTACGAGTTGTAACAGCTGATAGTGAAGGGTAAAATACAATGAAAAATGGGTCCTTTTCCTTCGATTTTTGGTTATAGCCAACCTTCATTAGTGGAGACGGCAGTAGAAGAAGAAGTAAACGTTCAAAGTGAATTGGTTCAAAAGTGCATTCTCTCATGTTCATCAACAACACTTCGATTATTTTTAAAGTCAATACTTTTAAGTACAAAACTGTAGACAAGCGCCAGACACTAATAGAAAGTACTAGAATAATTTCTTTAAGAAACAAATATATCAGACATATAACTGAGTATCAAAAATGAAACAAAATATTGTTTATTTAGATGAGACCTAATATGATACTCGTGACACCGTAAAAAAAGTTAAACGAATAATAACATTTGCAAAAAAAAATTAAAGACGCGTTTATAGATTATCATAAAGATATGTAACGTTCAATTTTTTAATCATGGTTTCAAAAATCTCTTCTTCCGAAATTACCTAACCGTAGTGTGATTATCATTGCCAACGCATCGTACCATTCAAAATTATTGAGAAAAATTCCAAATATTACTTGGAGCAAATTACAAATTCAGGTAATTTTATTAAAGGAAGATTTGTATTTTGAAGCATCATATAGTAATACGGTCGAGGAATTGTTTCAACTAGCTGACGATCGGGAAATATTTCATCAACTTGTTAATATGAGGATAGTCAACGCTTGAAAACAAACACGGCATACAAAGAAGAAGAAGAAGGTAAAAAGTAATTGTTAGAGGTTGCTCATAGTAGACAGTACTAGAAGGAATATGTTGTTGATAACTATGCTCGCGATAATGGGCATACCACGCTTAGACTTTCCCCTATTATTGTACATTGAACACAATACAATAATTAATATGGGATCAACTTAAAGAAATATCAGGAAAAGAAACTTTGCTTCTAAATTTTAGTCTACTGTTCTCCAGTTAATTAGAAGAGAAGTCACAAAAATCACAGCAACCAATTGGAAAATCTAATCAGCTATATAATCAGAGTGGAAAACGTCTATGTTAAATATTTACCAGCATTAACCAAATTAACTATAAATTTAGAAGATACGAGTGATACTAGTGATAACAGTGAGTCTGAGTAGATTAGTAAGTACTTCGAATTAGGTGTTAGTTAAAACCTTTATTTTTATTGTAATAGGGAACAAAGGCCTACATACGGTAAAAAATACAAATGCTTGGAGAAATGTAATTAAATATTCAATTGCTGCTGTGCAATATTCAATCTTGCACAGCAGCAAAGAAAATAGGGAAAACCAATCATGTTATTATTGCCACGTTTAAATTTTTTTACATTTTTGCGATATATTTGAAACTTTTTTTTTAATATTACTAAGAAAATTTTTTATATTATAAATTATAATTAAAATCAATTAAACACATTAGTTATCATTGCCAGATAGTTATTTTCTTTTTATTTTTTATGCATTCTCTGTTGCAGTCCATAAAAAGTTAAATTTGTTCTCGTTTAAAAGTTTCTTAAAGCTTTAGTGAGTAGTACTTGTTAATTGGGTCAAACATGTATACTGACTATATTAAATAACGTTGATTACGATCCTGGTGGTTCGCTCAATATACATTCTGCGATCCAATATCTGATGAGCAAAACATAAAATAAACTTTAGAACTTTATTTAGCAAATTTAGACCACTAAAGTACGGCAATAAATTTACTGCTTACCTATATATCGGAGTATGTTCATCTTTGTACCAAACCACGAGGACCACAGAATCGTTAGGAGCGGTTGCCGTTAAGTCGCAGGGCAATAGGGCAGTTCCCTTGAGCAGGGCCTGAACGTGAGCTATAACGCCACCTGGAACATAAATTAAACTCTTTTGAAAACGTTAAATTTGCAACCGGTTTGCATTATTCAATATGCGCCTGATAGCTTGGGCGTTTAAGGTAATTTATAATGGCGTATGTGTGAGCAAGCGGGTGTATTGGAAATTAATGAAAGAATTTTTAAATTACAGTAACACAGGAATAGTTTCGTAATTAATAGTACTAAAAAGTGTACATTCTAAAGTTTGTACAAACACCGGTAAACTCATCGTCATTCGCCTGTGTTTCATATATACGCTTTAATTGTTTTGACCTTTATATGTATGTCCATGCCTTGTTGAGTTTCCAGCTGTTCATTCGTTGTTGTTTGTTTTCCATCGATTGGAAGATTTTTGCAAGCGTTTTCTGAAAATCATATATGGAATTCTCTATGTTTGTTTTTTGAAAATAGAATTTAGGTTTGCGTAAATAAAAAACATGTAGAATGTTAACTGTGATTTTGCGTGAAACATCTACAAGATTTCAATCTACGGGAAACAAACAACCAATAACCAGGACAATTTACAAAGTATTTTCTATTAAACATTAATTACATCTTTTGTATATATATATATATATATATATATATATATATATATATATATATATATTATATATATATATATATATATATACATAAGTAAAGGGGCTAAGAGAGAACTAGCGCAAAACAGGTCATTTTCCTATGTAAATCTCCATAAGAAAATCTAAGGTCGATTCTGCTCATTTTGGTCTCATTTTGTGGTGGGGGTAAAACGGCTCGTCGGATGATGACGTGAGGGGTATCGTTGGAAAGCAGAGGGGACGGGGAACACGTTGAGAGATAGAAAACAAACAATACATTGCCAAAACGGCGCTACCTGTTCAATACCTGTTCAATACCTGTTCAAACCTGTTCAATACCTGTTCAATACCTGTTCAAACCTGTTCAATACCTGCTCAATACCTGTTCAAACCTGTTCAATACCTGTTCAATACCTGTTCAATACCTGTTCAAAACTGTTCAATACCTGTTCAATACCTGTTAAAACCTGTTCAATACCTGTTCAAACCTGTTCGATACCTGTTCGATAATTAATGTAGGTATACGATCAATCAGCTTTAACTAACAGGTATTGAACAGGTATTGAACAGGTATTGAACAGTAATTGAACAGGTTTTGTATATATATATATATATATATATATATATATATACATACATATATATATATATACATATATATATATATATATATATATATATATTTATATTTATATATATATATATACATATATATATATATATATATATATATATATTATATATATATATAAAGCATCCGAAAAGGAGTACGACCGTCAATCCAATATATATTAAGGATCACTCATTAAGGATGAGTGTTAGGTTTTTTTTTTCGGTCAAAAGATGGAGAAAAAAAAAAGATAATGGCTTCTTTATCTATTTATTGAAGACTGTTCGCTTTCTTAATCAGAAAGCATCATCAGTTCATCTAAAAAGAACAATAGGAAAAAAAACCACACAAGCATGAAAAAGTTGTTACCTGAAAAAGATATAGCAGTCAGTGATATTAAAAAATGTAAAGAAGCTTAAGTAAATGGAGATTATACGATTATGATGTATAAACAATGAATTGAACTAACTATAATTAACAATTTGTTCAAACTTAGCACAGCCAAAGAACATGTGTTGTATTATATATGTATAAGTAAAAAAAACATTAATATGAGATTGAAGAACTAAAAAAATCAAAGATGCACTTCCAACGATATATCAATAGGTATGATTTAATTTTAACTTTAGGTAGCATTATTAAAGTGATTAATATTGAAATTTAATAATGTAATGTATAACGAAATTACCACCCCAGGCTTCTAGACTGCCGCCGGTAAAATGGCGTTAGATTAGAACATGGCGCCAAACAACGTGAAAAGACAGTAACCTTGAGGTCATGAAATTATGACAGAGCAGCAAGTTGAGGTACCAACCCTAAAAATAGAGAGGTATATTTAAAGAGAAAGATGAGTTTGGGTGATCACCCGTCTGTAAGAAACCAAAACAATGAAAGGAACGCTTTATTTAAATGCTGTATATTTTAACTGGTTA
This sequence comes from Diabrotica balteata, assembly GCA_918026665.1. Lineage (NCBI taxonomy): Eukaryota > Metazoa > Arthropoda > Insecta > Coleoptera > Chrysomelidae > Diabrotica > Diabrotica balteata. The sequence goes on along the minus strand of OU898282.1, from coordinate 42,951,907 downwards.
AAAAACAATAACTTAAAATAGTGGTTTTAAAATGTTTAAAACAATAATTTAGACAAGATTGAAGTTTGTCTACAAATATCTCAATATCGCCAAAGAGGCTTTGTAAATATCAATAAGACAACACATACTATCTGTTAAGCTAAAAGTATTACAACAATATTTAAAATGTATTTCTTTCGTCATATTAATTAAAAAGTTTTGAGGTATACAATATAGGATAAAAAGTCTTTTATGTATATCGAAACAATTATGAAAAGATAAATGACATTTATTTTTTTCTTGTGAATGACGCTAATTGGTTAAAATTTTGAAAACAGAATAAATCCATATTTAGATTACTACACCATATTTCAGATACACATAGAACATCAGCATCTTCTGAGCTTAATATTACTTAATACTGTTACTTTTACTAGTTATCAATTGAGAGTTAACGCTTATGATTTTATCGCTTTGCCAAATAACCATCTACCCGATTATTATTTTGTATACTTAAATCAACGTCTTAACGAGAATCTTTAACCAATGCATACTTCGTGTTCTCACCTACGGTTCTAATTTTTAAAATTTCAATAAAAACAAGAATCTTTAACCAATGTATACTTCCTGTTCTCACTTACGGTTCTCAAATTTGGACGTTTACAAAGTAAAACATGAAAAAAAAGCAAAGACCTAAAGAGTCATGGAAAGGCAAATGCTGAACATCAGGCTATCAGACAAGAGAAGAAATACTTGGATCCGCAACAAAACAAAATGTCTCAACTCAGATATCAAAACTTAAGTGGAAGGTCACTGGATATACCATACTACAGGAAGACGACAGATAGAATAACATACAACTGGAGAGTATACAGTTACAAACGAAACAGAGGAAGGCCGCAAATAAGATGGTTAGATGACTTAAAGAAACACGCATGCCTGAAGTGGAAACAAACTGAATACAACAACTGAGACATTTAAGAGACGTTTAAGAAGGAAGAAGAGGCCTGTAGGTATAAAAACATTGGGTCATTTATCAGAGTCCATAGCATTTTGGAAATTAGACTCATAAATGCTTACTTTAAATGATGAATATATATCTGGATTTTGATGGTACACAAGGCAAATATCGAACACAGTAGTTAATCAAATCTTGCCCAAGTACTTTCGATCACAAGATCATCCTCAGGGGCATTTCGTCAGTTGTGGCCTATCCAGCAGTAATAGAATGTTATAAATGTAAATTGGGACATAACAAATACACTAAACAAAGACAAACAAACACTTTAAAATTTAAAAAATGGAGAAGCTACATTTTATATAGAAGCCAGAGACAGAATTCTGTCTACTACATTTTATATAGAAGCCGGAGACAGCAATGCTGTATCCGGCTTCTATATAAAATTTAGCTTCTCCATTTCTTAAATTTTAAAGTATTTGTTTGTCTTTGTTTAGTGTATTTGTTATGTCCCAATTTACATTTATAACATTCTTTTACTGCTGAATAGGCCACAACTGACGAAATGCCCCTGAGGATGATCTTGTGATCGAAAGTACTTGGGCAAGATTTGATTAACTACTGTGTTCGATATTTGCCTTGTGTACCATCAAAGTTCATTTATTCGAACATTCAACCTTATATTGATATATCGGGATGTTTCGAACAAAGAGACTCGTTTGGATAATGTAAGTCATTTGGTGGACAAAATTAAAAAACAACTAAGGTACGGCTAATGTGGCAAGTCTAACAAATATCGATGCATTAAATGTATTGTAGGACTTAATCCCCAGCAATGTTTGGTCAAATATAACACATTGTAAAATTAATAAAAAAAAAATGTTTTATGAAATATTCTGTCCTTCATTGCCCAGTGCATAATATATTATGCGTTAAAAAAAGACAGTTGCAAAGAAAAAAAACGTACATTTTGCATATTGCTATTCAAAACAACCTCTCTTAATTTCATTTTAAAGTTTTAATTTTGTTTGGATAAAAATTTGATTTTGGGCATTAATGGGTTAAAATTTTAAGCGTAAACAAAAAAAAATTCACCCTGGGCGCAACCTAAATTAAAAGGCAATAAGAAGAGGATGACTGCATCAAAAGTTATTTTGTTTTGATTTTAATAACAGTGAGAAGTTTCAATTGCCTAACGTTTACGTAAATATATGTTTACATAAAAGGACTTCCCAAAATAGCCAGCTAAATAAATTTTATACTCAACCACTTGGTCTATATACAACTTAACACTCTCACCCTTTACTCACTTCTACTTTTTCATATCATTAATTTCAGCATTATCGCTTTACCCTGGCAGGACATATGAACGCGTGGTGTGATGATGAAAAACAATTGTAAAAAGGATTTGCCAATGTTCATTAATCTTGACTAGAATGTAGTAAAGTGATTTGTCATTTGTTTTTGTTCAACGTCAACTTTAATAAATCATGATATGGTTGATTATTCTACCACAATGCATGACACATGAAATATCCTGCAATTTCGGAAGTAATGATTCTTTGTCCTTGTGAAGTAACATTATAACATTATATATTTAAACCTGCGACAAAAAGATTTATTTTTAAGCAGTCTAAGATTTGAATTAGTGTTAGAAATTTTGACTACATTATGTAATGGGCGATATTTATTAACTGCCTTAAAATTAGACACAACTAAGTTAAGATTTGATAAATAAAACATAAATGTTGTAATAGATCAGGGCCGATAACTTAGGACCAAAAAACAGTAACAAGGTCAGTAGAACACATTGTCAAAGGAAGAAATAATAACAAAAATTAAAGGAGAACTGAAGGGTATGGATGCCATAGTCACGTTCTCCACTTTTTGTTAAACAGTATATTTTTAGTTGTTTTGTAAATAATATATTGAAAAATACAGTTTTTTTAAGTTTTAGAGAGCAGAAAAAACAGTATCTTGTACACATTAATGAATAAAAATCGTGTTGTTATTCCAAAACTAACATTTTCCTCCGCATTAATGTAGAACTCAAGTTCTCACTTTCAGCCTATGAAACTGAAAAGTCACGTACCACCTAGGCTGTTTGATAGCGGCAGTATTCGCCTGCTGGCTTAGTTTATTATGAATTAGTTATACACAAGCGAAGTACTTTTTTTAAATTATTGTCGTTTATTTTTTCTATATTCTAAAAAATAAAATACATAAATAATGAATGTAAGTGCACGACCAGTAAACAAAAGTATTGGCTAGGAAACGAGTGCTGACACCGGAAAAATGGAAGAGAAATGAGGCAAAAAAATGCAGGTATTTAACCTTAATTTAATCTTAACTGTTTGTTATTTAATTCACGATGTTTCGCTTAACTTTGAATGTTAATAGACGATAATCAATGTAACCGAAGTTTACCTTCGGTTTTTTAGATATACGGCAATAAGCTTTCCGAACCTCCCGACATGCAACCACCATACTGGCGCACTATTATACAGAAAAATATCAGCCCAGGATATAAGAGGCTTTCACTCTAAATTTTATGCAACACAGGATAAAATATGACAAGTTATTTTTATTTAAAAAAAATTGACTATATGCAGCAAATCCAAAGAAGCTGTCCTAAAAATAATAGGAATACAGTACTAGCTAGAGCGAAATATTTTGTATAAAACAACGAAAAGAAAAATGTCCCAGTTTGCTATACTACATTTTTTGTAAACCCTAAATAGATCCAAGGTTATGGTGAATCGCTTAGCCTAAAAGTACTTTACTACTGGTGAAATGCCAAAAGAGAAAAGTGGAGGGGACAGAACTTCTCGCAAGTTTACAACCAAAAGAGCTAGTGTTATGCGTTTGTTAAATAACTTAAATTGTATCGAAACACATTATTGTGTAAATAAGATATGTCGACAGTATCTCTCAGCTGAGCTTAATGTACGGAAACTTTGGCAAATGTACATAACAGCTGTTCAAGACAAAACTGTTAAAGTAAAAGAGCACTACATTAGATATATTTTAACGGAGAATATAATTATGGGGGTAGCCCACAGGTTTTTATCAAGCAAAAAAAAAGTATTCAAGGATGTAAGCAAAATGCTATTCTCGCAACAATAATTAAACGAGTACACCAGTTGAAATATACAGCATTTTATGACCATAAGGAGGTTAAAGATGATTTGTTGATTTTGAGCTTCGATTGTCAAAAAAATCAGGCGCTGTTCATCTTATTAATTCTGTGTGTGGATGTCAAAAACACAAGCTAAATACGTCAAATTATATAACGGAGCGTCAATTTGTTTTTTCAATGACAGGTTACAGCTTTCTCCCTCCTGATCGTGTTTTTGAAAATATTAAGGACGAAATCAGAAAGCGTAAGATAATCGCAAGTGCTAAGGAATATGTTTAAATAATAGACTGGTTTGCTACTGATTAAAAGCTTAGTGATAACATAGTTGGAAATTTTACATCGGTAATAATCATCATCATCACAGTCATTAACATCTTAGTAGATGTGTTGTGGTTCATAATTGGGCTTCAGCAGCTCGGACAGTTTGATTGATAATATTTCTCCACTGGTCGCGGTCATCAGTTATATGTATTGCTTCAGTATACTGTTTATTGAGAAGCTTTTTAGTAATGTCCGCCCATCGCTGTGGAGATCTTCCGCGTTGGCGTTGAGTCTGAGGCCTTCCTTGGACCACCAACCGCTCCATTTTGTGATCACTTCGATGGATATGGCCAAAGAACTTTAAAGGTAATTATTTATCGGTAATAAAGGAAGTCATAAAAGCTCCTGGGACTTTGCTTTTTGGCGTACAGTCATGTAAGTGACTTTACTTTATTCGAACGAAGGTACACAATGTCATTCGTGTTTTGGTTTAAGGTATAACAACTTACAAATGAAGAAGTGAAGTTACGGACACTACACGAAGCGTCACTAAATAGGACAAACTTTGCGTAGTTTAAGGCCCGAGACTATTGCTACAGATAATTATATAGAGAAACCCCAAAAGAGAGATAACTTAAATTTTCTTTTAAAGAAACATTGTAAAGATGAGTTAAGAAGCATTTTGAACAATTACATTTTACAACCATGCATTAAACAATCCAGAAGGAGAAGTTACAACTGAAGAAGATAAAACCTTGTTGTTAGCGAGATATTTTTTTTCCTAATTTAACTTTTTATTGGCAAGTTTTATGTTTAAAACAGAAATTTGAGCAAAATAAAACATTTACTCTTACTTACTTACTCCGTGGCGTTACAACCCTTCGTGGTTTTTAGCCGACTCGACAACATGCCTCCACTGTTTTCTGTCTTGAGCAACCTCCATCCAATTTCTCACGCCCATAGTGCTTAGGTCTCCTGCTATATTATCTCGCCACCGGAGACGAGGGCGTCCGCGTGGTCTCCTTCCAGTTGGGACTTTCTCCCACACCAGTCTTACTGTTCGTTCGTCAGAATGTCTTCTGAGGTGTCCTGCCCATTGGAGTCTTCTGGACTTTATTTCTTTTATGATATTGGCGTCTGGGTAAAGTTCTTCAAGCTCTTTATTAGTTCTTATCCTATATTGTCCTGATGCTTCATCAAGCACCGGACCAAAGATCTTCCTTAGGATTTTTCTTTCCCAAACACGTAGTCTCTCTTCATTTGCCTTTGTTATTATACGACCCGTTGTGCTACGACACAACGGGTCGTATGATTGTTTTATAGACCTGTATCTTCGTACATCGTGTTAGTTGTTTTGATTTTATAAGGTTTTGGAGGGCAAAAATACATCTGTTGCCGGCCTGACTCCTGTTATTTATTTCTTGTGATCCGTTATTGTCTTCAGTTATTGTTGTTAAAAGATACTTGAATTCTCTAACGCGCTCAAAGTTAAAGTCATCGATGATATTGTTCTGACCGATTCTGTCTCTGCTTTGGTTATTGCGGGTCATATGCATATATTTCGTCTTGTTTTCGTTGATTTGGAGCCCCATCTTCTCTGCTTCCTTCTCAAACCTTACGAAAGTCTCCTTCATCCTTAATCGCGTGTTTCCTATTAGATTTATATCAACCGGCCTAGTTTTTTTGGAAAGCCAAGTTCCTGCATCGCTGTCCACAGTCTGTCCCTACATACTCTATCAAATGCTTGTTTAAAATCTATGAACATCTGATAAAGCTCACGATCAAACTCCCAGCATTTTTCCATTATCTGTTTTATTGTGAATATCTGGTCAATTGTAGAGCGGCCCGGTCTAAATCCGCAATGATAATCTTCAACGATTTCTTCTGTGTATGTTTTGGTTCTTTCTAGCAGGATGTTTGCAAAGATTTTGTAGGTGGTGTTTAGGAGTGTTATTCCCCTGTAGTTAATACATTGCTTTTTAAACATGTTTAAAAAAATGAATTTTTTTGTACCTAAATTATATTCATAAAGTATTATGGAACTTTTTTATTTGAACATTCCCATTAAAATTGATTTCAAGACTAACTGTTTCCAACTTCTTACAGTACAGATCTCCCAGTCTCCAAATTTTAGTACCAAAAGTAACATTATCCAAATAAATAAGTAATTTGTTTTGTACTCAGCGGTGTATTCCCCACCACATCTTTTAAGTTTATTTTAATTTTAAAATGTGGATAATGTGACTTTTGCATTTATACCCTTTAACAAAATTACGTGCAATCTGAGGTCGGGACGTTAAAGGGTGAATTTTAAAAAAATTCCAATAAAAAATGTTAAATAACAAAATTGTAAGTAATTACAAAGTTCTATAACTTTTGTATTTACCCTTTTTTTAACAACCTTAAAATGTATGCCAAAATTTCAAATAACCGAATTTTTAATTTTTTATTATTATCTTTAAAAAAACATATATTTTATGAAATATGTTAAAATTTAACCTTTTTCTATTCCAAATAGACTGCAATTTCTTTGACTAAGAGAATTTATTTTTTCTTTTTATTTCGATTTAACTTCGAAAAAGCTCCCTAGTTTTTAATCAAAAATAATCATATCAAAATATCTGATTTTATACAAATCTTGGAATGATTTTTGTGAAAGAAGAAGGAACAGAGCAATAACCCGGACTATAAAGCGCCCAATAGAAGCGATAAGAAAAATATTTTAAAAGACCTCAGAGCTTATAGAAGAAACCAGATTCTTGAAACCATAGAGAACAATAAAAACTTGAAAGTACTAAAAACATGTAAAGCCACTGGCAGAAATAAGATCATAAAAATAAAAGACGACCGTGGAAAATTGTGCTCACTTAAGAAACAGAAAAATCCAAAAATTTTATGAGAAGCTGTATACTTATACTATTTCTAACCCCGGTATACCAACAAAACATATCTTAAATGTGGGCTCAGAAGATCTCCCTAAAATAATAACATTAGAAATTAGAGCCAACCTAAAACAAATGAAAAACACCAGAAGAAGATAAAATTACTTCAGAGATGCAAACAAATGGGAGGCACTGCATTAGAAGAGGGTAATGACAGCATTACTGAGTAAATGCCTATTGGAAGGACAAATACCAAAAGCATACAAAAATGCGGAAGTCATTCTACTCCATAAAAATGGAACGCCGCAAATATAGAAAAACCCCAATACACTTAAAACGAAAAACCTATGACACTTGTATACTACCAGTTTCAACTAAGAGATTGGAAACTATGGTGATAACAAGAAAAGTGGCAGAACAATTAAGAGTAACTCAACGGACCATGTAGAGTGCCATGTTAAATATAAGCCTCAGAGACAAAATTCCTAAGAAATACGAAATACGTCAAAGAACTAAAGTAACCGACATCATGGGAAAAATAGCGACATTGAGATGGCAATGGGTAGCACATGTAGCAAGACAAGACACCAACATATGTTCTCATAAAGTGACATACTGGAGACTTCAAAAAACAAAAAGAATAGTGGGAAGACCCAAAAAGGGATGGATAGACGATATAACAGCTGTAACTGGAAAGCAGTGGATGAGAATAGCACAAGATGGGGAAGCGTGAAAAAAATTTGAGGAGGCCTATGTCCAACAATGAATAAATAGAGGCTAAAGAAGAATGATTTTTGTTCGCTGAAATCTCACTACTTTCTCATACTGTAAAAAAATATTAATTACTAAGGCGAAGTTTTTTGCAAAGAGCGGCCGATGCTGATATTTAAAGACACATAACTTTTTTTATATTGCGTATTGTGATTTAAAAATTTCCTAACAACTTCCTTGTATCTTAGGTTTTAATGCATGTTGGTTAAACTTATAAACTCTAAATAGTGTCGCTTAACTTTTTCAACTAAACCTGATATTACCGAATTTTTTTTTTAAATTACGACTTCTTAAATATTTTGTTTAAACATTGTTGATAAATTTTCTTTTCATTTAATTACTTTATAGATAAAACAGTAAAATTTTTAAAAGGAAACGTTTAGTACTAAATGTTAAACACATTAGTAACTCTGTCAACCCAGGATATACGTAAAATGCGCCTATAACACCACATTTCTAAAGCTTCGAGCCGATTCATAGTAACAGTCAGTGTCCACGCTTTCATTCCGTAGAGCAGAATTGTGAATATGTAGCAGTTCAATAGACGACATTTTGTTTTTAATGATATGTCTTGACTGTTAAAAATGGTTCTCATTCTAACGAATGCTGCTTTTGCTTTTATTATTCGCTGTTTAATTTCTGTTGAGTGGTCCCATTGGCTATTTAAATTGGTGCGTAGATATGTATATTGCTCGACTCTTTCGATATTCTATTGGTTGATTGTAAGTTGAGCGTAGTAGTACTGTTTTTTTACTAATTGTCATAAATTTGGTTTTCTTTATGTTAAGAGCTAGTCCGTATCTGTTGCTGACTGCTGTTATGCGATTTGTTAATATCTGTAAGTCATTCAGATTATCGGCAAAAACTATAGTGTCATTTGCATATCTAATGTTATTCAGCAATTCACCGTTTATTAGTATTCCTTTCGCACAACCGTCTAAAGCCTCCTTAAATACGCATTCAGAATAAATATTGAACAACAATGGAGATAAAATACAGTCCTGTCGTACTCCACGTTCTATTGCAATTTTATCAGTTAACTGATATTTCTAAGATCTTTGTTATCAATTCCAATTTCTTGCATTAGAGTCACTAATTTGTCATGTTTTACTCTGTCAAATGCCTTATGATAATATATTAAGCATACGTATATGTCACAATTCACATCCCTGCATCTCTGAAATAGCACCTGTACAGCAAAAAGTTCAAAAAGTTTCGTGATGCCCTGTTCCTTGAGCATCACGAAATCCGAATTGTGTTCTTGTTAGTTGTTCCTCACATTTTGTATATATTCTATTGTGAATGACCTTTAGAAATGTTTTAAGTAAATGGCTCATAAGGCTTATAATTCTATAGTCTTCGCACTTTCTCGCATTGGGTTTTTATGGAAGATTTATAAAAGTTGACACTAACCATTGTTGGGGAATTATGACTGTATCATATATATTGTTAAATATATTTGTCAACCATTTTATGCCATCATAGTCTTCGTTGTTAGTTTTGAGAATCTTGCTGGATTCATGCACAAAACGCAACTAATGTTCTTATTTTTTCTGCATCAGTGTTCTTCCATCTGTCAAGTCGAGAGTTCGACTGTATCGCAACACTGTTGTGATTATCAATTTATTTTGGGAACAATGAGACTGACTACATTTTCATAAAAAAATATGTTAAAAGAATCGATAGGACTTTTGCTAAAATCAGTCCCCACAATTTCTTCTATTGGTCCCACGAAATCGACTGCGAAATCAAAATGTTTAGAGACCTACCGGTAACTGGCTTCTAATTCATGCCTTCCTAATCTTCATTATCTTCAATTTCACTTTCATCTTCTTGAGGACAGTACTGAAATATCACCGCGATTTATGATAACTTCTAAGAATTGTACATTCGCAACATGAGGAGATTATTTAAATGTCGAAGAAACAAGGATTATATATTAATGGATAGGTTCGTCATTCCCATAAACGTTATTGAATAACCTAAAAATAATGTTATTATAAAAATATCAAACTGAGAGCAAGGCAAACATACTCGGTTAAAAATATTACAAAACAAAAAGTAGAATAATGCAAAATTAATCCCAGAATTGCCCCTCACTGTATATAAATATACTATCAATAATAAAAAAATAAAGCAAAACTCATATTTTTTCACTCTTTTTGGTTCTATAGCTTTCTCGTCACAAGAATTTTTAATTTAGACTTAGGTTTATATTTCTTTCCATTTTCTTCTGCTTCAGAAAAAATTTCATGACATAGCTTTTGCACACGTGCCAAATTTTTTTAGTAATAGTCACTCATTATGTCTCAAAATGTACTCTCACTGAAAATAAAATGTATAACTATGAATCAAACATAAAAAACAGGTCAAATTAGAACCGATATGGGTCCTCCGACCTAAATTACGCATGCGCGTTGTGTAACGAATGTTGGTTCTCCATTTCAAAATGGCGTTTTTTATCAAATGTAACAAACGTTTATTTAAAAAACCTTACTTAAGTTAATTATGATATTCTTCTTATTCTTCTTCTTTTGATGTAGATCATACTGTTTTCAATGTGACTCCAGTAATACTACCATATTTGATGTCATTCGGCATATATGATCGTCTCATTCTACTCTTTTATTTCGTACCCAGTTCTTGATGCTCTCCAACTTGCATCTACTTCTTGTACCTCTAGTTCTATCCCATAGTGTCTTGTCATCAATTTTTCTAAGTGTTTTTATCTCTGGTGTTTCTAACATCCTGTTTGTCCCCTCTGTGTCAGATCACGTTTCTGCCGCATATATCATTATTGGTCTGATAATTATTTTGTAAATTCTGCCATTTATTTCTTTCCCGATATTTTTATTTCTTCATATTGTTTAGTTTCCAGCTTCCCGGAGCTAGATAAAGTGATGCCAGATATTTAAACTCCATGACTTGTTCCATGTATTACCTAAACTTCTAGCTTTAATTTATGTCTGAGTATATTTGCTATTGTAACAAAGTATTTTCTTAATCCACAAGAAATCTACGTTCCTATAATTGGCTGTATACCATATATTAAAAATTTTTTATTAAAAAACCTTTATAAAAGGTATATATTTAAAAACCCCAACGATCTAATTATAGACAACGTTTTTGGAATCCCTATTCCATCATCAGTGTCCTAGAAAGTATATAACCACTTAATTAAAAAGAACATGAGGTTGAAATTATGACTAAGGTTAATGGAAAGTGTGGTTAATACTTACTAGGAGTACATGAATATAGCCACTAAATATATGGGTAAAACCCCGTTAACAAATAATTACTTACATTTGTTTTACAATATTTCTTATAATATGTTATGATATTAAAGTTACCGTTGGATAAGGTAACATGGCGACATATGACTCCACGTTAAAGTTGCTAGTCCTGAGACGGTGTGTCTACGAGGACTGTATGGAAGCAACTGATTGGAATGACAATGTTGACAAGTTGGGATGGACGTCGTAACAGAGCAGTTAATATAACTGTATGCGTCTATTTAGTAGAAGTATTTTCTCTTTTTTTCTGGCAGTTATATAAATTTTTTGCAGCATACGTCGTAAATCGTCTTCACTTTGAGAGAGTAGTATTGCGTGGTCTGCGTTTGGTATCCTTTTTTCTCACTATTTTATTATTTTATATATAATTAGGTTGCACAATAAAGAACTTAAAGAATCTTCCTGTCTTATCCGATTGCCAGCTTCATTGGGGTCGGTAACTTCTTCCTCCACTTTTACTTTTATTGTGTTGTTTTGGTAAATCTTGTTGTTTGATCGTTTTAAATATTTCTAGATGTATTTTTTTTGCGTACAATAAGTGGATATCGTCTTTTAATTTTACCCGGTCAAATGTCTTCTTAAGGTTCACGAAACATAAATATGCCGGTTTCTTGTATTCTAATTATTTCTCTTGCATTTGCCTTATTATAAATATAGCGTCAGTGCATGATCTTTCCGACCTTAAACCTTGTTGTTCTTATGCTAGTGTTATAATTTAATTCAGTTTATTTGTTATTACTTTGGTTGTTAATGTTAGTGTTGTTTAATAAATTAATTCCTCTGTAGTTTTCCAGGTCCGATTGGTTTCCTTTTTTGAAGAGAGGTATTATGCCGGGTCCAGACCAAGCAGACAAAACAAAAACATTCATGTCATGACCATAGGTTAATATAGGTCTATTTTTACTAGTCTAAACTTATTTTTGTACTTTTTAATACACTTCTATTTAACTAAATTAGCATAATTCTTGTGTTAAATTCAGTTTTCCTATTTATTTTTAGTTCTCAAAAAGGAAATTGTTGTCATACTAGAAAATTAGCTTCATAGTAATATTAAAATGTGTTATATCCCGTAGGATATAAACGTGAAATTATTTACACGTTCAGCAATATTAACATTTCCCAACTTTAAAACAGCGAAGCAAAACTACAGTATACTGAAAAGTTAATAAACCCACAATCTTTGTCAAGAAATATCTTTCTTTTATGTGAATGTTATGTGCAAGTAATATAAAATGTGATATAAAATTTTATTTTATCCATTGTCTTAACCATCTTGCTTTTGTGTTGCTACAGTGAAAAGAAACTGCAGCTTAATGGGTCTCGTGCTATTTCGCGTAGTATATTTAGAGTTTTATTTTGGTTTATATAGTCCTAACAACAATTTTAAAAATGGTGGAACTTCTAGATACTGCTAAGAGATGTTAAAATAATTAAACTTTTATTACACCTTTAAAGTACAAACGAATCATGTAAACTACTAATAAAATCATATAATCGATGTGAGACTAATTATTTCATTGGTTTGTTACATTATATAATGTATAGAGTGAGTTTTATGTTTGGAACGCCTCAATTATCTCGGAAACGGATTGCAGAAGTTTTATAGATTTTGGTTATAAGGGTCTTGCTATGCGGCCAATATTATGACGGTCGATACATTGTTGTCAGATTTTCCATTTTTCTGTAAATCTAATGCACTTTATTCTTTTCTTTTTCATTCAAATGGATCAAGTCATTTTTTTCTTTTGAAGTTTATAAAAAATTCTGATTGTTTTTTCCAATATCTATTTTCCAACGCCTAAATGCCATATTTTCAGAGTTATTGCTACATTTACCCTCCGGAAGTCGCGGTTGATCTGAGAGATACATTGAACATATTTTTATAAATATTTTGAAAGAAGTGCATGGTATAATTCTAAGGCACTGTCTAGCTTCACATTTATATTTTAGGAGTAGAGAAAACCACAACGTCGGCTTTCAGGTAATCTCTAGCGGTTGGGAAGTGAACGTTTGTCGTAACCAAACAACAGTTGTATCTGACAGATACCGCGACTACGCAGATCTAATTTATATTTTTTCGTGTTTATTTCGTTGTGTGATCTATATCATATTCAGAATGACGAAAAATGTATATAAGTTGGATGGTCCAAAAAATCTTGAAGAAGAAGTTTAGTTTTAGTCATTTCAGCTCCAGCCGCTGAACAGTAAGGACGTGGAGTAGAAGCAATACCTGAGGATCGCCGAGGAGCTGAAGCGTTTGAGTCGGAGCCGGACTTATTAGTCAGTGCCGTGAGTGTAAGCACGGCATGGCACAGACCAGCGTAAGCGTCGGCGGAGACCACTAGGGGCAAAAGCCTATGCCAACACAAAGCTTAACCGGGGAGACTTATATTAATCGAGTTTTCACGGAGGCCAAAATCGAGGCATAGGTAAGTGAAAAAACAAACGAACTTAGCCCGTCGGAATACTACTTCCTGTGTTACGATTGGGATGACATTCTGAAAAAAGAAGACAAAAAAAAGAGTATAAGAAAAACGTCCCAAAAAAGCAAAAAGAAGATCTTGAAGAAAGATTTCCCTTCGCTAGCGATCCCTAGTTCCTACATTTCAAAACAAGAAAAACCAACGTGGAAGCCAAAGCCGCCTGTAATTACATTACAGAGGGTCAACCAGACAGGAGCAATACTAGACATTGCTCAGACAAAGAAGGTGATAACGTCGAATAAATTATTGAGAAGCGGACGAGAAACACCTATACAGTATATAGCCTTTCTACTAGAGGAAGAAAAAACCACGAATGGTTTTAAGTGGACTATCTCCAAATACAGATGTCACAGAAATGTCCAGTACTCTCAAAGAAGAGTATGATATCCAATGCAGCAGAAAGCGCCAAATGTCCCGAGAACAGAAGGCAAAATGTGCCAACTGTCAAGGACAATACCAGTCAAACTTCAGAGGATGCCCCAGATGTCCAACCTGGGAAGGCCAACAACCCCAAAGACAACAAGCCCCGCAAAAAAGGCCTCAACAAACATCAAGTTTCTAAACGACGAACCCTTTATTATAATAGTAGACCTAAATGCAAAATCCCGAAATTGGAACGACAAAGCTACGAACATAAATGTAAGACTACTAAATAAATATTTAGAAAACAATGACGACGTTATGACAATGGGCCCCACAGACCCAACACACTACCCAGGAAACGGACTTCCTACACACATAGACATTTTAGTTGCAAGAAACCTAGGACTTCAAACAGAATTACAAACATTAAATAAAGGCACAACGCACCACAACCCCATTCTATTAGAACAAGGAACGTGGAAAGAAGAAAGTATAATCATTATCGTAAAAAGAAATTAAAGTAGATGAACTTCAAAAGACTCGTGAGTACTGGAAGCAAGAAGGACAAGGAACCAAGCAAATAAAAAAAGAGCAAGTAGATTGAACAGAGAAGTCAAAACAGCACTACAACACCGTATTGAAAGCTGGGAAAACCATATCAGATACATGGAGGAACAAGGCTCAAATATGCAAAATATTTGGAGACTCCAAAGAATACTTAGAAATGACAGAAAGCGAATCTCTCCACCATAAGGAGAAAATGGAATAGTGTATTCTGCCGAGGAAAAATCAGAAGTAATGAGAAATACTCTCGAGAAAGTGTGTATACTAAATTACCACCCAGCCGAGGACATCAACTTCGTAGAAGAAGTCATAAGACAAAGAGAAAGACCCGAAAATAAAAATGAAATCATCTCTCCTACATCACCGAAGGATTTAATCGAGCTAATTAGAAACAGTTCGCCGAAAAAGGCACCTGTTACAGATCAAATGACGAATAGGGCTCCAAAATGCTTACCAGCGAGAGCCATAGTATATTTAAAAAATATAATTATTGCGAGGCTAAGGCTCAAGAAATTTCCAAACAGATGAAAAGCATGTCAGCATGTTACCAAAGCCTGGAAAAGATAGCACATTCCCGCAAAACTACAGGCCAATAGTCTTGATACCTGCAATCAGCAAAATTGTAGAGAGAATAACACCTAAAAGACTCCAAGCTGAAACAGACAGATTAGATATAATACCCGAAGCCCAATTCGGTTTCAGATCAGAACACTCCAGTGAGCTACGGGTACTCAGATTAACAAAGTACATAGCAGCTTGATTTAATGATAAACAATATACAGAAACTGCCTTCTTAGATATAAGTAAAGCTTTCAACAGACTCTTTCATAAAGGACTGATCTACAAAATTAAAAGATACGATTACAGTGGAGTAATGACAAGACTAATCTCTTCTTACTTGAGCAATGGTAGTTTCAGAATTCGGATAGGACAAGTCCCATCCGTATCATCTCTACTGTACACAGTATAAACAGCAGACCTACCTAGAACACCAGGTACACTACTAAGCCTTTATGCCGACGACACAGCGATAGCGGCCAAATATATAAACGTAGACATGCGGTAAACTACTTACAAACAGCGCTAGATAACATAGAAGTATAGAGCTTAAAATGGAAAATCGCTATAAACTCCTAAAAGACACAGGCCATACTTTTCAAAAAGAGGCACCTACAACTAGAAGAACAAGGGACTGCAAAACTATTCCATCATCAAGTGGAAAGGCGAAGCGAAATACCTTGCAGTAGTCATGGACAAAGGCTTAACGTTTAATAAACACGTATTCACACAATTTTCAGTCTAACGGTATTGCGAATCCTGGAGAAATTCTAAGAAGTATAAAACGTGGTTCTCGCCGAAAATTTGCAGGTAAAAGTCAATGGCAACGTAATATAAGAAAAAAAATTACGAAATAGTGAACGTGAGTATACAAACATTAAGGGTAATGTAGTTGCTACCAAACAGTTTGATGCATCCGAGTGTTTTAAAGAATGTCATAAACTCATTACTGTTCAACAGCGTGAAACTATTTTTCAAGATTTTTATGAACTCGCCAATTATGATTTACAGACATCCTACTTATGTGGCCAAATAAAACTTACTTTAAAATTAAACAATACTGCTCAAAGTGACTCCAGAAAATACACAAGATAATATTATTTGACAAGAGAAACATGGCTAGATATTCCAGCTTGCAAGGAGTTTTTTAAAAAAGTCTTGAAAGTTTCAGATGGTCGAATTACACGTGCTTTGCGTAATAAAGAGCAAGGTGACTCACCTTCTAAGGATAAAAGAGGAAATACCTTCATAAAAAAAAGTCATGAGTAACCTTATTTATATTATGAACAATATTTTTCTAGAAAAAAAAATCTGAATCTTTGTTATTCAGCTCCCATTTTAAATCTGTCAACTATATATTCCTTATACAAACAAGAAACAAATGACCCTACGTCACAATTTGTTTTTAGGGATGTTTTCAGAAAAAAATTTAACTTAACTTTTCATGCGCCTGTATTTGACAGTTGTAGAAGATGTGACGAATTTGAACAAAAAATAAAAACAGAAACTTCTGAAGTTACTTTGGCAAGGTTAAAGTTTTTAAAAGAATTGCATCTTCGAAAGGCAGAAAGCGCACGTGATGAGATGGCATTGGATTCGGAATTGGGTAAAATAGCTGAAAACGATGTCACTAATAGCGTTCGATCTCATGTCTACATTACCTACACCTCATCTTTCAACTGGGGTATGTTACTACAAAAGGCAGTTGTGGAAATACTGCTTAGGTATCCACAACTTGTCAAGGAATCAGGCCCACATGTACGTTTGGCATGAAACCATAGCATCTAGAGGACCTCAAGAGATTGGTTCTTGTATACAGCATTATGTCAAAAACTATGTTAACACGTCAAAACTAATTATGTATTGTGACCAATAGGCAGAATAGGAACATTAATTTATCTCTATTTTGTAATTACATTATACAAAACAAGATATCAAAAGTGCAGCAAATTGAGCAGAAATTTTTGGTGTCGGGGCATTCATATTTAGCCTGCGACCGTTACTTTGGGATCATAGAGAAGAACAAGAAAACTTTTAAAGATATTTGTATACCAGGAGATTGCACCAGAGTGATTAAGATAGCCAAAAAACAAAAACCATTCACAGTAGTAGAAATGACCAGCAACGATTTCGTAAGTAGTGTTCCGTAAGAGAAAACCATAACTTATCCTAAAAAGACTGTCGAGTGTGAATCGGTAAACTGGTTAAAAATTCAATGGTTGCGATACTTTTTAACTGAACCACTACAATTGAATTAAAAAGAATCTAACAATCCGGAGGTTATTTTTAAAAATATAGACAATACGAAGCGCAATACATCTACGTTTATTGGAAAACTTCCACTTTTATACCCAAAAGGCAGAGACATTGAAGCAGCTAAATTAAGGAATTTACAAGATGTGTTAGTGTATGTACCATCTTATTTACATAACTTTTATAACAATCTAAATGTTGAAAATTTAGATCAACTTATACAAAATAATGATGAGAAAATAATGTGTTTTACGCTATAGAAGATTCCGAATAAATATATAGTAAAAATAATATATTTTATGCAAAAACGCACTTTATTTTTTTTATTTATATGTTAGTGCAAAAGTGGCCTACATTTTTTTCCAAAAAGATTTTGAAAATTTTACTTTTTTGTGATATTAATGTAAAATGAAATTTATTAACTTAATTTAAGGTGTTGAAACTGAAAACAGAGGTTAATAATTCTTGAAGAAACAGAGAGCGGCCAAATTGAATAAAACTTAAATCGTCTTTTTCTGACATTCAGTTTTTACGAGTTAGGTCAATCTTGCACTATGCGCCTCTAGTATAATTCTTCCCATACTAGGTTTGTCAAAATTTATATGATTATTTTTGTGCTTTTTGTATAATAAAACACTCTTTTGAACATAACATCGTTATGGTTTTTAAGCGCTTTTTTGCGTATATTACTGACTAAATGCATTAATTTAAAGAGAATTATAAGATAAAACAACTAAATATTTTTCATACTATATTTTGAATATTTAACCGAACCATATAATTTTATTTTAGTTATTACTGTTTATTTTAACAAAAAATATTTACTTTAAAAATTTACTCAAAAATAATATACTATTTTAGTTTTCTTCTCGAACTTTTTCCTATCAAAAAGTTATAACTTTAATTTTGCTTAACTTGACAATTTCTTAAGCTGTTCCGTTGGAAGCGGCTTTTACGCTTCACCTCACCCAAGGGGACTACACTTTATATTGATAGGCCTTACTAAACACACAGCTCAATCTTTTCCTTATCATTTGTCGGCACTTTTCTTTGAGGCAAACGGAAAAAATGACGTAATTTTTCATTTTATTTCGGCGACGAGTTATGGATTTCCCCAGCCAGTCTTTTGTCTTACTCTGGCTTCTATGTGGGTTCCGCCAAGTGCAGGGAGGGAAAAGACCTAATAACCATTTTTGTTTGCTTTTGGAAACATTGAGTTCGAGTAGAAAAATATGTAAGAATTTTTCTTTATAATGAAGTATGATTTAAAAAAATTTGATATATTATATGTGATATTTTTAGTGTGCAGTTTTTAACATAAATTCTGATATATGTTTTTAGTAGCAGATGAAGAAGTTGATATAATATGAGGTTATTGCTTTGTTTCAAAATTAAAACTTTTGTTAGTTTTATTTACTATTATTTTTTACTTAAGTATATTGCAATCTGTCTTAACGATTCTGGGAAAGGCAAGTATTTGTCAAACTTAAACATCAGACCCTACAACATACATAAAATGCGTAAACCAAGATAAAAAGGGTTCACGAATTAGAAGACCGTCTATTCAACTTATAGAGCGATATCATCGGTTTGACAGAAACAATAAAAAGGTAAAACAATTATATTTTAATCTCTGGAAATCTGCTATATTTATATCTACAATAATAGCAATGATAATAATATTAACAAATTAGAAATGTTTATTATAAAAATAAGAGTAGTTAGTATAATATTTATTCACAATGAGGTGTATATGAGGTGAATTTAATGATAATATTACAAAAAAAAATTTAAATAAGAGACAACTATTGCTAGCACTTCAGCAAAATACTAAAAAGAAGAAGAAGGCAAGCACTTGAAAGTTCTAGAAAAAAATTGAGAAAGGAATTTAAACATAGATTCTCAATAGTTGAGAATGTGGCTGACATCGATATCATAGCAAAAAGAAAAAAGGACCTGTTCCAACCATCATTCATGACTTTGGAAGCAGCAGAATGGTGCTATACGATAATAATAATAAAACTAAGTATGAGAAGCTGACAAATAATAAGCAAGTAGCAAAACTCACCGGTTGTAACATATTCTTTCGAGGAAGTACGAAAGTTCATATATCTACGTTCACAAATCAACCAAAGTAATACAATCATAGAAGCAATGAATGGCAGCAGGATTGACCATAGGTATAGTGAACTTTTATTTACAAGATTTACGAAAATGCCACTTTGACTGTTAAGATTCACGATCAAACTCGACCAATAAAAATAAAACGTGGAATAAGGCAAGGACATACATCGTCACCGAAATTATTCATAACGGCATTAGAGTATGCCTTTAAGATGGTCAATTGTTACCACAGAGAATGAACAATAGACGGCGAAAAATTTAACCATGTCCGTTTCGCAGATAACATCGTCCTTATCACAGATGATTTAGGAAAAGCCACAGATATGTTAAATAAATAGGACTTTGCATGTTCGAAGGTGGACCTCAGAATAAACTTGTCCAAAAACTATGTACAAAAACTTGTACAAAAACCATGAACTAAGTTTATGACAAATATGGTCCCAAATAACCATTTAGCTATTACAAACAAAGTGGTAGAACTGGTGAAAAAATATACGTATTTGGTTCACAAAATAAAAATCAGCAGGGATAACCAAACATGTGAAATCCAAAGACAAATTACTTTAGGGTGATCAGCCTTTGAAAAACTACAAGACACGCTTAGGGTCAACATACCAATAAGACTCGAAAAAAAAGTATTTGACCAATGCGTATTACCGGTCATGACCCACGATGCGGAAACTATGACTCTAACCAAGACTACGGCTTCGAAATTAACAGTGGCACAGAGACGAATGGAATGATCTATGCTGGGAGTAACATTGCGGGACCGAATATGCGAAGAAGGACGAGTATTGCTGATGTTGTAATGGACAAGTAAAATTACACATTGACGGCCAAGAGCAGACAAACGTAGAAGAGGAAGACCACCTACACGTTGGGCTGACGACATCAGGCGTATCACGAAAAATTGGCAATAAAGAGCACACATGAAATCGTAGGCTTCCACGGCCAGAGTCAGAATTATAGTTTATTCGTCTTCCGGGTTTGGACCGTGTCATTTGTGAGTGACCCAAAAGTGGGTTCATCTCGACGTTTCGCTACAATTGTATGTAGCTTCTTCAGGAGAACAAAGAAAAAGAAAAAGAAGAAAGAAGAAAGAAGAAAACAAAAGAACAGGAAGATGGGTAGTTAGCAACGGTAACTCAGTTACTCAACGCAACCAGAGGCGAATACTAACTACCAAGATGGGCATTTGGTCACAGTAACTCAACTACTCAACGTAGCCAGAGGTGAAAACCAAATGCCAGGACAGGGATTCACGTCCAACAGCTCAGAACACTAACGCGTCGAGAGGCGGGGAGTGAATCCGACGATTACTCCGCTACCGCTCTATTTATAGTCGCGGTGCCTGTCGTGTCGGGACGTATCGGCACACTTCGTGGCGCGAACGTCAAGAAGCGCGCGCTGGCCAATCATGTGGCTGCATCGTGGTTGCGGGACTGGACGGTGGCTCTAGACTGAGATTCCAGATGGGAGACAAGTAGTATCCTTCCTCTCGATTGATATTATGGGGATTTTTTCGGATCTCTAGAGATTCGCGGATTTTCTTGGAATAAAAGAAGGGGCTCTTAGAAATAATATGGGTTTTTTCGAACAATATGGAATGACCGGTTTCTTGGCAGTGTTCGGCAACTGCAGAATGGGAGAAAAGACCTGATCGAATGCATCTTTGATGCTCTTGAATCCGAGTTTTGACGGAACGACCAGTTTCGCCACTATACACATGTCCACATGAACAAGGAATAGAATAGACACCACAGGAAGATAGGGGCGGTAATGGGTCCTTAGGAGAGGGTAGATATTGTGAGATTTTCTTGGGTGGTCGAAAAGTAGTCCTGATACCTTCTTTGCGAAGAATTTTGCCAATCCTATCAGTGACATTTCGAATATACGGAAGAAAAGCCACAGGAGTATTACCCGAAGATTCTGAATTTGTTGTCCTAGGGTTTAAAGGGGGATGTAGATATCGGTGTGTAATATTTTGAATTGTGGACTTGGAGTAACCATTGGCGACAAGGGTTTTTTGCAGATGGCCAAGTTCTTCTCTAAGGTTGTCGGGTTCAGAAATCGAAATGGCCCGATGGATGAGAGAGTTGATCACAGAATTCTTTTGGGCAGGATGGTGGTGTGATGAAGCATGTAGGTAACGATTCGTGTGAGTCTTTTTCCTATAAACAGAGTGACCCAATCGGCCATTGGGCTTGGAGGTGACTAACACATCGAGAAAGGGAAGGGACCGATTATTTTCTACTTCCATTGTGAATTTTATACTCGGATGTTGTGAGTTAAGATGATCTAGGAAGGAAGAAAGGGTATGTTGACCATGGGGCCAGATGATAAATGTATCATCAACGTAGCGGAACCAGACTTTTGGTTTTAAGGGGTAAGATTCTAGGGCTAAAGACTCAAAGGCTTCCATGAAAATGTCAGCAATGACAGGGGAAAGGGGAGAACCCATTGGTGTTCCAGATATTTGTTTGTAGAAATTGCCTCTAAAAGAAAAATATGTTGAAAGGAGGCATTTTTCGGCAAGATCTGCCAAAACCAAAGACTTGTTATCATTGGTCAAGTGATCTCGCAGAACAACTAGAGAGTCATGTATGGGGATATTGGTAAATAGGGATGATACATCGAAACTGACGAGAATATCTTGGGGATCAACTGTGAGAGAGGAGATTAAGGTGATGAAATGTGTGGAATTTCGGACATAAGAAGAGGTACGACCAGTATAGGTCTTAAACTGATTGGACAAGTACTTGGCGAGTTTGTAGGTAGGAGAGTTAATCGTAGTCACAATGGGACGAAGAGGTACGTTATCTTTATGGATTTTCGGAAGACCATAAATTCTGGGGCAGATGGAGTTTTGAAAAACTCCATCTGCAAAAGAATTCTGTGATCAACTCTCTCATCCATCGGGCAGATGGAGTTTTGAAAAACTCCATCTGCCCCAGAATTTATGGTCTTCCGAAAATCCATAAAGATAACGTACCTCTTCGTCCCATTGTGACTACGATTAACTCTCCTACCTACAAACTCGCCAAGTACTTGTCCAATCAGTTTAAGACCTATACTGGTCGTACCTCTTCTTATGTCCGAAATTCCACACATTTCATCACCTTAATCTCCTCTCTCACAGTTGATCCCCAAGATATTCTCGTCAGTTTCGATGTATCATCCCTATTTACCAATATCCCCATACATGACTCTCTAGTTGTTCTGCGAGATCACTTGACCAATGATAACAAGTCTTTGGTTTTGGCAGATCTTGCCGAAAAATGCCTCCTTTCAACATATTTTTCTTTTAGAGGCAATTTCTACAAACAAATATCTGGAACACCAATGGGTTCTCCCCTTTCCCCTGTCATTGCTGACATTTTCATGGAAGCCTTTGGGTCTTTAGCCCTAGAATCTTACCCCTTAAAACCAAAAGTCTGGTTCCGCTACGTTGATGATACATTTATCATCTGGCCCCATGGTCAACATACCCTTTCTTCCTTCCTAGATCATCTTAACTCACAACATCCGAGTATAAAATTCACAATGGAAGTAGAAAATAATCGGTCCCTTCCCTTTCTCGATGTGTTAGTCACCTCCAAGCCCAATGGCCGATTGGGTCACTCTGTTTATAGGAAAAAGACTCACACGAATCGTTACCTACATGCTTCATCACACCACCATCCTGCCCAAAAGAATTCTGTGATCAACTCTCTCATCCATCGGGCCATTTCGATTTCTGAACCCGACAACCTTAGAGAAGAACTTGGCCATCTGCAAAAAACCCTTGTCGCCAATGGTTACTCCAAGTCCACAATTCAAAATATTACACACCGACATCTACATCCCCCTTTAAACCCTAGGACAACAAATTCAGAATCTTCGGGTAATACTCCTGTGGCTTTTCTTCCGTATATTCGAAATGTCACTGATAGGATTGGCAAAATTCTTCGCAAAGAAGGTATCAGGACTACTTTTCGACCACCCAAGAAAATCTCACAATATCTACCCTCTCCTAAGGACCCATTACCGCCCCTATCTTCCTGTGGTGTCTATTCTATTCCTTGTTCATGTGGACATGTGTATATTGGCGAAACTGGTCGTTCCGTCAAAACTCGGATTCAAGAGCATCAAAGATGCATTCGATCAGGTCTTTTCTCCCATTCTGCAGTTGCCGAACACTGCCAAGAAACCGGTCATTCCATATTGTTCGAAAAAACCCATATTATTTCTAAGAGCCCCTTCTTTTATTCCAGGAAAATCCGCGAATCTCTAGAGATCCGAAAAAATCCCCATAATATCAATCGAGAGGAAGGATACTACTTGTCTCCCATCTGGAATCTCAGTCTAGAGCCACCGTCCAGTCCCGCAACCACGATGCAGCCACATGATTGGCCAGCGCGCGCTTCTTGACGTTCGCGCCACGAAGTGTGCCGATACGTCCCGACACGACAGGCACCGCGACTATAAATAGAGCGGTAGCGGAGTAATCGTCGGATTCACTCCCCGCCTCTCGACGCGTTAGTGTTCTGAGCTGTTGGACGTGAATCCCTGTCCTGGCATTTGGTTTTCACCTCTGGCTACGTTGAGTAGTTGAGTTACTGTGACCAAATGCCCATCTTGGTAGTTAGTATTCGCCTCTGGTTGCGTTGAGTAACTGAGTTACCGTTGCTAACTACCCATCTTCCTGTTCTTTTGTTTTCTTCTTTCTTCTTTCTTCTTTTTCTTTTTCTTTGTTCTCCTGAAGAAGCTACATACAATTGTAGCGAAACGTCGAGAAGAACCCACTTTTGGGTCACTCACAAATGACACGGTCCAAACCCGGAAGACGAATAAACTATAAAAGAGCACACAATTGCAAAGAATGGAGAATGTCCAGCAGTGGACGTGATAAATGAAGGTTGGATAATGATGATGATGATAATGATGATGATATGATAATGACGATGATGATGATGATAAATACAGTCATAACAGACCAATATATCTAGAGAATAGAGCATTCTATGCATTAAAAATTTTTTTAACATCAATCATAGTCACAAAACAAAACGAAAATACTGATATACAGAACTCTTATTAAGCCCGTCCTCACCTACCGGTCATAAACTTGGAGGATGATACGAAGCAATGAAAAACATGTGGGCTATTTTGAACGTAAAAACCTCAAATCAAGGTTTTTATTGGGTTGTGTAGAACTTAAACTAACTGAGTCCTTTGGGATATTTAAAAATTGGACAAAATAGCTTTAAACTTAACAAATTAGGGTTTTCAAGGTTTTTAAGGATTTTTGCACACTGTTTTACGAACAGTTGTTAAGAGCGAATAAAACCGAACACTATTATTGCTGTCTATGAGAATGAGGATTACGTGCATCCCGAAATTGATGTAGAAAAGTGTACACGAACATAAACGTCTGATGAAATAAATTAGGTAAGGTGTGGGTGCAGTCAAAGTTTTAGAACCACTGATAACGCTATGAAATAGTCCAAGACCAGTCGTAAAATTGGCATGGATTTTATAATTTATTGTTTATTCTTCTATTTTTGCAATAAATTACATTTTATGCAGCAGTTTATCATTATGTTTTCAGAAAAATATTTTTCTAATTTAACAGATTCTCTTTGGTCGTTAAGGCAAACATTTATGATCCCCTCGTCTGACAAGATATAAATTTAATTTCTCAAAATACATTTTAAGGGGATTTGTCTAAAAACAAGAAATGTTTTTATTGTCCTAGAATTTATGAGTATATAAAATAATGTAACAATAATTATATCGATTAACGTATTTTGAATGTGTTTTACATTTAATATGCTACACATGTAACAAAACATGTTGCTTTACCATTTTTGACTACTCTTTAAAAAGGGCTTTTTAATATAGACATATCTTGCTATTGGTGTTTTTCCGTTGTATTAATAGTCCTGATATAATTGGCTTTTTGAGCGATTTAATTTTTCTCACGATTGCAATTTGTATGCATTTTTAGAGTTAGGTATCGAAAAATTACCATAATGGTCAGTGATGTAGATTAAATGCAAAAAAGTGCGTGTTTCGATTACCTTGTAAACTGGTTTTCGGATTACAATAACGGGATCAAAGTCGCGATTAAAAAAAATGTTTTTTGTTGTGTCGGAAGTCCAGGTTATTTTAATAGTTACCGTGCTATTACGGACTTTAGACATTTAAAATTCCGAACTATACCTTTGTGATAAACATAAATTACGAATGTATTTTTTATATACGTGAGCAATATCAACAAATAAATTTCTATAAAAGATCTATGTGGACCAGAGTCCTTAATTTCTAATTCAAAAGTTAAAAATATCTTGCTCTTTTATTAAGTTATTCATTAGAACTTACTTGATATCGTATTTGCAATAAGAAAGCACAAGACAAAATTGTATCATCAGAAGAAATTTTATTTTCAAGTTCCTAATACATCAGTCGATTCATTTGATCTGGAAATTTGCAAAATATATTTTAAGTTGCAATTACAGCCAAAAAGTCTTATTTGTTATTAGGGTAAAATTTTACTCTCTTATTTACGAGGGTAAAAAAGAGTCGGTTGATGAATGGTTAATACCATCAAATAGGGTCTAAAGGCTCTTTACTCCTTGACAGCATTCCGAATTATCGACTTAGCAGAATATTGCATCAGCTGAAACTTTACTACTACTTTATCTTTAATATATATTTAAAAGTTTGTTAACTGTTTATAATAATATACAAGATGTAAATCGCATACTGATCAATATCAGTACAATACAAGAAACAAAAGTACTATCATCATACCGTATTCCAGATTGTGTGTTATACAACTTAATACAATAGATTATAATCCGTATAATGGTTTTCTAAACCTCAACAACAATATTGATGTTAAGGCAATAAATCCTAAAAATTTTATAAATTAGCAAAACATTTCTTGCTGAAATACTGTTTTTATATATACAGAAATTTGTTTGTTTGAGCTCCTAGTGTGGCCGTTTTTATGAAAACTATTGGCTATCTTTGTTGATATGAAAAAACACATAAAAAAGAAAGGAATAACACCAGCTTTCACAACAAATAACAACTTGGGCAAATATATTAAAAACAACAAGAGCCAAAATAAAAAACACTTACACAGTGGTGTGTACAAACTTAAATGTGACGACTGCCCACAAACATACATCGGTCAAACTGGTAGAAATTTTAATAAACGAATAGCAGAACATAAAAAGGCTTATCGAAAAACATGTTCTACATACGCACTTCACCTTTTAGATCATATTCATGCTTTTAATGACGAATTTAAAATTCTTCACATTCAAAATAAAGGCCTTATGCTATCTTTGTTAGAATGTATGGAAATCGACAAATGAAAAAACACAGGTATAATTCTGAATTAAAAACTTGAGACAGACAGAAATTCTCCCCTTCTCAACCTATTTCATTAAAGACTATAAAGTGTAGACGCATGTCAAAAATAGATTACTTGAGAAAGGCAATCAGCCGAAACAGCTGTAGTTATAGGAGTTTATATTAAATTTTGTGGAAGTTTTGAAAACAAATTTTTCAGTGTTTTATTGTTACATTATTATAGTTAATTCATGAAGTAGGTTATATCCCGAAAGTAACATTTAGTAATTGAAATATAACTTCTCTTATATAAATGTATTTTAACTCGTAGAAAGAATAAAATTTTATCTTCCATGCAAAACAAAAGACCACCTAATCTTATTATTACATTTCTGATAGAATGAATTTTGGACTGAGATTATTTCAAAGACCCTAATATTTTCCATAATTCAGAATCTAGTCACAAGCTCAGTAGTGGGTATATGATTCATATATCCTTCATCGTTCCCACTGTCCACGTTTCATGCTCATTCTGTTTCGGATGAAAAATCTGCATAACCGCCAACATTCAACATAAGATTTCTCTTTATGCCAAAGACGTGAATTGAATCTACGATACGGACAAAGGAGGGAGAATTTATTTGGATGCAGGGATGTAGCTGAGTTTCTCGACGCGTTTACGCAGAAAATCTAAATATGTTAAAATAATATATGTTTTACGAACCATTTTTAAAACTTGAACTCATATAAGGATTATAAAAATTATTTGTTGTTTTAGTTACACTGAGCAAAATAGATTACTAAACCTATATATATATATATATATATATATATATATATATATACTTCTAGCGGTTAATATGGGCTCCGTACTAAAACGGTATTATACTAACTCCAGGAGAATATACGCCGTGTATATTATTATCTGAGTAGCGCTTTATGTAGACTCCGACCAATACGTCGGATCAAGTGGACTCCGTAATAGGATCAAACATTTTTGGGATCCGTATATAACTTTTCCCGTACACTTCTTAACTCCTGCGATGTTGCCAATAATTGTATTAGTAGTAGATTTTTAAATTTTATGTGGTACATTTTGGAACCTATTAATATGAACATCGAGTAGCGTAATCGTCTAACAGTTTAAGAAACTCTTCTGTAAGATCTTTATAATTTTTCAATTACTGCAGTTTATGGCGTGTAATATTTATTTTATGAAGTAGTTAAAATTAGACTATAACAATTTATAAATTGTTATTATATAATCTTTAATATTAAAATTTTTTGCTCTCTAATTTCAATATGTTGATTTGTAATTAACAAAATATTTGATGCATTAAAGTCGCGTAGCTATTTTCATCAAACATTCAATTTTAAACCTATTAGTCTAAAAGTCTAAAAAAAAGTATTAAAATCTAAGGAATTTAATATGGATACACACGTCAGTGTGCTTTTCTCAAGTCTCAAGTTTCTCGAATCCATCAACCATTCATTGTATTTCTTATACTTTCATTTTAATCCTCTCCAATCAAGATTTTAAAGCAGGTTTGCTCCATTAGTCCATTTTTATTACTTTTTGTCACTATTTCTCCTTTTTCATTATCATCATCATTACGTGGCGCTACAACACTGGGTGGGTCTTCGCTAACTACAAATTTTCTCCAAGTTGATCGATTTTCCACGAATCTGTAATCAAATGAAATGTTAATATTTTGAGATATAATTGGATGTTTTCTCTCCATTGCTTACTGAGACGCCTACGCGGCATTCTTTCTTCTGTGCTAACTTCCTTCCATATCAGTTTTATAAGTTTGATATATTGGCGTCTATGCATGTGTCCGATCTACCTTAAGCGATTTATTTTTCTGAACAATATCGTTATAAAAGCTTTCTTTATTCAGTATGGGTTCTTATTCTATACGGATTTGTAGCGATATGAAAATGAGGTTAAAACATTTGTCTTATTATTTTTATTTCAAATATTCGTACTTTTTCCTTATTTTTTTTAGTCAATGTCAATGATTCGCATCCATGTATTAAAATAGGTCTAAAATTTGAATTATGCTTAAAGTATTTAGTTATTGACATTATTATTAACAGTGATTATTTATCTAAGATATTTAAAGTGTTCCATATTTTTGAAATTGTAGTTGTTAACTTTAATATTTTATCTAGATTTATTAAATTGGTCTTTTCTGTTGATTCGCTTGTATTTGGTTTTCATTTCGTTGATTTATCGTGCTCTCTTTACTTTATTGAAGATGTTTGCAGACGGGAGAGTTTCTTATGAGATCTATGTCATTAGCATATGCTAGGAGTGCTTTGTACCTTGGGCCTTTAATGAATTACATCTTAAATAGGCGATATTTCCATTTTAGTAAGCTGTTCATTAATTTTTTGACTATTTGAATCGACAATCTGTATTTTATTCGACTGTTATATCACAGAGTTTCTTGGCGCATATTTTCATTCTTGGTTTTTTGTTTCCCGTATCATTATTACAAAGATTTTTCTGGAGATCGACATAGGGAACCCGGTGGTATGTACATGATGTTTTCATAACCAACATCGAAAATTTGTCTTACTGTAAAGTCATAATGATTTTACTAGGAAATATAGTGTTGTTTAATAATAATAAAGTTCAAGCAACAATTCCTATATGCAATACCTTGGTATGATATTTCTGCTCCCCGATACCAAGTAGCAGTCCCGAAAACATTAAAACTGCTACACTCATGTTTCCTATTATCCAAAAATTAGCCAGTCCAGGACTATACTGCCCTCATAAGTGAATAGAATATGTACGGAGGTTTTTGGCAATTTAATAGGATTTTGTGTGTTAGAATATTATTTCTCCAAAAAAGTAAAGAATATTTATTTGCTATCCGAATATAATCCATAAATTAAATATTAGAATGCTATAAAATAATGCAACTAGCAGCAAAAACGGTATAATAGTCACTAATGAGAAAATCAAATAAATGTTTTTTAACATACAAAAGAAAGGATGTAGAGTAAGGCATAAAGTAACAATAAAGCTATATAATTTTGAAAGATTGCAGCGTTTTAGATATCGTAGATAACGTTGTCACATAAGAAATAAAAGGGAAAATTCAGGTAGCTAACTGATGTATATAGAACCCTTATAACACTTATAAATCTCTAAAATCAGGATATATAAAACAGTGAACCAGTGCTAATGTGTGGATATGTAACGAGAACGTATTAATTAGATCAGGATTGCTAGAAAAGCCATCAGAGGTATTTCCCGACTTACAAAGGTCCGAGTACTAACCAATACCGAACGAAACTAATGCCAAGGTCAAACACATATATAAAGATAGCAACGAGGTACAAGAACCTAAATCTCAACTCCAAAGTTGCGCTGGCTTTATATCCAAAGGCTCTCTCATTAACTGCATTCCCAAGTTAAATTGGTAGGATGCCTCGAGAGAAAAAATGCCCTTAGGATGTCCACGGATGAAGGGCGCAGATTTAGGAATAATGAGACTACTTATTGACTCATCATATTTATCAACACCTGCTATCCTACCTACAATCAATATATATCTGTTGAGGACTATCAAATCAATTACATGTAATCAAACGAACTAGGCTTAAAAAAAGTATCCTAGGAAAGGCACTTCGGCAATATTGACATATATTTTTAAAACGCCATTTATGTGGCTGAGTTTGCAATAGGAATGAGGAGACAAAAAGGAAGAAATGGTAATAATGCGTAAATCTTGTTGCGTTCCGACTATACGATGACGATGATCTCTATATAACATATAGGAAGAAATGGAGAATAATGTCTATGTTCAATTTAGAACTCGTTGGTTTTCTCCCTTTCGAATTGGGTATGTATATGTATTACCATAGAAAAAATAAAAAAAAAACTATAATTATGAAACTCTATCTAAAATAGTAAAATCGATAAACAAATTATATAAACAAAAAGATTATATAAATCCCTAATATTTAAACAGACTGCTTTACAAAAGGTGAACAAATAAGCATAAATAAATTGTCAACAAAATAAATCAGAAGAATATGACACAGTATATTGTTTAAAAAGAATTCTTATGTGACTATGCTAAAATATGATACGATCGGAAAAACGGCAATGACTTTTACAGCTGATTGCCACATAAATATTAATGTAACGCAAATATGATGATATTGCCTCGTACTGTTATATAGCAATTTGTTGTCACATTGCTGAAAGTTACTTGATGGAAATTCATTGTATCTAACAATAAAACAAGTATGCGTTTACACGTTATAGGTTGTAACTGAATAAGTTGAGGAGGGGAAAACTGTTTGTCCCAAGTTGGTATTCAGAATTATGTCTGTATTTTGTAATTTGCCAATTTCCATAGGTTTAAATTTTCATGGATATCACTAGACTCGAGAGCAGTGTATGATTCCTTAGTTATGTTTTTAAAAGATAGTAAAATAACCATCTAAATAATTATGCATTAGTTAATAACGTAACCTTTGTTTCTAACCCAATTGTCAAATTCCTTTCTTACCGGGGCCTAGTGTTGTACGTCTTTTTAAAAAATGCCTTGATGGGCCCCTAGGCGAGAAGAGAGTGACCCTGTTTACCTGTCTTTTGTTTTGTATATTTATTAATATAAACTTAAACAACTATTTGTACCATGTTGAGTCTGGCTGAATGACTAAAAGTGTATGCCAAAAAAATTTCATAGAATCTAAAGACAGCTTAAGGCCTTTATTATAAATATACTTTTTAGTAATGAAAATAAGTAAATAGAACCTAGAATATCCATGTAAAAGAATGTAATCTTTGTTCTCTGGGATAAACTCATTTCCTGAACAATGGCGCCGATATATATGTAGTTAAAATTTTGTACACCTATTTTAACCTGTTTGTTTCCTTATTATCCATATATGAGTTGTGACCGATGTTACAAACTCATTTACTTTTTACAAAGAGGCTATATAAAGTAAATACTTTGTCATTTTTTATGGAGTTCAATGTAGAAGCCTTCACGAAAATTTAAGTACTAATAAGACCACCGCAATCGGGCGTACAATCACTTGTCCAATATGAGTTTTGTCAAATCGGTCCTTTTTAGGACCAACTATTCTATAGAGATAAAGTAAACTATATCTAGAGATAAAGACAATTCATAAGCCTGATGGAAGGTGTAATAAATAAAGCAAATACTATATTGAGTAATTATATAAGCAAAAAGTATATTAACTTTACATTAACATGAATAATATGATTGTCACTTAACTTGGTATTATACATACGCTCTACTTTACTTAAGCTTATCAGACATAAGCTTATCAGACTTAACACAAATGTGACGTATTTCTAGTGCAGTAAGCACATAGAGGGCCAAACCTAGGGTATTTGGTATAAAACTGATCGCAGAAGATTACATAATAAGTGCCGGCAAAGAAGCAAAGAAAAACTTAAAATAAGAGAGGATTCAAACTAGTCACTGCGGAAACCATTTAACTATGTTGAGCTTGGATCCACTATCCACGTATAAAATAAACAATATTACGGCTCCCGATTGAGGATCTGAGCACAAAACTAATTATAAAATTTTGACCAAAAATACTACAATGGCTAATATCTAAAGTCTGTAGACAAGCAAAGCAAAGACAAAGTTATCACTATGCTTTAACCTGGCAAAAACTCCAACGACCACAAAAGCTATCGGCCAATATATCTATTTATTTTGTCAGCTATACAAAATAAATCTGCACATGATCCTTAATATAAACCGATAATAGAAGAAGAAATCAAATTAAAAGACAAAAGTGGCTATATATGACAGGGAAGATCGTGTACATCACAAATACTAAATCTTGCCCAACACAGCGAAGACGGGTATGAAAAATATCAGGTATGAGGAGTCGTATTTGTCAATCTCAATGCCGCTTACGACACCTTAAATTAGAGGGCATTTTTTCAAAATCTACGTAGAAGAACGGTCTTCTTTGGGGTACCGTAATCGCACCTACGCTGTATAACATTTACACAACCCATACCGGTAAATAGTAGGACTTTTATTATGTAGACGATACATCTATTATTGCATAACCAAAAACTTTTGTTGCTAAAGTAGAGAAAAATCTAAATAATACCTTAAACAAAATAAAAATAGAATCTGAATCAATTTTAAGCCACACCCCGGAAAAAGTTAGGTATGCTCCTTCAATGTTCCTAACAAAGACGCTTCCACAAATCTGAACATATACCTGAACCAATAGTGTCAAGAAATCCTTAAACTCTGCACTTGCTATAAATACTTTGAAGATAGTTTCTATCACACTTTATTATTTACAGAACTTTGTTTAAAACTAAATGAAAACCTAATACTACTATAAAAATGAAATGAGAACCAAAACAATAAAATTCTCCGCAAACTTGTCAGCTAAAAATAGGGAGCACATTCTTCCACCCTTAAAACGTAGACTTGAACTCTATGCTTCTGCCGAATATACCTTGCTAGTATGGGTGACATCAACACACACTAATACGTAGATTTAGCTATAAATAAGTCAGTCAAATTCAGAGTACCTATATTAAGACTCACATCCATACATAAGCTCTACAATATCGTAGCTATCAATCCACCTAATATCTGAAGATAAGTAGCTAGAGAACGAAAGAAACAAAGTCTAGATTCGTAACATCAACTCCACGCATACCAGCCCATTTTATGACTAGAATCGAAGAGAAAACTGGCCAGATCAACACATCTGCAGGATATACAAAAAAAAGTAAGCTGCTCCTCGACATCTTAACCATCGAAAGAAACTTCCTGATGGTAGTTATCTTCCTTAAATCTGCCAGGAGGACTCCGGTTAACCTATGTGAATGTGGGGTGGTACAAGATTCATCACACTTTCTTAGTTGACTTTATCATCCAAATCGGTCTTTTCTGAAGGAAAAGGTTAATTTATTTGAACTAAACATGTAAAGTACAGTCAGTAAGCTATTACTTATAAAGTAAAGATCATTGCAAATTTGACACTACCTCCACTTATATTGATTACATATTACCCCTAAATACTAGATAAAATATTTAGAAATATGTAATGATCGTGAAGTGATATAATTCTTGTTAGATAAATTAAGCATTCTTCCCTTTTTAGTGCACTACTACCCATTTTTACACAAAAATATCTATTTTAGCACTATATTTCGAGATAACCGTCTATCCAGAATTATATGTAATACACAGATACAACTAGAAATAAAATAATAAAAAAGCTGTATACAAGATATCATAAAACAAGAGATGAAATAACAG
This sequence comes from Diabrotica balteata, assembly GCA_918026665.1. Taxonomy (NCBI): domain Eukaryota; kingdom Metazoa; phylum Arthropoda; class Insecta; order Coleoptera; family Chrysomelidae; genus Diabrotica; species Diabrotica balteata. The sequence goes on along the minus strand of OU898282.1, from coordinate 42,917,631 downwards.
AAGTTTTTATTAAGAGGGTTCTTAAATAAAACGTATAAAGACATACTCACGTTAACAAAATACATTAGGCAATTTCCGCATATGAAACATAATCCAATTTGGTAATGAAATCCTTTTGTATCTATAAAGCTATTTTTAGAGAAGCACGTACCTACCAAAAACAGGTAGTTATTAGTATACATATATCTGTTACACACTGTAATGCGTATGAATGATAACAAAAATAAGAAGTCCATATAAACATACTTTATTGAAAGAGGTAAAAGTACACTGCTAAGAAAGTACATTGTATTTCTTATACTTTCATTTTAATCCTCTCCAATCAAGATTTTAAAGCAGCTTCACTCCATTAGTCCTTGTTTGTTGCTTTTTGTCACTGTTTCTCCTTTGTCTTTATCATTATCATAACGTAGCGCTACAACACTGGGTGGGTCTTCGCTAACTACAAATTTTCTCCAAGTTGATCGATTTTCCACGAATCTGTAATCAACTGAAATGTTATTTTTAGATATGGCATTTTCTGTGCTAACTTCCTTCCATACCAGTTTTATAAGTTTGACATCTTGGCGTCTATGCATGTGTCAGATCTACCTTAAGGGATTTATTTTCCGGAACAATATCGTTATAACAGTTTTCTTTATTTAGTATGTATTCTTATTCTATGCAGATTTGTAGCGATATGATAATGAGGTTAAAAAATGTTTATTATTTTTCTTTCAAATATTCGTAATTCTTCCTTACTTGTTTTACTCATTGTCCATGATTCGCATCCATGTATTAAAATAGGTCTAAAGTTTGAATTATTCTCTGTATTTTTTAGTGGCATTATTATTAACCGTGATAATTTATCTTATAAGATATTTAAAGTGTTCCATATTTTGGAAATTGTGATTGTTAACTTTAATATTTTATCTAGATTTATTGAATTGGTCTCTTTTGTTGATTCGCTTGTAACTGGTTTTCATTTCGTTGATTTTAAGTGAAAAATTTTTCGTGCTCTCTTCACTTTATTGAAGATGTTTGCGGACGAGAGAGTTTCTTATGAGATCTATATCATTAGCAGGAGTGCTTTGTACCTTGGGCCGGTAATGGATTACGTCTTAAATAGGCGATATTTCTATTTTAGTAGGTTGTTTATTAATTTTTTGACTATTTGAAACGGTCCTGCAAGTGACAACAGTAGGTTCATTTAATTTCGCTTCGTAATAAACTTAAAATTATTCGGGAATTACAAGTTAGAAAATTCAACCGAGTTCAAAAATAAGTATCAAAAGTTAAGTGCATACAGGTGATAGTAGTTAATAAAGAAAATACCATCAGACAAGTAAGATAGAACTATTTTAATAATTTTAACAAGTCTTAAGTAAATGAATAATTGAGTGAAACATTAAAAAAGTGGTTTTGGCGAATGTTCGAAGGGTCGACCTGCTTAGGCATTCCTACGCGTTTTTTGTTTTTGTTTTTTTTTTGGCAGATAAGAAAGTAATTAGTGCTGACAAGAAATTAATGATCAAAATAAAAGCCACATAATTTTTTTACAAAAATCCAGATCTGGCCTTAAAATAGATTTGATTAAAGTTGGGATTAGAATTAAATTAAATTAAAATAATAAATTAAAAGTAAATGTAATACAATAACTAAATCGAATGAACAGCAAAAGAAATAAGCCAGAACACGATAAATCATTCGACGAGGAGGAAGCCATCAAAAGAAGCAAAGCCACGTTAAGAACATCTCCAAAGGATAACATAAAAAATCGCGAAATGAAAGAACTAAAGAAACTACTAGAAGAAATAAATAAGGAGATTAAAACGGAAATAAAAGAGCTGAAAACAGAAATGAAGGAAGAAAATAAGGAGATGAGAAGATATATAAATGAAGTTAAAGAAGAGATAAAACAAAATAACGAAGAAATAAAAAGCATAAAACTGGAAATAGAAAGGGTGAAGGAAGAATGGACAAAAGAGAAAGAAGAACTGAAAAGAGAAAACGAACTAACCAAAACCGGTAACAAAAAGATAACGGAAGAATTAAATGATCTAAAACGCTCATTAGAAAGGTTAGACAAAGAAAAAAGAATATAATCATCAGTGGATCAAAAATAGACTCTGAAGACCCAAAAACATTGAAAGAGGGAATGACTACTATATTAGAAAATCATCTTGGAGTCAAAACCAATATTAAAAGAGCACAAAAAATAGGAACAAAAACATACTTAATTGAATTTGAAAGCGAATAAGAAAAAACAACAAGCTGGAATACTTCGGTCATATTATGAGACACCCTGAAAAATATGATCTTTTACATCTGATCATTCAGGGAAAGATCCAAGGTAATCGTGGTCCTGGTAGAAGAAGAACATCATGGCTGAAAAATCTAAGGCAATGGTATGGAAAATCAACTACATCGTTATTTAGAGCTGCTGTCAATAAAGTCACGATAGCGAATATGGTAGCCAACATGATATCCAACGATCGATAACGGTCATGGAACTAGAAGAAGAAGAAACAATCTTAAGAAACAAATACAAACTTAAGAATGTGAAGATCGAAAAAATATGGATTACAGAGGATCTTACAAAAGGAGAGAGAGACCAAATGGAAGCTTTAAGAGATAAAGCAAGAGAAATGAGGGAAAATGGAAAAATGGTCAAAATAGGATACAATAAAATCACAGTGGACGGTAAGGAATGGAGATGGTGCTATAAAGAAGAAAAGGTGTTGGAAATAGCGTGTTCAAAAAACTACCAGAGCAACATAAAAAGAACCAAGGAGAGGCCAAGCAACGAGTAGAGAAAGAAGAATTACTAAATAAACCGGACAATGATGACAAATGTTTAGTTTTAAGTAGTAATAGGAATAGGATTAGAAATAATAAAAATAGATTATAAATCAATTTTAAGCCAAACCCCGGAAATATCCCTAATAGAGACGCTTTCACAAATCTGAAGATATACCTGAACCAATAGTGTCATGAAATCCTTAAACTTTGAACTTGCTATAAATACCTTGAAGATAGTTTCTATCACAGAATTTGTTTAAAACCAAATGGCAACCTAGAACCAGAAAAATAATATTCTCCGCAAACTTGTCAGCTCAAAATAGGAAGCACATTCTTCCACCCTTAAAACGTAGACTTAAACTCTATGCTTATGCTGCCGAATATACCTTGCTAGTATGGGTGACAAAAACACGTACTTAACACGTAAGTATATTTAGCTATAAATTAGTCAGTCATCAGATCATCACATCTTCAAGATATACAACAAAAAAAAAAGATTGTTATCTTCCTTGAATTTGCTTGGAGGACTCTTGCCTGCAAACACCGGTTAACCTGTGTGAATGTGGGGTGGTATAAGATTCATCACACTTTCTTAGTTGACTTTTCCATTCAAATCGCTCTTTTTTCAAGGGACAAGGTTTATTTATTTGAACTAAACATGTTAAGTATAGCCAGTAAGCTTTTACTTATAAAGATCATTGCAAATTTGAAACGAACTCCACTTATATTGATAACATATTACCCCTAAATAGAAAATAAAACATTTAGAAGTATGTAATATTGGAGAAGTGGTATAATTCTTGTTAGATAAATTCTTTCTTTTTTTGTGCACTACTACCCATTTTTACAGAAAAATATCTATTTTAGCACTTAAATATTTATTTTGAGATAACCTTTTATCCAAAATTATATGTAGTACATAGATAAAACCAGAAATAAAATAATAAAAAAGCTGTATACAAGATATCATAAAACAATGGATGAAATAAAAGAAGTTCTTATTAATCGGATTCTTAAATAAAACTTATGAAGACATATTCACGTTAACAAAATACATTAGGAAATTTCCGCATATGAAACAAAATCCAATTTGGTAATGAAATCCTTTTGTATCTATAAAGCTATTTTTAGAGAACTCGTACCTACCAAAAACAGGTAGTTAATAGTATATATATATCTGTTACACACTGTAATGCGTATGAATGATAACAAAACTAAGGAGTCCATATAAACCGTCCAGACTTTACGCGAGAATTATACATCTTATAGCAGAGTTGCCAAACTATCAGAGCTTACTTAAACCGATATACATATGGTTCCAATATACAGAGAAAAAGATCTGAACGACCCCTATAATATATACACGTGAACTAAGAGATATACATTTATGATACAGGGATAATTATGGGCTCCAAAATTTTTTTTAAAATTATGAAACTATACATGTTGACGAATCGACAGAGCCAATATTATGGAATGGTCAAGTGAGCTCCGTATATCGGTGTCCACTTGACCACGGAGCTCACCTGAACCTGAATTTTAACATGGGCGGAGTCCACTTTATGCCGTAAATATATATATATATATATATATATATATATATATATATATATATATATATATTAAAATACTTTTATTTTTTCGAAAAAAGGATGTTAAAAATAGCAGCGATAAAAATACTTCTTTTATAGAGAAAAATTGCAAAACCCAAAACCTATGTAACAGAGGTTTGACATACAGAGATATGACGTAGAAGCAATGTGGAGAATATCAAGGACTAAGTAACCAATGAAAGAGTAGAATGGAACGATCATATAAACCGAATGACAACAAATAGAGTAGTAAAGACGGCAATAGACGATTTTCCAATCGGAAGACGATCAGTAGGAAGACCACGAAAACGATGGAATGACAACTTACTGAAGGCACATTAAAAAACAGCCGGAGTCACATGTCTACATAAAAAAAAACAAAATAAAATAAATATACGCAGACGGTTGCGTTTTGATTTAATTTGAGTCACTTACCATCCTCTAACACGTATTTCTGTGTCTACCCGTTATCAGAGAGACTCGTAAGAAGACTCAAACAAAAACCAAACCTTACAGACTACTATGTCAATTAAAGGAAAAATAATTACCAGGGTATGCTACTAATGGCCTCTAGTGACGGAAAATGAAGTAAAGTGTGAATAGCAATTAAAGCAAACTGTATACCCAAGCTTAATCAAGCCATTCAGAGCGATGCTGGGAATATTTAAATTCCACTATGCATCAACAATCTACCCATATAAATTACCATCAGACTTGTATATTTTGTCAAGTAAGAACAATAACAAAAGAAATATACGTAAACGGTTGAATTTTGATATAATATGAGTCTCTTGCCATCCTCCAAGAAGTGTTTATGGGTCTACCTATCATCAGATATACTCGTAAGAAGACTTAAATCAACAAGTCAAAACGCACCGACTACTTTGACAATTATAGAAAAAAATAATTACCACAGTATGCTACTAGCGACCTCTAGTGAAGGAAGATGAAGTGAAATGTCGATAGAAATTAAAGTAAACTATATACTAAAGCTTAATCAAGCCATTCTTAAAACGAAAATACTTCGTTATTTAATTTTTGGATAATACTAGGGAATTTTATCTTACGTTCCTGCCTACTGCTGTATTATGTAGTAAAAAGATTTAAACGGTAAACTGAACAAGTTGTCCATAATAAATATCTATGCATAACAAAAAACAGTGATGACCTGACAAAATAGCAGTTCTATGAAACACTAGAAGAAAATCTCGGGCAAAGATATATTTCAACGCCCATATGGGCAAATAAATTTGCTTCAGAGAGGTTGCCGGTGAAATACATGTATATGACACAACAAACAATAATAAAGAAAGACTATGTAATTTGCAGCGGCATTAAACATGGACACAGGTAGCCAGATATATAAACAATAAAACAATAGTGAAATGGTTAAGCACAAGCAAAAAAGATGAACTAGAAAAATTAAAAGATCAAAGGCAAATGACAAAGAAATTATTTAAATTGAAAAAAAAATAAAAAAGTAGAAGAAATTATGAACAAGATCAAAACAGATAATAAAAACACAACTCAAAACCATTGTACCAATACTTAGAACCAGGTAACCTAAAACGGACAGCTAATGTAGCTATAGAAGCAGAAAAATAAAAGAAGTATTTTAGGAAAATATATCAAGAAACTAATAGGGAAGAAGACAGAGAAACAATAACAAACACAGAACAAGATAAAGAAGAAGAATTGACCTATAGAGAAGTAAAGGAAAATATATGCAAACTTAAAACTCCAAAACAGCGAAAGAAGACGAAATAGGTGCAGAACTTATAAAATACAGTGTTGAAGCACTACAGACAAAGATATACGAATTAATACATGATATAAGAACCAAAGAAACTATGCCAGAAGAATAGAAGAAGGCAATTATAGTGACAATATCAAAATAAGGAGACCATAGGATACGCAAAAACTACCCATCAAGTAATTTTCTCAATGTAACATATAAAGTAATGGTTAGTATAATTAGAGACAGACTAAAAATAATCCAGAACAAAGCATAGGTTATTACCAATACGTTTAAAAAAACAGATCCACGATAGAAGCTATACCTACGCTAAAACAAGTGGCAAATAAATCATACGAGTACGACGGAGAAACACATATACATACTTTTCCTTGAATTTAAACAACCGTTCAGAATGCGAGATTCCCAAGCAACAATAGACACCAGTACTAGTGAAAGCCTCTTTCACTTGGTGCACTAGTACACAAAGTGAATGAACAGAAATAATAAAAATAAAAAATGAAGCAGGACCAGGGAACAATATTATTTATTCGATCCATTTTGGTCGTTTCCCAGGGCAAAGAATAATATTTATTATGTCATTATAAAATAATAAATATTAAAAAAAATATGCTTCATAACAAAAAAATTAACGAAATCAATACTGTAATCCAAGCAAATGCCATAATGTAAACGCCCTGCTAATAAAATTCATAATCCTACCTTGTGACATGAAATCGTTTGTAGGTGTGTCATTATTCTTGTTTTCGAGATATAATTTTTCTATTAAACTGCCCTTTTGATTTTCATTTTTATCCGACCCTGTCCTTGTTCCATAAAAGCCAATTCTCATTTAAACTGCATGTATATTTCACAGGTAAGCGCGAAGATACACAATAGTATTTCGTGTTGAAATACGGCCAGAGCTGAGCAAGAAAAGAATAAAAATACATTCTTACAGTAACCATAATAATAACAATAATCATATCTCTACGTAGTTACCTTTCGTGATCTTTACACTTGGTGTGGGAATTCTCCCAAGAACGTTTCCTTTTCATTTTTTCTCACACTTTATTTTGGGGAGAACGGTTCAAAGAGATTAACTATATAACATTCGGAAAGCCTTATCTTTGGACGCTGGCTGCATGTTAAAATACCAATAAAGGAATTTTTTACTTAATAAAAGGAGCTGATTGGATTTAATTTAACAGGCTACAATTTATATAATTCTGCCACTTAATTACATCACCAGTACTAAACGTATATAATTCTACCAATTAGTACGGGTGATGTAATTAATTATCAGAACTGAATTATTCATTGCTTCGATATTTAAACTAATTGATTTGAAACAGTTTGCAATTGATTTAAAAGGGTTAAATTCATATTTATGGCTAAGACAATATTAAAATGTTTAGTAGTATTAAGTAAAAGATGTTAATTATTATGTTATTATTAAAAGTCTATTATGTAATACTAAAAGAGGTTATTTAAACAAAACAAAAATTGGCATTACTTTTTATTTTTGCAGATTATAGATTGGAGATTGTAGATTTTAAAAGATGCATTTTATTTTGTAGACCCTTATGTGTGATCTGTAAGGTCTTGTGTCCAGCTTTCATTTATGTTTTAGCCTAAAAGCTCTGAGTTTTTAAGAAAGTTTACACATTGTTTAGATGCGAGAAAAATTATTAAAATTTAAGGCTCTTTTACCCCTAATTTATCCCTGCCCTTTCCCGACGTTATCATAAAGACAAAACAATCCCAAAATTCCATCAGTCTGTTTATCGAAAACCTACCCATACCAATCGTTATGAATTTCACTGATTTCTATGGTCATTAAGTTTTTCTATTGATCTTAAGTCGTTGATAAAATAGTCACTCTCTAAACCTGCCACTACCTCGGATTAAATGTTAGTCCGAGACTAGCCAAGGTTTAGCTTAGTCTGTCCTTAGTCGCTGTTTATTAATACGAAAAATGAATGTGATTGGTGTAGTCCTGGAACTAATGTTAGTCCAAGGTTAGTCCGTGTTTTTAATTAAGAGAGTTAAAGTCCAATTATGTTCGTTAGAATGATATTTATCTTTTTACTTTGATCCGCAAGAACCAGCTAACGCTATCAAATTCTAGCATGTAAATATCAACCTTGACGACATTTAGCGCCCTTAAGTTTTTATTTTTGGATCTTGTGATTATCGAGACTGCTTTTGTTTAACGCATCGAATACTACAATATCGCAAACTTATCGGAAATTTAACCGATGCCATTTTTCCATAAGGTTTGTGCTGGGTCCTTAACCCGATAGCTAGAAAGTTATGAGTTTATTGAAAATTAACTCGTTTTTACCTGTTCGTCATTTGCCTAAAAAACTAACTCAATTATATTGATAAAATTCCGATGCATAAAAAATGCTACTCATAAAATGTTTTACTTTATTATCTTCTTTAGTTAAAAGAATCTCATAAAATTTTCACTTTATTGCAAATTTGATATGCAATTAAATATAAATAAATGTAAGTTCTTTTAAAAATATTTTAATAAAATGCACCTATCTTTAATTACGGATTTACTTTACTTTAAAAAAAATTTCAATACGTGGAAAAATATTAAAGATTATTAAAGCTTTATTTTCTATTGTATAAAATTGTGTTTTTTAATCAAAAGATAAAAAAATTTATATTACCAGTTATTAAATTTCCGATACTCTTCCGATAAAGATTTTTAAAAAAGAATTTTATTAAAATCTTGAGGATTTTACTTCAACGTTTAATGGTTTTTTAAATATAAAATGTTAATTTGTATTTAGAATAATCGATACGCAAACCCGACATTAAAAATTAATACTTTTTAAAATCTATCTATACAGCCCTCGCTGTCCAAAGTTTGGACAAAGGCCTCCTCTTCTTTCTCCTACGTGTCTCTAGTGTAGGCAGTTTTTATCCACTTCGGGCCTGCGTGTTTCTTCAAGTCATCTGACCATCTCATTTTGTGACCTTTTCTTTTTTCGTTTGTAACTATATGGTGGTCTCCAGTGTATGATCATCTTATTTTATCTGTCGTCTTTCTGTCTTATGGTTATGTCCAGCGTTAACTTCCACTTAAGTTTTGCTATCTGCGGTAATACATCGGTCACTTTTGTTTTGTTGCAGATTCAAATATTTCTTGTCTTGTCTGATAGCCTGATGTTCAGCATTTGCCTTTCCATGGCTCTTTGGGTCTTTGCTATTTTTTCCATGTTTTTCTTTGTTCCTTCTCTTTATTTCTCCGGTACCATTTTCTTTATTTAATTAAAATAAATGTTCCAAATATACATATTCTTTAACCTGTTCTAGTTTTTTGTGCAATTGTAATTATTAACTCTTCTGTTTGATTGGTCATAATAAATTTTCGTTTTATTATAATTCATTTGTAGACACATTTTTGTTGATTCGCTATTTAAATCATACATTATATTTTGTAATTCTTCCATTTTATCTGTTATTAATACAATGTCGTCTGCATATCTCAAGTAATTCAAGCATTGGCCATTGATGTTAGTACCCCGTTTTTACCACTGTAATTTCCTCATAACGTCTTCCAAAGCTTGATTGAATAGTTTGGGTGATATAGTGTCACCCTGTCTACCTCCTCGCTGTATCTTAATAAGCTCCCTTTGTTCAACTATTTTAATGGATGTTCTTGCTTGATCATACATTTTGGAAATTAAGTCTGTATATCTATAGTCTATTATCCCATTTTGTAAAGAGTTCTTTACTGCCCAATCTTTCACCTTATCGAATGCTTTTTCAAAGTCTACAAATGCCATATACATTGGGAATTGATATTCGTTGGCCTTTTAAATTAATATTTTTATGATAAGCAGATGGTCGCTTGTCCTGAAGTCTTTTCTAAAACCGGCTTTGCTCTCTTGACTGGTAATTATCTAACTTAGTTGTTAATCTGTTTGTTAGTAGTTTAATCAACAGTTTGAACATTACATTAAGTAACGTTATGGGCCTATAGTTTTTCAGATCTTCTCTATCGCCTTTCTTAAATAGTAATAGTGTTATTGCCTCGTTCCATGTGGTGGGTATTTGTTTTGTGCTCAATATTTTATTCATTAGTACATAAAGGACTTCCACTGTAGCTTCTTCCCCATTTTTTAGCATTTCCACAGTTATTCCACCTTTCCCAGGAGATTTGTTATTCTTCATTTCTTTGAGTGCCTTTTTTAGTTCATTTTTACTGATTTCTGGTTATAGGTCAGAGTTAACGTTCTTTATATTCAGTTGTAACTGATTACGGATTTCTTGGGTTAGTTTTTGCTTTGTTATATAGAGATTTGTATAATATTCCTGCGTTATCTATAAAATTTCTTTTATATTGTTGGTCTACACTCCTTCTTTATTCTTTATGCTATTAATTTATATGTTTCCCAGGTTCTGCTTCAAGCACTTCATGTTTCTATTTTTTTTTCAATTGTTTTCTCTATCTTTTCTTCCTGTACTCTCCTTTTACACTCCTTGATATTTTTACTAATAGTTTTGTTTATTTCTTTTTTACAATACCCTTTAATATTTTTTTAGTAAACTAATGTATACCATTTGCGTGACACTTTATACAATTACCAGTATGCATGTAAAAATTCAGATTTACTTATATATCTTGACAGGTACTTATGTAAATTTACACGAGTCACAATTGGATACTTACAGAAAGTGTTAAAGTTTAAAGTATCGTTATAATCCGTCGTCAATCAATACCGAAATATCAATAAGATTTGAATTATTACCATAGTAATGAACTAGCTATCCCCAAAATCATAAAAAGGAGCTCCATGAAAAATATTAGTTTGGTTCACTATTAATTATTTAATATTTTCAACTAACGAACTTTTTGATATTAAATAATTTTGAGATGAAATTCCATTGGTATATAAATAACGCAATTAGATAATAAGAGTAAAAGCAAGTTGAATTTTACATCTCTATCTTTGGTATAGAAATAATATACTCTTGACCATACGTCGATGGGTTATAATGTTAAAATAATTTTGGCAATAACATATTCCGCACTAATTAACCACTAAATTAATATTGATATAAGATTGAATGCTCGAATAAATGAACTTTGATTAAATAAAAGGCAAATATCGAGCACAGTTCAATTAATTTAATCTTGCCCAAGTACTTCCGCTCCCTAGAGCATCTTCAGGGGCATTTCGTCAATTGTGGCCTATCCGACAAGAATAAAATATTATAAACATAAAATGGTACATTACACTACACTACACAAGAACAAACACATTAAAATTTTTAGAATAGGCGAAGCTACATTGCGTACGAAAGCCGGAGACAATCTGTCCAGGAGCGACTCAAATTATTGAACACTTCACTCAGGAAACTACTAAATATACAGCTTTTAAAAATCAACAAAATCTAAATATTGCACATGATGAAATAAAATGCTTCATAGGAATCCTTATTTTGAGTGGTTACAATTTAGTCCCATCTAAACGTCACTATTGGGAGAAGTCCGAAGATATTAGAAATGACTTGGTATCGAGAGCTATGAGAAGAAATAGATTCCTGTCCATCATGAAATTTATTCACTGTTCCGACAACACTAAACTGGATATGACCGACAAATTTGCGAAAATTAGACCTGTAATAAATATGATAAAAAAAAGATTCCTGTAACTTTTTGTGTCGAAAGAAAATTTAAACTTCGACGAAAGTATAATAAAGTAATTTGGAAAATATAACGCTAAACAATTCATTAAAGGAAAATCGATTCGGTTTGGCTATAAGACTTGGTTTATTAACACAAAAGAAGGTTATTGTATGACAGGTAATATGTATCAAGGGAAAAATGCTACAATTCCTGATGCTTATAGCACAAGTTTTATAAAGGCTGCTTCTCCCTTTGTTAAACTTTTAAGCGAATTTCCTGCACAAAAAAGGAAGTTACATATCATTTTTACTTTGACAAACTACTTCAGTAAATCTATTCACCATCCTTAGATTCAAAGGCTACCACGCTACTGAAACAATGAGAAGTAAAAGAATTCCTAAACTAGAAGTAAGAAAATCAAATGTTCGTGTTAAAAAATCGAAGCAGCTGGTTAGAGAAAGACAAAACAAACAAAAACCAAATCAGAAGTTAAAAAAATCATTTTACAGGTTTATTTACTCGATTTACAATTAAGACCGCAGACGTTCGGATACAATTAGCAAAGACAATGACGTCGACTTTGCTAAGTATCAAGACAATTACTCTACACACACACACTACACTATGTACCTGACTGTACCATACCAATGATCTTAGTTGTCGAGTAATTAACTCAATAATAAAAAAAAAATATATTAAAAACTAAAAGACAATTCTGTAGCGCTATAGAATGAAAATCAGGTATATTTTTTGATAGAATGAAAGACAACGACGTTGTGTCAGTAGTTTCAACATATCATGGTCTTTAACCTGTACGCCCTGTAAAGAGATATTTCAAGGAACAACATAAAAATATTCAAGTACCGCGGCTGTTTGTGATAGGAAAATATAATGAGTATATGGGGGGAACAGATTAAATGGACCGAAATTTAATTGAGTATTGGATAAACATACGAGGAAAAATTGATAGCAGAATCCCTTTACATAACTTATTGATAAGTTAATAATGCTTGGTTAACAATTACTATTTAAATGGGAAGAAGCCACAATTAAAGGATAAAGTACGTTTATTGACGTTTTAATTTCCACTCCGGAAATTGTTCTCAAAATATAAACATTAGTAAATAAATAGTAAATAATAATATAAATAATAAATATTAAATTTAATAATGTTTGTATTTTGTGAACGATTTCCGAAGTGGAAATTGAAACGTCAATAAATGTACTTTAACGTTTAATTGTGGCTTTTTCTCATTTAAATAGTAATTACTTTAAAATGCCACAAGATAATAGCTTCAGAACAATGCTTTGTTAATGTATCACAATCAAGACCCAAAACTGTCGCAGTTAACATTTAAGCGCACTTTAGTATAAGGATATTTGGCAAAATATCAAACTATTACTTTACAACCAGGACCAAATCTAATCCCTCAAGCTAACTCGAGAAAAGTAATACCTGACATACGATATGATAACATTGGACATTTGGTAGATTCTACTAGAGATGGTAAATGACGAAGATGTGGGTTAGAAAGTTGTAAAAGTAAAGTGAGAACAATATGCATCAAATTTAATGTTGGATTATGTGTACCATGTTTTTTAAGCTATCACACTTAAAAATGAATACAGTTTTTATAATTAGCTTCTAATTTTTTATACTTGCATTTATAGGTTTCTTATTCAATAAAAATGCATTAATTTTTTTGTTCTATTTGTTTTGTGATTTAATAGGTTTATTCTTTTAATGCTCACGGGGTCCATATGGATACGGGGTAAATTGAATATTTAGCAATATCAAAACTTTTTAAAAATATTTTTCTAGTGTTTTTTAAACCATTTTTAGTGGTTTTTAAAACAAACGCAAACATATTCAAAAAAAATATAATTAAGTGCGTTGCCAGGTTAAAATATCAAATAGTTCAAATTTCTTTCCTAGGCGGCGTCGTTAGTTTACTGGACAAACGGTGTGACCTGTCACCATAGCCTTCTATGTAGATATACAGATTGAACGAATTTAAAACGGATCATACAACTACATTTGAAATAGTGGACCAATATAAAACTTGGGCAAAAATAAATCCATACCCGGTGATAGAAATTGTATAAAATATCGTTCAATTACCCGTCTCCTTTTAGAACGTACCATAGTCTAGAGCGCAGCCCAAAGTCAATGTTGCCAATCGCCGTGTAATAATCCGATTTGCGGATCTTTTTGAGAGTTATATCTTCTTCGTAGCTTTAAATAAATCGGATATTTGCCTATATTTTTCATTGTATTTACCAATCTACTACAACAGACTAATAACAAAAATAAACTTAAGGGTTTGTAATTATTTCAGAAGTTTGTAGTAATTTTAGAAACATTTAGAGGAATAATATTGGCAACACCGCTCAAAATCTCTATCTCCGATAAACGAAAGAGGGGCTTACCTAAAGCCAGCAGCGAGAATTTTTTAAGAGAGTTTTTTGAATTATATAAAATACAAGAATAACTATAGCGAATAAAAGGTAAAACGTATCATGATAGAAACGCCCGCAAACAGGCAATGGACATTCTAGTTTTAAAGTTCCAAGAAGTAAACAAAGAGCGAATAAAGAGTATGTAAGAAAAAAAATTAACAATTTTAGAACATCCTATAAAAGGGAATTATAATTGGTATTGCGGTCCAGTAAATACAGTATACACAAAGTACGAGACGCTAAAATGATTGTTTGATTTTACATGGTCGAGAACCGAACAAATACTGCTGCGCAGTATGGTGTGTGGGCGCACCAAATATACCAACAAATTGAACAACGCCTCTGTCCGATTATGTCGAACGACACCGCTGTACCGTCAGTGGACGGCTTTAGGAAGCAATAGGTGGTTTGACCACATATGAATGAGTTCTTGAATTAGTTCAGAATCCAGCAGCCCGCTGAAATATTGGATTTTTATAATATAATTATTTGACAACCTTTTGTTGGCCAGCCACCTAGACCGGAGTTGAGCCGAAACACATACATTTCGTATGTTCCGAATTTAACTCGTTCAATCTGTATATTAAACTCTACAGTTTTCCAGGTTGAACCGCGTTAATTATCATTGCGCAATACTAAAGGAGCTAAGGAGCTAAAATATTTTATTCCTTTTAATTATAAATTATCAAAACTATAGGCATACATTACAGCCTCCATATTACACCGAATTAAACTCTATAGTATGACTGAAACGTTTGCAAAACACTAGACAGGACTAAAGACTAGAAAAAAGGGAGCCTAGGGAATTTTTTACAGTATAAAAATATATAAATTTCTCATAACAAGTATAGTTCAAAGATTTTAAACTTTTTGTGCATTTCATATGGAAAACTAGGAACCTCTTGTATGTATTCCCTCTAGAAATATTAGGAATTGTATATATCGAAGATATGAATAATGATAAAAATGTCAAGGGCGAACGAATTGTACGTTAATATACCCTAATGACATTTTAGTAATTAATTTATGTTACTTAGTTGATTAATCCGTTAATGATAAACAAAATTATAGGGCATTAGTTGTAGAATTGTAATGTATTATTTATATCTTGGAAACAATACTTTATATTGATAATAATATTGCATACAAAATTAAAGTAGTTTAATTCATAATATATATTTTCGACAATCATAAGCCTAAATTATTTAAATATTATATTCTGTAGTAGTCAACAAAAAAAAAATGTTAGCTTTCAAAGCAAAGTTTAATAAATATTTTGGACGTTTAACGAAAAAGTACACGCACGATTTATAAAATTGCCGTAATAACATCACTCAAACGATCGCGTATACTAAACACAGACGATCATTAAACTCCTACAAGTTTCTTTATTTTAAGTTGCTTTGTATGAGGCAGATGGCCGCGCTCTTATATTTTTTATAGAGCCTTATCCTTCATTTAATTAGATTGTTTTACTATTACCTGTTCTATATTACTATCTTGCGGTGTCTCTATTTTCCTTTCAGCTGCATGATTTATTTGTTTTTCAGTTTAATATAGTTCTCTAGTTTGCGTATTTTGTATCGCATATGGTATTTGAAACTCATTAACAAACAGTATTGAGCGGTATATAATCTATTGGACTTTAATAAACTTACTTAAGAATACCTTTATAAGCACCAAACTGCCTGGTTCACAAGTTTTTCGTGTACTTGTAATTTTTTTCTGATTTAATGGTATATAATCAACTATAATCACCTTGTCAAATACCTCAAAAAATATGGGCCTGCAAGTAAATGAGGAAAAAGCTAAGATAATGGCATTAACACCCAACAATAGAGCCAGAAACAACGGTCACTAATTTACAGTTAGTAACTTTACCTTTAAAGTGGTGGATACATTCACATAATAAGGCTTCCTGATCACCAAGGAGAACGTCATGACGCAAGAAATCAAGCGAAGAATAATCCTAGCAAATAAATGCTATTTTGGATTGAGTAGATATATGAGAAGCAGTAACTTAACCAAAAAAAATTACCATATACAAAACCCTTATACAACCAGTGTTGACATACGGATCGGAGATATGGACCATTTCCAAGGCAGATGAAAACCTCCTGCTTATATTTGAATGAAGGATCCTGAGAATATTCGGTGGCATCTGTGAAAATGGTGTTTGGAGAAGAAGGTACCACTATGAGATATATTATAGATATAAACATAGGGGTAGGCCAAAACTCATATGAAGGGATGGTATAGATGAGGATGGTAGAAAAATAGGCGCAACAAACTGGCAATTAATAGAACTGACTGGCGTAATATACTTGGGAAGGTCAAGGCTCTTTTATAGGGATAAAGTACCAATGATGATAAATAAATTAACCATAGGCGTGGCCACAACGGGTTGGGCGAGTTTCGTGGAACCAACACTAACTCTCGAGGGGTGCAATAATTGGTAACGCTTACTTCTTGAAACAACTAATCTGTAAACATTTTGAGTAGTATTAACTAAATAAGATATCAAACTAAAAAGTAAGAATTGTGTATTAAATAAGTTAAAAGTCATAAATAAATCTGATAAATGAAATGAACTTACTTACTATCCTCGCTTAGAAATACCAAAAGAAAGATTGGAAAGATCTTTTAGAATAGTAAAAGGTCGTTACTAACCAAAACTAGAACAGTTTTTAGCCAAAATAACGGGCAAAGGATAAAACATGAAAAGTCGGTCATTTTCATCCACTTAGTATTCCAACTACAAATGGTTGAAATATAGTACAGCAAAAGATGCAGCAACAGAATTAGTTTAATCTTATATTAAAGGCAGTTTAAAAGAACTCAACTACTTTGTTTTTAAAGAAATTCTGTAGATCAAAAACTTTAAAATATTTATCTGAAACACATTGGGCTTGTCATAATGAGGCAGAAGCTTCGGTCAAACATCAGCTTGAAGTAATTGTAGAAACCATTGAAGAGACATTTGATGACACAACTGGTGCAAAAGCTACAGCTAACGGTAAAGGGATACCAGTTGAAATGTGATGTAGTATCCCTTCGATTATATTATGTGTTTGAAAATAATGCTTCTAGTTCTGTGAATGATTGTCAAAGTTAGCAAACTACTTCAATCTCCAGACAAATTGGGCTTTGTTCAATTTTTATGGCTTTGCGAATAATTCATAGTTCGTAAAAGCGGAAGAAAGCTATGGTTCTGCAGTTTTTAAAATCAATTTTGTGACTATGAAGATGGTGTTGATGTAGAGCTGAAATTTAGTTTAAATTGCGAACAGAAATGGAATATTTTTATAAATCCTATTTTGGATTCTACGATTAGTTTGGCCTATATTGGATCTGGGAAACTGCAGGAGGAACTTCACAAACTCCGTTTTGTTTACTTGGAGTTTTTTTTGGGAGGTAAATAATATCGTTATTTTCAGCTCCAACAAAAACTTTTATTTCTTGTCCGATCAATCGAAGACAACATTTCAAAGACAACATTCCAAATGAACAACAGGGAGTTTATGAAAATCCTTGTACAGGCTGCCCCCGATCCTATACAGGCCAAACAAATCGTAAAATCCAAGATGAGATTTATGAATATTCCACTTCTGTTTGCAATTCCGATTTAATTTCAGCTAGGTCAATACGGGTAGCGGGTAGGAACTCTTTCAACTCTTGAAGATAGTCCTATCAGGGAAAATGAATCAATCCCTGCCCTCCGCAGATTCCGGGGGTTTCCTGACCCGGGAAACTAGTACCTGTTTAGGGTCCCTTGTCCAGGGTTACGGATGAAGTCCACAACGGCAAACACGGCGGAGAAGCGGAGCTTCGGTACGGTGTGGATGGCGGAAGTGGCAACCCTCGATTTTAGGGTTGATATAAAACTCCTTTTATTGGCCAACGGTTGCGGGCGGACGAGCTAGTAAGAGACAAGGGCACTCTTTTTCCCTGAGACTGAGAAATCGATCTTGAAGGCGGACGAGCCGAGAAAACGGCCAACGGCGTAAGAATGCAGAAGGCAACGGGAAACCACTGCATTAAAGACTCTTGGAGTATCCCTAGAAATCGTCATGGCTAACAAAAATGACAATCAACAACCTACTAATCATGGTTCTCGGATGCCAAGATTCGGCAGGGGAAGAAACAGCAGTAACGACAGGGCTTCCCAGGCCGTTAGTCAGCGAAATCCCTGTTCACTAAATATATACAAATCCACTTACAAAATAGCTACATGGAATGTAAGAAGTATGTATGAACCTGGGAAACTAAGAAATATACAGCAAGAGATGATGCGACTAGAGATCGATATATTAGGAATAAGCGATACAAGATGGGTCGGCTCTGGCGAAATCAATACAGACAATGGACGAATTTATTACTCTGGAAGCAGCGACACCCAACACAGATATGGAGTTGCTATGATCCTCACTGAAAAACTAACGAGATCAGTAACAGGCTTCGTTCCGATATCTGAAAGAATTATAATGGTGCAATTATTGACAACCCATGGAAAAATGAATTTAATTCAGATTTATGCACCAACTTCTGACAAAAATGAAGAAGAAATAGTAAACTTTTATAGCGAACTTCAAAAAACATTACATCTCACAGCATCTAGAGACGTAACAGTGATCATGGGTGATTTCAACGCAAAAATTGGCGAGGGAAAATGCTACCCTAATGTAGGACCATATGGGCTTGGTGAACGAAACGACAGAGGGGATCGCCTAATAGAATTTTGCCAGGAGCACAATGTTATAGCCGCAAATACATTCTTTAAATTACCTAAGCGACGCCTTTATACATGGAAATCGCCAGCTGACAAAGACAACAAAATCGTCAGAAATCAAATTGATTACTTCCTAATAAAACACAGATATCGAAACTCAATTCAGGCAGTAAAGGCATATCCAGGAGCGGACGTATCTTCTGATCATAGTCTTCTTATTGCTAGATTTCAACTTCAACTAAAAAAGACACAAAAAAGCCGCAATAACAATAAACTTAACATACAGAAACTAAAGTCAGAAGAAACAAAAGAAAATCTGAAACACGAAATCAACACAAATCTAGACAGAAACCCAGGAAATAACTGCAACGTAGAGCAGCAGTGGCAATTCTTCAAAACCTCTATATTGGAGCCAAGTAATAAACTACTTACAACAACTAAATATAAGAAAGAAGAATGGATGACAGAGGAAATTCTAGAGTTGATGAATGAAAGGAGAAAAAACAAAACCATCAATAAGACGCGCTATAAACAGCTTCAAAACCAAATAAGAAGAAAAATTAGGGAGGCTAAAGAGACCTACTTCTCTGAAAAATGTAAAGAAATAGAAAAACTTCAAAACAGATATGACAACTTCAACCTACATAAAAAAGTCAAAGAACTAGCCGGAGTAGGAAATAGAAGAACCTCAAATATATTGCTCGACAAAAATGGAAATATTATTTTGGAAACAGAACAAAAACTACGACGATGGAAAGAGTACATCGAAGAATTATTTCATGACCAGAGAGAAGCTAGTACATCTGTAGATAGCAAAACGGGAGATGTAGGTCCAGAGATAACCAAATCAGAGGTTAGTCAGGCATTAAACTCAATGAAAACCAATAAATCTGCTGGTCCAGATGAATTACCAAGCGAGCTACTAAAGTTGGTTAACGAGAAAAACCTGGACATAATAGTAGAACTGTTCAACGCTATCTATACTACGGGAATCATTCCTAGAGAAATGTTGACATCAGCATTTGTATGTTTGCCAAAGAAAGTGAATGCCAAAGAGTGTAGTGACTATCGAACCATAAGCTTAATGTCACATACCTTGAAAATTCTCTTGAAAATTATCCACGCCAGAATACACTCTAAACTGGAGCTGGATATTAGTGACACTCAATATGGGTTCCGCAATGGTATGGGTACCAGAGAGGCATTATTCTCCTTCAATGTGCTGACACAGAGATGTTTGGATGTTAACCGCCCTCTTTACGTCTGTTTTATAGACTACAATAAAGCGTTTGATAAAGTAAAACATGATCGACTCCTGGAAATTCTAAAAAATAAAAACCTAGATAAAAGAGATTTAAGGCTAATAACACACCTCTATTACAATCAGCGAGCAATAGTAAGAATCGAAAAAGAAACATCTGAAGAAATGGAAATAAAGAGAGGAGTCAGGCAAGGCTGCATTCTATCACCTCTATTATTTAACGCCTATTCTGAAGAGGTAATTCGAGAAACTCTGGAAGATGAAACAGTCGGCATAAGAGTAAATGGAGTTTTAATTAACAACATCAGATATGCAGATGATACAGTAATAATAGCCGATAGTTTACAAGACCTGGAAAGACTCATGAACAAAATAGTCATGTGTAGTAGGAAGTACGGACTCTCTCTTAATGTCAAAAAGACGAAGTTTATGAAAATTTGTAAAAACAACTATAATACTAACGAAATCTTGATAGTAGAGGGCCAGCAGATCAAAAGAGTAAAAAAGTACACTTACCTAGGAACACTTATAACAGAAAATAATGACTACACGGCAGAAATCAAAGTCAGAATCGAAAAAGCACGTTCTAATTTTATAAAAATGAAAAAGGTCCTATGTGGCAAAGATCTAACATTAGCTCTTAAAGTACGCCTAACAAAATGTTACGTATACAGTGTACTATATTATGGAGTGGAATCATGGACGTTAAATCTAGATACCATGAGACGACTTAACGCCTTTGAAATGTGGACCTATAGAAGAATTATGAGGGTTTCCTGGGTAGATAGAGTTACAAACAATGAAATACTGAGAAGAATAGGCAAAGAAAAGGAAATTGAACTTACAATTAAAGAAAGAAAGCTACAGTATCTCGGACATGTGATGCGGGGCGATAAGTATGGCATCCTGCGACTCATAATGCAAGGAAAAATAGATGGCAGAAGAAGCATCGGAAGAAGACGAATTTCATGGCTGAAGAACCTGAGAGAATGGTTTGGATGCAGCTCAAAACAACTATTTAGAGCTACTGCCTCAAAAATTAAGATAGCTATGATGATTGCCAACCTCCGTAGCGGAGATGGCACCTGAAGAAGAAGAAGAAGGTCAATACCATCATTATAACGGTCACAATATTGATTTTTAAAACTGAAGAACCATAACTTCCATCCGCTTTTACAGACCAAGAATTATCCGAGAAGCCATAAAAATTTAATAAGGCTGAACTTGTCTCAGTAAAAGAGATGACAGCATACAGTTACCTTCGACATAGATGCCTCTCATGAATAAAATATCGTCTGCTTCACACACCAATTAAAATCCTACTCTCAGAAATGTTTGCGCCAATCTATGAGTTAATCCACATGCTAACCCCTTTTCAACCAACCAACCTCTACCCAAACCACGTCACCCATCGACGATATAATTAAACCGTCCTCTGTTCCCAGTAGTAGTAAAGCTCAGTGATCACTGTAGTGGTTTCTGGGGATTCGGAAAATTGAGACCTCAGAAGCCCTGAAAAAGACATCAAAGAAGATGTCGAAAGCTCTTCACAATGATACTCTACGAAGTTCAACCTGAATGACTGACGTTTGCAAGGAATGAAAAAAATCACTTTATGTTAGTCAATAAATGAGGCATCTATTGTTCTTAATTTATTAAAGAAAGCCTATTGTATATCACTGTTTTAGTGAGAAAAGTATTGTTTTCCAAGGTTCTTTAAAAATAGATTAAAACAATGGTGTTCAATACAAAGAAGAAAACAAAACCTGACAATTTACAAGACAGGAAAATATTTTATTTCGTGTATACAAAAAACAACGTGAAATGAACAATAATTCAAAAAATAATTAACCAGTTTCCAGATTTTCCCATAGCACTGTACTTAAATCTGATGGTAGTAAGTTTAGTTGAACTAAAGATTTAATTATGGCTCTCATTTTCTGTTATTAGCCCAATTCAAATAATTACCAAATCATTACTTTTTTATTAGTTTTATCGCCATTAACTAAATATAACTAAAATAAGATTGCGTAACGTGCTGTTGAACGAAAAACAATTCCGACGGAATAACCTCCAATTCTATGGCTTCCACACGCAAAACGGTTATTAAGAAAATACGGCATAATTTTTACATTATCAACAATGATATACATGGATATTCACGTGCTCTATTTCATTAAAAAATCGATTTTGACACACTCTTGTCCATTTTAATTCATTTTAATATAATTACAGTTTAATAATAAACATTAGCTTTAAATTTATAATAAATTAAATGCTTAAATATTATACAAAATTGTATCATATATAGGTGCATATTATGTATATATATATATATATATATATATATATATATATATATATATATATATATATATATATATAATATATATATATATATATATAATATATATATATATATATATATATATATATATATATATATTTTGTTGTACTTTTTAATGTCCATTAGCAATAAAAAACCGATATACAAATTTTATTACTTAAATAAAAATCAAAATTATTGATATTTCATAAAGACACGGGCATATAAATTTTCAAACATCCTGTATAAGACAAAATATGTATTTTAAGTTGTTCGAAGAATTGTTCATTAGGCCTCAGAGACAAGACTTTCAAATATTATCGATAAGAAATTTAAATAAGTCAGTTATTGTGGAATGGATTTACCCGAAATAAAAGTGTATATAGACAGTGTTTAAACAATAGACCGGGATTTGCAGTGGTTTTTCTCCCCGAAAGATTATATCGGTAAAAGTTTATTAACAAAAGACATTGAATTGAGAAACAGGTATCGTTTGTAGCTATTAGTAAGAAATATTTGTAAAGCAGATAGATTTAGTTAGAATAATTAAAGAATGTTGTTTTCTGGAATTACCCGAATGACGTTTTATAGAGAGAGTTGGTTGGTAACGATATACGTCACAGAGGTGGATGATTTTTATTGGTCAATTTTTGAATGCAAGGAGGTAGTGGTTTTGGCTATGAGATAGGAGAGAGGAAAAGAGTTAGTGAGTTTTCGTCGCCCAAGAAGGAAGGAGCTTTGTGGTTTGTGTTTGTTTGAAGTCCCGAAGACGTAATTTACCGGGTGTGTTTATTTGCTGTGTAAAAGCTGATCAGTGTGAGGAACGGGGTACAGAGCGATAGAAAAACCAAAGGGTATAAGAATATTCATATCAGACGAAGCCGGAAACATTTGAAGTTATAAACAGGCGCGGAGATTGGCTCAAAAGGAGGCTGCATAGAATTACACGAGTTGTTGGGTTGCAGATACAAGGACAGATAGGAGAAAGGTGTACGTCATCTGGACCACAATAGGAGCAGAAGCAGAGAAAGGTTTTTTTTTTATGGCGTGGTCATAGAATTGCAACGGCAGAGAACGAAAGGTCAGTCAATTTTCATTAGAGCAGGAGTGTGGTTTTCATTTATTAATTAAATAAATTGAATAAATAATAGAGACAGTTAATTTTGCGATCATTTAAAGAAAAAAATTAGAAAGAGAGCTTAGTTATAACACATATTAAAAATCAATGTAAAATAACATTTGGGTTCATGATATAAAACAACTCATATATTTAAAGTATTATATTGCAAATATTACAGGATTGATTGTTATATAAAATTTCATTAAAATAAAGGACATCTCACATATAGTTCAGTTGAAATTCTGTGTATTTTATTCAGGTCATATTACCTATCCCAATTAGGAAGCCGATTGGAAAATATTTTAAATCCACGATCAAAGGTAAATAGTACAAGTTAAATAGCCTGAGATTGTAATTAATTAATGCTGATTTATTGTGATTAATTGGAGATTAGATCATTTAATAAATATAGACAAGATCTTTTCTAAATAAGCAATAGAATACAATTTAAATAGCATAACAATATATATATATATATATATATATATATATATATATATATATATATATATATATATATATATATACATATATATTAATAAAGTATTCAACTAGTGAAATCCAGAGGTTTATTCGGTCAGTCAGGTTGGCAAAATAAAAAACAGAGGTCAACTACTTTATAAGTTTATAGAAGACGTGTCGCTGTATACTTCTAAAGCTTCATCAGTTCTCTAAAATACAAAGATGACATAGAGTTTATAAGAAATACAGATCTAATAACTTATTACTTACAACTCAATATGTAGTATTAAAGATGTTATTGTAAATGTACTTAAGTTTACTCATAAATTTAGAACTAACTTAAAAAAAATTTAACAGGAACATGCAAAAAATAGTATTCGCAGAAACGAAGATTTACAAAAACTTTAAACGTACATTTGGCTTCATTTAGAGATGGTTCTCCAATGAAGACAAACAAAACACTGATTTATTGCAATCTATGCTAAACGACGTGACGCGATACCGAAATGTTTTTCCAAGGGCCATATGTTCAACAAATTCCAAGGTTTGAGACAATTATGAACTTCTACGGGGGTCGTTGGACGGGTGGATTTGTATGACGGAAAAATTTGATATTTTTTTTTTGCAATTTATGTTTTAATGAAACTTAGAGATCTGGGATGATTATGTTATTGTTTTAAATGGAAAATAAGGCTATTTTAAATTATGAATATTGGTATTATTTATTTCGTAAGATGAGAGAGTGGTAAACCTGGCTTAAATTGTCGATGTCGGTTCTTTTGTTTATTTCAGATGGGTTTTTAGGATCTCACACATTTCAATAAAGAAGCGTTTTTTATGGTTATTTTGTTTCGCCAGTACTTTAGTATTTGAGAAGTCAATGTGATGTTTGGTGGAAATGGCGTGTTGTGCAAGGGCACAAGAGGGTTTGGAAAGTCTATTTTCGCTTTTATGTAAAGTTATACGCCCTAGAAGTGAACGACTGGTTTGGCCAATGTAGCAGGAATTGCATTCAGAACATTAGTGCGCTCTAATGAGGTTAGTGGAGTTTTGGACTTGGAGAATAACTTTCCAATGGTTTTAGAGTTTTTTAGGGATATTTTACCGTCATATTATCGGATATCGTACCGGATATTTACCCGTCAAGCTGACAGTTCCCTAATCATTGGTAGAACGCGTCTACCACATTTCTTCATGATTGTCTAGAAATTATTCGAAATTCATCGATAATTCGTTGCCTTAGCTCTGCAAACCTTGCTGGTTTAGTTTTGTAAAACCTAAATTTTTCAAGTATCTCCAATAAAAATAATCTTTAGGATTAAAATTAGGTGAACATGGAGGCCATTTAATTCTACCTCGTCTACCAATCCATCGTCCGGGAAATATATCATCTAAATAACGCCGAACATTTACATAAAATCTTGCTGAAACCACATCTGATCTTTGTTTTATTTTGTCTTTGTTGATGACTAAATTAACCCGTTTGCAGCCTTTTCTAATTCTAGATAATATTGTTCAACGTCTTACTTGCTAGGTCCTATTATGTCAATATCATCAGCGTATGCTAAGATTTGTAGTATCTCTTCGTTTCTTTTTCGTCTGAGTTCATCGTTTATCTCGGGTTAATGCCATATGTTGCCATACCAATTTGTAGTTCTAAAGAAGTCTTCTAGGGCAAGATAAAAAGGCTTTGGAGATATTACTTTGCCTTGGCATTGTCTAACTCCTCTGTTATGGGAATGAGATTTATATTTTTATCTAGTTGTGTCTAGTCTTAGTTGTGTCATATATATCATATATTAATTGCTTATATCTTAAACTTATTTTATATTTACTAATACACTGTTCTATGGTCCACATGTCGATTCTATCAAATAACTTTTTATACTCTACGGTGTCAATAATACAGAAAGTTGGTATTTATTTGCCTTCTCTGTTATTGTTCTCATTGTCAACAGATGGTCTTATGCACTGTATCCTTGAGGAAAGCCAGCCTATTTAACCGGTGATCCATGATATTTCCACATCTTAAAGCAGACAATACTTTACTCAGTTGCGTAACTAATTTTACAGGCTTCAACTCCACATAAAAGGGCAAATAATAGATAAGGCATTGATATAGGTGTATAATTCTTTAGGTTTTTTATGTGCCAGAGTATTATATATAATATGTTTATGATCATATTCTATGTTACGATTGCTGCCTTTTAAATAAAATCGTTACCCATATACGCATTTTTTTTAATTTTTGTTGCCTACAACTCCGAGCTCTGGTAATAATTTAAATTCAGAAACTTAAATAAAATCATTTAAAATGTATCTTAAAATAACAATATTCAAATGAAAGATGATCGAATTATGGTGTAAGTTTTCTACGTTTAAGACGTATTGTAGTTTTTCAACTTTACAGGATCTTAAACACACTTTCAGTAAGAAGATAAATAGATATTTCAACTTTTAACACTGACGTAAGAAAAATTTAATTTAAAAAGTTATATCTTCATCAACGATGAAAGTTGGGCACCTTCCGGTGATGAAATTGCTTTCTGGATTGCTTTACAGATAAATTTCCTAGATTTGGGTCAGTGGATCCCCGGCGTCTTGTCAACGGTCAGACAAATGTAGCCTGTATCTCATAAAATACTGATGCAGTTTCTGAGCCACCGGGGTTTTCCATTATTTACCATTACTGGTGGTACGAACGAACTTTTCTCGGTTTAACATGAACACAGGGTGAATACGAATTGCAACTTAAATGTACGGTTACGCTTCGTTTATAGTTTAAACTATTTCGTAAGATTTTAAAAAGTATGCAATACGTTTGAACAACTATGGTTAAGTCTGACTATATAAATGTAATTTAGACATTTATGCAAATTTTTTTATAAAATAAAGTATCTTTTACAGTGAATAAAAAACGTATTCGTATATTGACAAAAGTAACTCACAAATTACTTAATTAGAATAAAAAACAATCATAGATAATCCCTTTTGCTATGCTTATTCGATGACAATTAGTAGAACAGAGCCACATAATTATACTATTGATTAAATATGTAAATATACGAAAATATTATAGAACTATAATAATTAGAGGTACAAAATTTTCGCAAATAAAACCATTCTTGATGTAGGACAAAATCTACAGTTCTGCAGAGAATAGCAAAAACACATATTCATTGTCCATCCGAGGTTACGTCTGCATTTTTAGCAATATATTCACGCACAACTGGATGATCCAATTTATGAAGTGGAATGTTGGTTTTTAGACACATACTAACTGAATCCTCCACAAAAGTATCATTTTTTTTAGCTCGTTTCTGTCTCTTAAAGCCACTAGCAATTGACATTTCTCGCTTAGTTCCTGAAGTATATGCTTTAGATCTTTTCTTGGTAATATGTTTAGTCGATTTCACATTATTCTGTAGTGTGTTCTTTTTATCACCTTCCAAACGAGTATTACAATACTAAAACATCACAATATTTGTGTCACACATATATAGGCCATCTGTTCTCGATCACTCCTGGTGATAATATATGGCCCTTACAAAGTTAGCGTGACAAACGAATGGAGAGGCAGATACAATAACAAGATAGAGTCTCTATTCGGAAATGAAAATCTAGTCAGATATATAAAGGCCAATAGACTCAGAAGGGCAGGACATGTGATAAGCCGTAACGACAATAGCCTTATGAACAATGTGTTCTGGGAAAGGCCAGATGGAAGAAGGTCTGTAGGGCGGCCCAGAAAAAGGTAAAAAGATGCAGTCAGAGAAGATCTAGAGAAGATGGGAGTGTGACAATGGGAATTACTGGCACAGGACCGACAAACATGGAAGGCAATAGTAAACGCGGCAAAGACTCACGAAGAGTTGTAGCGCCATTTATGATGATGATGATGACGACTTTACATAGAATAATTATTCAATTACCAATTGTGATTATACAAGGTTACTAGCGTACAAAGTTTATGCAAGATGGTGAGGTCATATTTATACTACTGGACTTTTTATGGACTATTGTGGATGTTGGAAATAGCATATTTAGTAATTATGTAATACATTCCTACTGGCCTATGTTTATTTTGACTTAATATTTTATAATTCTCAATTCAACGTATTGTAGTATTTTATATATCTCACTTATAAGTATTTCACATATTTATCGAAAAGTAAACATGGAATTGGGTGGACTGTAGACTTGAATCCAATCCAATCAAATATCCTAGAATAACGTAGTTCGAGGAACGATTTCCGTAATAAAAATCGAAATGTCAAATAAATTAAATTTTAAAGTAAAATTGTGGCTCATTTTCAACAAGAATACTAAAATGAATAGTTTACCTGCAGGAATAATTGAGTATTAATACAAATACGATGTATAAAATATTGCGTATTCTCACTTCTATTATATATGGAAGCATGGACCCTGATAGGATAATTAACGAAAAAACTCTCGACCTTCGAAATGTGGATATATAAAGAATTCTCCGAATATTAATACCCTGAACAGTAAACAGACTATATAAAAGAAAAATACTAGAAATGATAGAAAATTGCATTTACAGTGACAAAAAAAGAAAATTGGAGTACTTCAGTCATTGTATAAGACACGGTAAATATCGCCTCCAGCAACTTATTTTACCGAGAAAAGTGGATAAAAAGATAACTCGTGGTAGAAGCAGAAATACTTGGATGCAAAATCTGTGCTATCAATCATTGGTTTTGATGGTAGGCCCACGAGGTTTAATATTCAAACGGGTAGTCAGTCAGCCATTGATGTATCGTTATATGATCCACCATTATCCCAACTCTAGAATGGGACGTTATTGCGTACCTATACGGAAGTGATCACTACCCCATTAAAATTGCTTTTCCACAACAAAAAGACTCCAGTACTGCTACTACTGCATCAAAATGGAATATTAAAAATGCAAACTGGGAAAATTCTACAAAATATGTACAAAATGAAATAAACAACATAAAAGATGTTACTCTTAATGACACAGATAAAGACCTAGATACCTTCATATCAATAATCAACAAAGCAGCAGAAAATCATATTGGAAAAACAAAAACACTAAAATATCATAAACCTTTACCATGGTGGTCCTCAGAATGCAAAGAAGCCGTAAAAACATATAAAAGAGCTTTCAATAGGTTTAAGCATCATAAAACCAATGAAACTATGGCAGAATACAAAAGACGTCGAGCGGAAACTAGATATATTCTTAAAAAATGCAGGAAAACGTCATGGCAAAAATTTATTTCGAGTATAAATAGTTCTACGCCAGCAAGTAAACTGTGGCAAAATATGAGAAAAATATTTGGAAAAAAATGTCCAAACAAAATACCTTTCCTACCAAAAGATAACAAAATTATAACCGACCGAAATGAAATTGCTGAACTATTCGCCAGTGAATTTGAGACCAATTCAAGTAACGATAACTATCCACCGGACTTTAAGCTTAAGAAAGAAAGCGCAGAGAAAACAAAGTTGGAGTACCACTCTCACGTGTATAATATACTTAATGTACCGATTACAATGCAAGAACTTAAGGATGCCCTAATGTCAAGTAAAAATTCGGCTCCAGGTCCAGACGGTATACCATTAATTTTTTTGTTAAACCTACCAGAAAATGGAAGGTGTTGGCTATTAAAATTGTACAATTTTATTTTGACAAATCAGGTTTTTCCATCTGTATGGTCAGACAGCATTATAATTCCTCTTAAAAATCCAACAAAGACAGAACAAAAATAGACTCGTACCGTCCTATATCACTCACTAATGTAGCATGCAAAGTTCTAAAAAAAATTATAAACAAAATACTGTTGTGGTACTTAAAACAAGAAAAACTTTTAATTCCTCAGCAAAGCGGCTTCCGTCAAAATAGATCATGCGTAGACAACTTAGTAGATTTAGAGTCAGAGATACACGAAGGTTTTGCAAATAATCAAGAGACCATCGTAGTATTCTTCGATATCACCAAGGCATACGACACGGTTTGGAGATTTAATATTATATCAAAATTACACAAATGGGGAATCAGGGGTAATATGCTAAGATTTATAGAAAACTTTCTTCAGTCAAGAGCTTTCTCTGTTCGCGCCGATAATTCCACTTCATCAAAAAAAAATCAGAAAAACGGAACACCTCAGGGGTCAGTTATGAGCCCAAATCTTTTTCTCGTGGCTATCAACGATATACTGGATCACTGCTCCCCGCTAGTTAAGGGAAGACTATATGCCGACGATCTGGTTCTATTTGCAAAGGGCAAGAATATGAGAATGATACAAGAAACTATTTATAAATTAGAGATATGGTCAATGTCAGTAGGCGTGCAATTCTCCCCACTAAAAACAAAATGCATGCTTTTCTCAAGAAGGCACCGGTCACAGAGAACATCTTTAAAACTGTATGGCGAGCCGCTCAAATTCTCAGAAAAAATTAATTTTCTCGGAATGGTATTTGACCAAAAACTAACATGGAAACAACATTTTAGAAATAAAAAAGTCTTGCCAAAATGGATTAAATGTAATGAAAACATTATCAAATAAAAAATGGGGATCCGACGAAACCACGTTATTAAATATTTATAAGTCACTCGTTAGATCAAAAATAGATTATGGGGCTAGTGTGTATGCCTCCGCTAAAAAACATGTTACCAAGAAACTTGAAGTCATTCAGAACACAGCACTTCGCATTGCCATAGGTGCATTTAGAACCACACCAGTTAGGAATCTCCAATGCCTCACAGGAGAGCCACCTCTTAATCTACTAAGAAATTGTTTATGCCTTTCGTATGCAGCATCAGTCGCCAGCAACAAATTCCACTCAGTATTCCAAAATGCATTTGCGGACCGTTACCTAGAAGCTTATAACAAAAGAAGGTTCGATCCACCATTCTACGAAAGAGTTCGAAGAAATTTAAAAGATCTACAACTCTAAATTTCTGACCTCTTTCCTTCAAATGTAAAAACTCCACCTCCCTGGTTAATCATGATTCCCGAAATCAATACGACGCTACTAAAATATAACAAATCAGATACATCACCCACTGTAATCCGACAGTCATGTTTAAAGGAACTCGAGACTTACGGGAAAAGCTTTTGCATGTATACAGATGCCTCCAAATCTGCAAATGACGTAGGAGCAGCATTTGACACTCCATATTCCTCTTCCCAATTTAAATTAATGCCAGCCACTTCTATATACACAGCAGAATTATATGCAATATTACAAGCCCTCATTCATATCAAAAGTACAAACCATTCTTCTTCCGTCATTATCACAGATTCTCTAAACTCCCTAACAACAATCGGTCAACTATATACTAAGAACCCTACAGCCTTACTTGTCAAGAAAAAACTTGCTACCTTACAAGAATCTGGTTCAGAAGTCAAATTTATGTGGGTTCCATCTCACACGGGAATACAAGGTAATGAAAACGCAGACCTCCAAGCAAGAGAAGCTACCAAAAATGATCAAGCTATAATAGTGTCAAAGACTATCTGCATTAATATAAAACAGTTCGTTAAAGAAAAAGTGATTAGTGCGTGGCAAAATAAGTGAAACTTATCGGAATCTAAATTAAAAGAAATTAAATCGACAGTGAAACCGTGGCGCCTAGTAAACTTAAAAAGAGCTGACCAAGTCAAAATTTCTCGACTTCGATTAGGTCATACCAATATTACTTATAAACACCTAATAAGTAAAGAAGACATTCCAGTGTGTGATTACTATCAAGTCAATATTACTGTTAAACATCTCCTAACAGAATGTGGAAAATATACAGTTAACAGACAAAATAACAATATTTCCAGTGACTTAAAAACAGTATTAGGTGAACATTTAAATAATAAAAACTTAATTAGATTTCTAAAAGAAACATCTTTATATAATTTAATATAATGTAACTAATGTAAACTAATGTCGTTAATGACCCAGGTGGTTGAAGCGACTATTATTAGTAAATAAAAAAAAAAGTCATTGGTTTGACCTAGCTGTAATATATTTAGACAGAATACGAACTGCCATCTTTATAGTCAACGTCCGGAATGGATAAAGCACGAAAAGAAGTAGAATTTTTTTTTTTAGGTAAATGCCTTGTTACTGAGTACAGTAGGCTTGGTGGTCTTGACAAATAGCGCTTCTTATATCTGAACAACCACGGTACCTCTGGCGAATATTGATTATATTATGTTTTTAAATAACAAAGTCTATATATTGCAGTATTTAAACTTACCACCACTTGGTTTTTAACGCTCAGTAAGTTGAAGCTTTTATCAATGTGCCAATGAGGCATTTCAAAAATACTTGTTCAAATAAGAAAATCTTTTTCTATGAAAAAATGTCATCATTCTCTTTGCTTTTATCTCTATGCGGGGTCAGCTACCATAATTAAATTTCTCCAAAAATGTATATCTTAAGTCATATCAATATTGATACCCTTTACCTACATGTCCAGCCTAAGCGGTCTCCCCCACATCTTTTTGGTCTTTATCTCATACTACTTCCAAAAACCTGCTGATCAGGAATTCTTTGTATTGGGTGATTGACTTCTTTCTCTACGTTGAACATGATCAAAACAATCTTAACTAGCGGTGGCTTTAATTCTTCCAAGATAAAAGACCATACTCTTTCATCTTGGAAGAATTAAAGCCACCGCTAGTCTTCCCCCAATATACTCATTCCTAATTTATCCTTATTTATCACTCCACTCATTTATTTAAACATTATTATTTTCCCATTCGTTCTTCCACTTTCTTTTCAACTGCCCAAAATTAAGTTCCGTACACTATAGCTGATCTTATGGCTGTTTTATAAAATTTTCTCTTCAGCTTAATTGGAATTTTTGTGTCACATAACATACCACTCGTTTCTTCCATTTTATCCCCAACCCTAATTCTACTGCATGCATCTCCATTTATTCCTTTATTAGTATGTAACGCCGATCCTGGGTACTTCAAACGATTACTTTTTACAATAATTTCACCATTCAAATGTATCATTCTATTTGTACTAACCCCATCTTTAAATGAACTCTCTAAATATGCTTTTTTGTCCTATTTAGTCCTACTGTTACAATTTTTGTTCCAAGTCGCCTTCACTATTTCCTACTAACACTATATCATCAACATACATCAGGTACCATGGAATAAGACCATGGAATAATTTTCGATGTTATTCGATCCAGAACTAATGAGAATAAATAAGCACCGAGCCTTGGTGCAATCCTACTTTTACGTGAAATTTATCAGTCTCTTCTACACCTGTTCTAATACTAGTTATTACCCCCTCGTACATGTTTTACAATCTTTACATATTCACCGGTTTTTTTTTAATAAAAGCCCACCACATAATCTCTCGGAGAACTGTGTCATATGCTTTCTTAGGATCAATGTATACCATATAAGCATTTGTTTCTTAATTCCCATATTTGTTTTATCATTTGCCTTATAACGAAAATTACGTCTGTTGTTGATCTGCCTTGATAATAATAATATTATATTAATAATCATATTGATCAATATTAATAATAATATGGATCTTAATAAAACAATAACAACTATTATGGAACATCACAACATAGAAGAAAAACAAAATAATACACCGTTAAAAAAATCTTGAAAGGTATAAAAAAAACCTAATAAAAGTTTATATTCTCTACACAAGTATACGAATAACAGCTCTTTCAACTGCTTTGTTCGAATTCTATGGAACTTGCAAAATTGCGTTAAGATTTCCAGTAGGTGGTAAAGCAGAAAATTTTACAGAACGTAATGAAACTGGAACACTATCTTGTGCAATAGTAAATTCCATTACAAACAGCGAGTACAATACTAATCGTATATAAATTGCAAATCTCCTATCCAATCACCAGTCAGATCCGGTAACGTAAATTATGTAGTAAGAGCTCAGGTTAATGGAGTAACTCCCTAGAGAACCTCCAAGATGACAAAAGGTTTCAAATATACGATCTCGCTAGCCGAGAGGATTCTCACCTCTACCAAGATGTCGGATGCATAGAGACTAATAGCCCTGGGAATAATGTATATTGTAGTAAGTTCGGGTAACATAACAAGTATAGTTAACAGATTTTGATTTATATATTTAGGTAATTTATAAATTATGTTTTAAAAGAAAAAAATAAGGTTGACAGCTGTAAATTAAGTGCGAAAAAAATAAACTATATTACGAGTAGTATAAGCTACTTTTTTTATAACTTCATGACAATTTGCTTTTATTTTTTACTCGCTCAAATTTTCTTAGATTTATACGAAATTTCGTATATAAATAAACAAAATGCTGCTTAAATTGATAGTGTACATAAATATCAGAAATTCTATTGTGAAATGGGACTTTACTAACATATCGTGTTTTGGCAAATATCGTAGATGCCATATCAACATATCTTGTCAAAGTGAAGTATATAAAATACGTGAATATACTATCATAATTATTTCACAATAAAAATAAAGAAATTTATACTGATTTATTTATCGCACGGTATACAATAAGAACACATCATCGCACCTTCGGGGACACCTAAACAAGAATAGCCTTCTGGGACATTCTTCAACAATGTGACGGAAGGTCTGTCGTTACGCACCACAGTCACACTCAGGAGTAAGGGCTTTTCCCCATCTATATAAGCTGTCAGCACATCTACCGCTGCTTGTTCTTATTTTGTTTAGCGTTTTCCATGCATTGCGGGTCAGTTCAAAGCCTAGCGGTTTCTGATCAATACAGTCCAGATTCTACAATTCTACAAAAGTAGAAATTGAGAAATCAATTTCTCAACCTCAACACAGCTATTTCGTATAGCAACCAATAAAATCATCATAGCCAGAATGATCGCCAACGTTCGGAACGGACAGACACCCTAAGAAGAAGAAGAAATTGAGAATGTGGGTCATGAGAATAGTTGGCGATAGAGTGGAAGAAAGCCTCAATTGAATGGAACATGGCGATTAACACAATTTGGACTTCTCTGTTTTTCTTTATTGATTGCAAGATCTTAAAATTTATGCAAGATCATAAAAGTCTAGTTTGAGAAAGTTTTTGTGGGGAATATTGTGAATAAGTCTTCTGGGATATTGAGGATGTGGTTATGTTCTTTTAGGTGTTAAGAGTAAGTGGAAGTGTTTTCTCTTTTTGTGTGTCCTAGAGAACGTGAAGACAATAATCGGCATGTTCTTCATATGTAGGTGGCATCACAATCTGAACATTTTAGTCTATAAACACCACTTCGGTTGATATAATTGATGAGGTCTTTGGAATTGAATATACACTGATTTAAATTATTGGGTACTATAAAAGAAACGTGGATGTCTTTAAACGAACTTTTAATGAGACTTCGAATATCTCCAGAAATACTCTCGGTTTGGTATGGCAGTGAAACGTAATTGGGATTAGTGGTAAGGTCTCTGGGGAACGCAGTCTCCTGCAGGGTTTTAAGACGTCTTCTATGGATGAGTTTATTAATGATGTTATGATCGAATGTATTCAATCGAATGGCAAAAGCGAGGCCTGCCACACGCACACATTCTTATTTGGTTAGTGGAAAGAATTCAGCCTGACCAAATAGATGATAGTGCCGAGATTCCTGATCATGAAGTCGATCCAGACCTAATGATGTTGTTACTACTAACATGATTCATGGACCGTGTGGTGCCGTCAATCCCCAATCACCTTGCATGGTCGATGGAAAGTGCTCTAAACGATATCCACGGAAATTAACGGCGGAGACTGTCAGTGGCAACGATGGGTATCTGCTGTATCGACGTCGATCACAAGATGACAACGTTCGAACTGTCACAACGAAAGTGAAAAGAATGGATTTCGTTCTTGACAATAGTTGGATTGTTCCATATTCGCCACTTATTTCTAAAACGTTCAAGACACATTGCAACGTTGAATACTGCAATTCAGTTAAGTCCATAAAATATATTTGCAAATATGTCACGAAAGGCAGTGATATGGCGGTTTTTGGATTGCAATCCTCAAATACCAACGATGAAATTTCACGCTATCAAGTTGGTCGTTACGTGAACTATAATGAAGCGATTTGGCGTATATTCGCATTTCCAATTCACGAACGTCATCCTACTGTTATACATTTGGCGGTGCATCTGGAGAATGGTCAACGAGTATATTTCACGGCTTCGAATGCTACGCAACGTGCTGTGCTGAAACACCTCCAGCAACTACATTGACCAGTTTTTTTGCAATCTGCCAAAGCGATCAGTTTGCACGAACTCTGCTTTACTCGGAGATGCCACGTTATTATGCTTGAAATGCTTCATCCAAGAATTTTCAAAGACGGAAGCAAGGTGATGCGGTTCCTGAGTATCCAGATGTGCGTTATACTGATGCTCTTGGTCGTATGTATACAATTCATCCAAAGAATGATGAATGTTTCTATTTGCGGTTGTTGCTGGTAAATGTGCGTGGGCCAACTTCATTTGAGACACTACGAACTGTTAATGGTGTAATATTTCCAACATATCGTGCTGCATGCGAAGGATTCAACTTATTAGAAAACGATACCCATTGGGATACGACAATCGCTGAAGCCATTATCTCTGCATCTCTAAGTCAGATACGCACATTATTCGCTATCATAGTTTCGACATATTTTCCATAAAACCCATGTAACCTGTATCACAAATAGAAGGATAGTATGTCAGAAGATATTTTACATCAAAGTCGTGTCAGTTCCAGAAATCACGATATTGAGATGAATGAGGAGATACATAATCGTGCTTTACTCTTGATCGAAGATATGTGTTCATTTAATTAAGAATTGAAACGGGAACGTGAATATGATCACCAGGAATTAGATTTAGTAGTTCAAAGGAATGTACCCCTGTTGAATTACCAACAAAAGGAAGTTTATGATACTTTAATGAAGGCAATCGCTGATGAAAATGGTGGTTTATATTTCCTAGATGCCCCTGGTGGAACTCGCAAGACATTCTTTATGTCATTAGTTTTAGCAACTGTTCGGCGAGATCCAACATAGCGGTTGCAGTTGCTTCTTCTGGAATAGCAGCCACATTGTTAGAAGGATGCCGTACGGCTCATTCAGCATTCAAATTACCGTTAAATCTTCAAACTATTGAAGAACCAACGTGTAATATTGCAAAACACTCAGCAATGGCCAAAGTTTTAGCGGCATCGAAAATCATCATCTGGGACGAATGCACAATGGCGCATAAACGTGCATTAGAAGCACTTAACCGAACATTAAAAAATTTACGCAATGACTCGAGATGTTTTGGAGGAGCAATGATTTTACTGTCTGGCGATTTCCGCCAAATACTGCCAGTAATTCCAAGATCTACGGCTGCCGATGAAATAAACGCTTGCCTCAAATCGTCAAATCTATGGCGCTATGTGAAGAAACTGCAGCTGACAACAAACATGAGAGTTACATTGCTTAATGATACATCTGCTGAAGATTTCTCGGAGCAATTGCTGACTATCGGTAATGGTCAAGTACCTGTCGATGAATCGAGCTAATTAATATTATTTCCAAATAATTTCTGTAATTTGGTCTCATCAAAAGACGAACTTATCAACAATGTATTTCCAAATATTATTTCTAACTACAAAAATAATGAATGGTTGAGTGAGCGAGCAATTTTAGCGGCTAAGAATAAAGATGTAGATGACCTGACTACATAATTCAAAATAAGATCATTGGAACAATGCATTCAGTCAAATCTATTGACTGCGTCACAAATGAAGATGAAGCCACCAACTATCCAATTGAATTTTTAAACTCTTTGGACGTGCTTGGCTTACCACCGCACAATTTACGCCTAAAAGTTGGCTCCGTAGTAATCATGCTTCGAAACATAAACCAACCAAAACTGTGCAACGGTACGCGTTTGGTGGTTAGTAAATTGATGAACAATGTAATTTACGCTACGATAATGATAGGAAAATTCAAAGGTGAGGAAGTTCTCATTCCGAGGATCCCGATGATCCCAACCGATATGCCGTTTGAATTTAAAAGACTTCAATTTCCGATACGTCTTGCATTTGCCATGACCATCAACAAATCACAAGGCCAATCCTTAAAAGTTTGTGGTTTAAATCTAGAACATTCATGTTTTTCCCATGGTCAATTATACGTGGCATGTTCACGGGTCGGAAGACCATCTGCGTTGTTTGTTTTTGCGCCTGATAATAAAACAAAAAATGTCGTGTATCACAAGGTACTTAAGTGAAGAGCAACCTATGTACTAAAATACAGAAATAATAATGAATGATTAATGTAGTTATTTAATTTTTTTTGTATTTTTTCCAAAAAAAAAACACAATCTGCTTATTTATTGCCATTAAGGCGGAACAAAGTTCGCCGGGTCAGCTAGTTATTAATAAAATTGGTTGAGCAAGTAGTTGAAAGGTAGGTTTCTAGAGGTAATTTTATTAAATATAAATTCAGCTATTAACCCCTTGAGAAGCTCAATAGTAATAATATTTTTGATGCACAAGTTTTGCTTTTTACTTGTTATTTTCTGTTGAAAAATTGGATTATACTGTTTAACGTTCTATTATAACCAAACTTTTCACGCCCATCAGTTGAAAGATTTTTTTTTCTGTAATCGTTGATTATTTTTTCACCTTTCTGTGTCCAGTAATAATCGAGAAAAGCGTATTCAAACTTTGAAGAAAATTGCTAAAAAATACTGAAATCTAATAGTGAAACGTGTTCCTCATCATTGTCGCTGAGCTTGATCGTTATCGCATTAGTGACGTCAAATCACATGAGCGGTACGGTCTTATTTTTATTTCTCTATGGGTACGGTCAGTTAGTTCGCTTGAATTAGAATCCATTTTAGTTCTTTCATTCTTGTATTTTCTTTATCAACTTGCTTAGTTTTTACAGTTTACAGTATTCTTATTTATTTTGAAAACATTGAAATTATTTAGTTTACGTGTATGTTAAGTAATATATTATTAGTTTAGTGGTATAAGTTAAAAGTTCTTTAGTTTACGCGTATTTTTAAGTATTACATTAGATTAGTGATATAAGTTATAAGAGACAAGATAAAAAATGAGTCCCAGTAAACGTCCTATGTCAAGGAAAAGGAGAGCAATTGCAGTGCTTTAGTATTTATTATTTATATTACAACCGTTTTTAAAAGCTTTTATTTAACTTATATATATATATATATATATATATATATATATATATATAAATATATTTATATATATATATATATATATATATATATATATATATATATATATATATATCTATCTATTCAAGGTTTGAATAATCATTCTCCATTTTCATGCAACTTTTCTAATATGGAGATTATCAAAGAAAAAATGGACTGATTAATAAGTACATTGACTTTTAAATGTCAAATGTGGAATATTGAAAAGGAGATAGCAACATAGGATTCTGGTAACAATTCACTGAACTTGAATGGTTCTGGTTATTCAGACATACAGCAGCAGTACGCTGCATTAAATATACCTGTGATTTCCTACAGGCAGTATGCAAAACATACGGAAACAGTTGCAGATATCATCGGCCAAACACTTTGTGATTCCTTAGAAGAGGCTGGACGGGAGGAATTAGCTTTAGCCAAAGAAATTGGTGAAGTAGATTCCGACGGAAATGGGTTAATAACCGTTATAGCTAATGGTGCTTGGTCAAAAAGATCGTATAAAGTAAACTACGATACTTCTTCAGGTGTAGTACCTGACGTTGTAAAATTTATTAAATTAGTACGCCTTTGATTGATAGGACATGTAATTAGGCGAGATGAAGATGAAACGATCAGAAAAAATTTCGACCGAAGAGGACCAGTGGGAAGACGATCCAGAGGAAGACCAAAACTTAGGTATCAAGATAACATAGAGGATGATCTAAAATCCATCGGAGTTAAAGCATTAAGAAAGTTGCCAGAGGCAGGGGCGAATGGAAGATTGTTCTAAAGAAGCCTTTGGCTCATGACGAACTGAAATGCCACTGATATGATGAAATAACTATCCACGATTTGTGTTTTATTCATCAATTGGATACTTTTCTTATGTAACTGCAACCTATAAATATATTAAAATAATGTATATTCCATTCAGAGAACTTTTTCCTCGCAGTGAGTCGCCTCGAAATACTTGCCAGATAAATACATTTACTATTATGATGGTTTCGCAGGTACCAATTTTTTATAGATAAATAAAAATATTTTTTGTTTAATTTTTACTACGCTAATATCAGTTTTCTCTAACAAATATTAACAAAATATTAATTATATATTAATATTAATATAACAAAATTTAAATTTATTATAAATAAACACCATGGTGTTTTTTGCAATCACGTTTCACAAATTTTTATTTAATACTACGTTTAGCTAAGACATATAAATTAAAAATGTGATTAATTCTTTTTAAAACATTATCTACGATAATTAATCTAAAAAAAAATATTCCGACAAAACTAATTTGAATGGAGAATAATGCATTTATTTTAAACAACCCGTGGGCCGGCGCCACTGAATAAACATCCAAACTATTAGGAAGTCACGTAGGGTCTGACATAGCAGTGTAGAAAAGTAAGTGATATGCCCACTTCAAATCGCAGTATGCTATAACTGCGAAAACAGCCTTAAGTTATATTGCTTGCGTTGGTATTTAGCCACTATTGGCAAAATATCAATAAATATGTTGACCATATTAAGTGGATACGTGGGCTTTTTTCTCGTATACATTTTCAATATAACTTTATTCTAGTCAAGTATTATACTTGTACGATAAAACAAAAACATATTTTATTAACCGCAATTGAAAACAAGACAAGTTTTATATTGGCTGTTATTATCGTTTCGTAAATAAAAAGTAAAACT
This sequence comes from Diabrotica balteata, assembly GCA_918026665.1. Lineage (NCBI taxonomy): Eukaryota > Metazoa > Arthropoda > Insecta > Coleoptera > Chrysomelidae > Diabrotica > Diabrotica balteata. The sequence continues at coordinate 42,876,638 of OU898282.1, read as the reverse complement.
AATTCTATAAAGATACAATATCCAAACTTTTCAAATCACTGGCCTAAAATACTTGTTATTCGCATACATATAACTGGTTTACGGTCTGTGAACAACCAAAACAAAAACCATTCAGGAGCACATTGTTACTCGGCTTTACTACCGGTCTATAAAGAAAAATAAAGCTAGAAAAATACGATTTCCAATACTTACACACAACGTTACTTAGGAAAATGTAAATCTTTCCGTGTATTTTAGAGAACACTAGCGGTTTTGGAAGTGAAGTGAAAAGTTTACTGCACATCTCGAAGTGGTAGATATATGTGGGGATGAGAGAAACTTAAATTTAGAATTTAAATGTTTTGTATTGTTGAATGGAAATGGGCTGGATCGATTTGTTACACTTTTTAGTTTCTAAAATACCTTCGCAAAGATATATAGAGTTCACTTCAATACGTACACAAAATCTCTTGCGGGTAAATGTAGATAGGGATATCGATTTTTGGTATTTCAAACGATAAGCAACTGGTGTCGACTATTTAATAGGTATTAAAAGGCACTATTTTAACCTGCTAAACAGATGCTTTTTTATCTAATCCGAATCCTATAATAAAAATCCGAGCACCGATTTTAAACTATTTTTATTTAATAAAATATATATGCATCAAATCGAGTTTGATATGGGGCGGATAGTTGATCTAAGAAAAGCCGGACATTCTTCTCGGGAAATTGCGAGTGGTAGTCATAGAAATTTAGATATTGTGTTAAGATGTTGTCTAACATTACCAAAAAAAAACATACAAAGATCAAGGAACAGGGGCGGAGCCGAAGAATAAAAATGCATCAAGATCGTCATTTTAAGGCTGATAGTTCTATTAGCCCTCTTTCAGACCCAGAGCAGAAATGGAATGTGCTTGTCTTAAGTGATGAATCTCGATTTTGTTTCTTCTCGGTTTTTTTCTAGGATAGTATGTAGAGGATTAGCAACATAACAAAAAGTTTAAAAATTCTATCACCCTAACAAAAACATATCCAGGTGCAGATGTCTTCTCAGATCATAGTCTATTGGTTGCAAATATCAACATACGACTTAAAATAATTTACAAGAAAATGAGGTCCAAGATAAATGTAAGACTACGTAAAGAAAATAACACCCGGAAAAAACTAAAAACGGAAATTAATAGGAACTTTGCAAAAATAGTTGTAGATACTACTAGAGGCATAGAAGAACAGTGAAACGAAATGAAGATTTATCTATTATCACAATTTCGCATAAATATCTAAAATCAAAAAGAGAAAAGAAGCAAGAATGGATGACAAATAAAATATTGCAGATGATGGAAGAGTAAAGAATATTAAAGTTAAAACTGACAACGATTACAAAAACTTGCATAACACTATACTAAAGAAAATAAAAGGGGCAAAAGAAGTATGGCTGAGGAAGAAATGTATAAAAGTTGAAACACTACAAGGCAAATATGACGATTTCCATATGCACAAAAAAAATAAAGAGGTACAGAATACCAGAAAATAACTCAACACAGACATATTTGTAAACATTGAAGGCCAAATTTTGACTACCATTGAAGATAAATTACGAAGATGGAAAGAATATATTCGAAGTTGCAGCACGAAATTCGACTGAAATAAATAATCCCTACGGTTCAGAAATAACAAACGAAGTAACTATGGCCATTATTAAAGCTGAAAAATCACCAGGATTGTGAATAGTAAAATTTTAAAGCTATTAGAGGCATACCAAATCACATCTCTTACGAAGCTATTCAATAACATCTACGAGATTGGTTACTTACCAAAAGAATGGTTACTATCAATATTCGTTCCACTTACTATAAAAGACAAAGCTAGATAATTTGAAGAACATAGATTAATTAGTTTAATGACCCATGTATATAAAGTACTTCATATTATCATTCACTCGCGCATATACACCAAATTAGAAGAATACCTGAATGAAGTTCAATTTGGATTCAGAGCAGAACTCGGAACGAGTGAAGCACTTTTAGTTTGCAAGTTCTAATACGAAGAGCCAGGGATGTCAACTGCAATATGTATGCAGGTTTCATTGATTTCGAGAAGGCATTTGAAGTCCCACATGGCAAACATGAGGAATCAATATCCTAAAAACATCAGTAGTCGATGGTAAGGATATAAGACTGATCTCAAACTTATATATCTCTAACAAAAAGCAACAGTACGATTAGAAAATGAACTGTCCGAGATCTTCACAGTCGAAAAGGGAGTTAGGCAGGGTTGCATATTGTCACCGGCATTATTTAACATATACTCTGAAAACATCTTCGAGAGTCCATCTTTGACGGACGATTTAGAAGATGGGATTGCTGTAAATGGCCAACTTCTAAACAACATTAGATATACAGACGATACAGTGTTGCTGGCAGATAGTGCGCAGGGGCTTCAAAGGATGATGGACAACGTTGTCGTAGCATGTATCAAATATGGCCTTAAACTTAATTAAAAGAAGACAAAAATATTGATCATAAGTAAGAACACCAGCAGAAACGCCCAAATTACAATCAAAGATTCTCTGCAGAATCTTCGAAAGATTCTCTGCAACTTATCTTTAAGTATCAATAAAATATGCATAAGAATTCTTAGATGTTACGTCTTTAGGGTCATCCTCTACGTAGTAAAAAGCTGGAACCATACAGAAGATGCCATAAAACGATTAGCGGCATCAGAAATGTGATGCTACCGACGTACGTTGAGGGTCTCATATATACACCACACAAGTAACATAACTATTCTCCAGAGGCCAAGAAAAGACAAATAAATTATTAATACTGTAAAAAACAGAAAATTGGTAAATACCGATTTCTTCAATTGATTCTACAGGGTAAGATTAAAGGTAAGAGAGGTCCTGGAGGTAGATCTTTATCCTGGCTAGCCAATCTTAAGAAATGGACTGGTCTAACGGCAACTGATCTATTTCTAGCTGCTGTGAATAGAATGTCATCGCCAACATCTCTAGAAGATAGGCACATTTGAAAGAAATATGTAGGATGTAGTTTTATGTTTTTATTAGTGTATTAAAATAGTTTTAGTATGTTTCGTTTACGTATAGAAATATATTTCCTTTAATTAATAAAATAAATGAAGTGTCAAATATCTTTTATGTATTTGTAGACTGCAAAACCTGACAATAGTGCTTACCTTTATATAATAGCCAATAGCTTTTCCATTTTTAGTAGCTTTTATTGACAAGTTTTACTATAATTCGAACATTCGAAGCGAGACCTAACGCCTTCGAAAGATTATTAATATTTGTGTTTTATTATAAGACTAGTACTGGTACTTGTACTTGTACAAGAGCGCAGAAACCAACAACTTTAAGAGTTGCAACGTAGAATGTTAAAAGTTTGTTCTCTGCACAAAAACTTGATAATGTCAAACAAGAAATCAGTAGACTAAACATCGATGTTTTAGGAATCAGCGATACCCAATGGCCAGGATCTAGGAAATGTTCAACACGAAATGATGGCGTATTTTATTACTCCGGAATCGACAACACTCATCGTTACGGAGATGGAATCATCTTTTCAAAGCCATGGAAAAATTATCTAATTACCTGTACTCCTTATTCAGAGTGCTAAATATTAATACATTAAAGAAAGACATAACACAATAAATATTATTCAAGTCTATGCACCAACAGCATCTGTTGGTGCATAGATATAACAGGAACCATAAAGAAATGCCACACAGCAAACTTTAAGACAAAGATGAAAATCTTATTGTAGATCTAGAGAATAAAATAAAAAGATGGACCGAATACCTGAATTAATTATTTAAAGACGATAGAAACAGCTTAACTCAGATAATCAATGCAACTGGGCTAGAGATATTGAAAGAAGAAGTAGAGTACGCAATTAAAAATGCTAAGACTGATAAATCAAATGGACCTAATGAAATTTCTACAGAACTGTTGAAGCTTTTGAATGATAAATCAGTAACCATAATATTACATCTATTCAATACAATATACAGTACTGGTATAAGGAAGGTAAGGAAGAAAACTAAGGCAATGTAATGTTCAAATCAACGAACAATCTCCTTGATGAGTAACCTGCTTAAAATATTTCTTAGGGTTATCCACAACCGAATCTATCAAAAGTTAGATATCGATATTAGCGATACAAAGATGGGATTCAGAAAAGGATTAGGTACAAGAGAAGCTCTCTTTGCCTTAAATGTCCTAACACAGATGTCTAGATGTTAACCAAGAGGTGCATGTCTGTTTTATAGACTTTGAAAAGGCCTTTGACAAAGTACGCCACAATCAACTCAAAGAAATCCGGGAAGGTAAGAACATCGACACTAGAGACATACAAATAATATTAAATCTGTACTGGAATCAGCGAGCTAATATAAAAATAGAAGACCAAACATCGGAAGAAATAGAAATACGCAGAAAAGTACGACAGGGTTGTATATAGTCACCGTTTTTGTTTAATATCTACAGCGAACAAATATGCCAAGAAGCTCTCAGACATGTAAACGAAAAGATAATAGTCAATGGAGAAGTTATCAATAACATTCGATATGCTGACGATACTGTGATAATTGCAAGAACAGTAGAAGATCTACAACATCTAGTTGAAAGTATGAATGAGATACGTAATAACTACGGCATAAGGATGAACGTCAAAAAAAAACCAAATATACGACCTTCAGTAAGAATCCAATACATGACACTAGTATCGCAATGAACGGTACCCAACTTGAAAAAGTAAGCGAATTCAAATACTTGGGAGTGCTCATCAATGGAACAGATAACCAAAATCACGAGATAAAGAGACGTATTGAAATTTCCAGGTCTACCTCTATAAAAATAAAAAAAATATTTTGTAATCGTGATATTAGTACTCATCTACGAACTAGAATATTAAAATGCTATGTATTCAGTACTCTGCTTTACGATGTTGAGACATGGACTCTTAAACAAAAAAATATTAAAAATCTTGAAAGTTTTGAGATGTGGTGCTACAGCCGTATACTAAAAATAAGTTGGGTGGATAAAATTACAAATGAAGAGGTAATACGCAGAATAAATAACGATCCAGACGTTATTATGAATTCAAAAAAGAGAAAACTTGAATACTTAGGCCATTTGGTGAGAGGACAAAAGTACACACAAATATAATGCAAGAAAAAATCCAAGGACGCAGAAATCCAGGCCGTAGAAGAATGTCCTGGATGAGAAATTTAAGAGAGTGATTTGGCTGTACCACTAACGAATTATTCAAAGCAGCAGTAGATCAAAATTAGAATTGCCATAATGATATCCCATCTCCGATAGGAGAGGCACTCAAAGAAGAATAAGACTGGTTTTATTGTTAGAAGATCTATATTATAAATTAATTATATTTTAGTCTTATTATTAGAAGACTTAAAATAAATTAAAATAAGTATTAAAAGACTGTAAATAAATTAAACTTAACGTTACAGTACTAATTATACACTATTTGAATATGGAAACAGAGAACGAAGAAGCAACATTTTTCAAAGCTGTTTATTCTGCCCTTTACCCATAACTGCATTAAAAACAAAAAAAATATATTATTGGTTTGTTTTCGTATCCAAGTATGTTCAAACTTGCGTTTTAGAAAAAATATTTTTTGCAGATAATAGTGCTAAAACTTGACCGAAATACATCTTTTATAACCTTATCACGATTATAAGAATGTAAATTTTTATTATGCATAAGGTAGCTCCAATGATGGTTTAAGGCCGACAAGGCCCAGTATGAAATGTAAACAATTTACAAGCTTTAAAAATACATAAGCATTTTTTACCCGTCTTAAATTTTCCTGGTGTGTACACAAGATATTTTATTAAACATTTTTTAATATTTTACAAATTTTAAAAAAACATTCGTTTTTTATCCTTGTTAAATGTTTGTGTAGGTTTAAAATTGTTATTTCGTTCATTTATTTCAGTGATTTTTTTTACTATGGTTATAAGCGATATGCGTGACAAAAAAAATATTTTATATATGAAATTTAAATTTATTTTAAAATAATAATGTCTGTAGTATTTTATTAAGTGTCCGATTTTTTTATTTTCCCTTAGGTTACACTTAGTTTTGACTTTAATTTCAAATGATTTGAAATATTACTGAAAAGGAGCAACTACTGGAAACAAAATCCAGCGCAAAAAGATTGTGATTGTGTGTTTTAAAAAATTAATTTAAAATGCCGCAAAAAAATAGCGTTAGAACAATATATTGAATAGTGCTCTAAAAGCAGTTTGTATTTACAATTAAATACAGTAAAGAAACTAAAAATATTATCAGAGAATAAACAATAACTACGACTTTCATAAGCTAATCATTTAAAGTTCGCGACAGTCATATTTTTTACTTTTCATTACAGTTAAAAAATAAATATACATCAAGTATGTTTTTTATATGAAAGGCAGTAACACATACTGGATTACGGATTACGTAAAAATTAACTTGCGAAATTATTTTGATGTTGAAAAAAATGTATAGCAACTGCAAAAGTTACATACAATTGTTACAACTTGGTTTCGTACACTGAAGACACACAGGTTTTCTACATCGGCCACAAAGGTATTTGGTCATACGGTTCTTCTTGCGGGGTCACAAATAACATATTTTTGGCTTTTCTAGTACTAATAGTTTGTTATCATCTACTTGGTTATCCTCAGGAATATCCGCTATACTAGCACGAATTAGCCGCGGTACATGAAAATTACCCAATCTTCTACTAATTGTTTTGCTAATATTCCAGCAAATGCAGATTTTTCTTGAATTTTAGAATTGCTTTTGTAACATTGTTCTGAAGCTATTTTCTTGTGGCATTGTAAATTAATTACTATTTATAACTGGGAATAAGCCACATTAAAGATAAAAATACATTTATTGACGTTTCAATTTCCAATTCGGAAATCGTTCTCAAAATACAAATAGTAAATTTACTATTTGTATTTTGAGAACGATTTCCGAATTGGAAATTGAAACGTCAATAAATGTATTTTTATCTTTAATGTGGCTTATTCCCAGTTATAAATAGTAATTTGCTTTTGTAACTTTGGTGCAATATGTATGCATTTACAATAGCAATATCTAATATACGAAAGAAAACAGCAATACTTCATCTGCGAGTTCTTCGACTATACGAACTTTTAGCACATTTTTCGTCCATGCAGTCTACACCTCCTTTGTTGGTATTATAATAATATGAAATTAGTTCTAGTTTTTTATTGAAGAATCAATACAAGCTGTATCATGCATTGGTGATATTAAAATTGTAGCTTTGTTTTTTCTGGACACATAAGATACCATTGTACACTCTTCTCTAAATCCATAAATACTAGAACCAGGTTCTCTAGTTTTATTGGCAAAAAATGACGGAGGTATTTCACATTTGTTCTTTTCTAATGTTCCTACATACGTAAGATTATTTTTCTGCAAAACATCTATTAGCTCTAATGACGAAAACTAGTTGTCCGCAGTTATGTTTCTATTGCTCCCAATTAAAGGTTTAGTTAACCGCAAGACTGCTTATGTTGGTTTTGAGTATTTTTTTCTTCGGGTAAAAGACTAAAGCCTTCCTAGTCTTTGCCACGGTATATATACCCGTTATAGAAATAACTGATTCTTGCATCAGTAAGAGCCATTATTTTGATGCCATACTTACATGGCTTATTAGGCATACACATTTTAAAACGACACCTCCTTAAACTGGCAAGCATTTTATCAAATCAACAGTTGCCGATTGACCTAGACCATATGATTTTTGACAATTTTCAATAAAAGAATTGAATATATAAGAAACTGCTGCTACTGGATAATGTTTTTTTCTTTCTTCTGGATCATCTGGATTATCAAAACGAAGAGCTAATAAAATGACTGCAAAACGCTTTTGATTCATGACAGTTCTAAAAATTTCCCTGCCAGTTCCATCTGTTGCAAAAAGCGTTTTTATATTCTCATGGTTAGATTTGAATACCGCAGAATATACGAGGAGTCCTATGAAAGTTTTTATCTCCGATTTGTCAATATCCTTGAGGTCATGTCTATTTGCATCATTATACTTTATTTTCATTAAATTCAATTTATGATTGGTTTACTGAATAACACGTAATAACATATTTTCGCCAAACAATAACTGCCACACCTTTAGAGGATCAGCTTTTTCTCCAAGACTTCGTGCTTTTGTTTTTAGGATGGAAATTTTTAATACTAAATTATGTTTTCTTGTACAAGAAACTGGTAGTATCGTTTTTTTTCTGTAGAAATATGTTTGATTATTAAACTCAACTATATTTTCGTCCGAAATATTTTCTTCATTACTTTCCGTAGAAATGTCTGAATCCTTCTGGCTATCAGATTCCAAATGAACATCATCTTGTACTTGATCAACATCACTAGCCCCACTATCTAATTCGTGAAACCACTCCAAAGCTAAATCTTCAAAATAAGCCTCGGTAAAATGATTGTAACAAATACGCGACGTTTTCAATGAAACAAAACTGATTTTCGGTTATAACTTTTCCAAATATGCGTATTTCTTTACCTAAGTCGGGTAACAGTCAAGGAATAATATAAAGAAAAGATGAAGTGATTTGCCGACGGGTGGAGTTATTTGTGCAGGATGTTAAAAATTCTTTATGCTGTAGTCTGTCAGACGGCACGTCTTCAGTTAAGGGTTAAACATCTTTATAAACTATTACATTGAAGCCCTTTATTAGGTATAATTTTTTTTTTAATTTGTATTTATAAGAATATATAAAGCGATATGCCTCTATACGTCCAACAGACCGAGGTCGCCAGTAATAAGATAATTTCTTACGTTTGAGGTAGAGGTTTAAAGCTCTAGCTCTAGCTAAAGTTTTTGGGTAAAACTTACATTTTAAAATACATAAGTACTTTTTTATTTTTAAAATGGATTATACATATCACAACTAAGTATCTGTAGAACTGCGATAAGGAATATAAATTCGCTGCCTCTATTTGACATAATGTTCCAGATTTAGCTTAATATTAGAGCCAGTTGTAATTTCCTCTATCAATTTGATCTACTTCAAGATAAAATCGTCCATTCCCCAGGTATTCAAACAAACGGGGAAGCATATGCAGCAGTCAGCAGCAGGACAACCAACAATGCGTGACAGAAGTTTCTTTATGAGAAATTTTTTTGAACAGGTTGCGCGTTTTGGAGATTTACAGTATTTTTCAAAATAATTTTAATATTCTTTTGTTGCATTAAGAAGAAATTATTTTATAATTTATATTACTATCTGATCCATTTTAACGACATTGTTTCGTCGTTTTGATTATTTGCGAAAAGCACTTGGATTTTCCAAATAATTTCTGTAACGTTTTTATAGTTTTTATGTCGTTTTATCATTTAAGTTTTAGTATCTAAGTAATGTCAACTAAAAATAAAAGAACTAATCGCCATTATTATAAAGGTCGTCGCTATTGTCGGGTTTCGCCGTCCACAAATACATAAAAGATACTTAGAACTTTGTTTATTTTAAAAATTAAAGCAAATATAATTTCATACATAAACGGAAAACTAGTAAGACTACTTTAATATAGTAATACAAAACATAAAACACCTACTATTTGGGAAAAAACATATGGGAGCTTTTTAAAGTACATGTCAATTTTTGTTTGTTTTAATTTTTTTTAGCTTTTATTTAAATACCTCAGCTTCACATTTAAAAACAATTTAAGATCATCATAATCATCATCATTGCCCCGCTCTTTGCATCCACTGTTTGAACATAGGTCTCCCTTATTTTTGTCCATTTTAAGCAGTTTTCATCAAATTTCTTGACATTTTCTTGAGATCGTCAGTCCAACGAGTAGGGAGTATTCCTCTACTTCTTTTGTCTAACCCCGACCTCCATTCAAGCAAACTCTTCGTCGATCTTTCATCACTGATTCGGGCGACGTATCCCCAGTTCCATTTCAGTGTGGCAGTTCGGAAAATTACATCGGAACTGCTGTTCTTCGTCTTCATTTCTTACTCGGTCACTAAGTGATATACTCAGCATTGGCCTTTGCATTTTCCTCTGAGCTATTTGTGCTTTCTTCTGCAGCGTTTTAAAAGTTGCAGCTGTCAATGTCAAAGTTTCGGCACCATATGTCATCACAGGTAACAGACATTGGTCACATGTTAAAAGACATATTAAAAGCGATATACCAATTTCTTTAAAACGTAAGTTATAAAGAAATTGGTTTATCGCTTTTAATATGTCTTTGAGTTTTCCATAGGCTGCCTATAGCAAATAGGCAGTCCATGAATATCTCTGAAGATAACTCTTAAGATAAACTTAAATAGATTAGTTAGACATAAACCCTCTGGAAACGATGACAGCAAAACTACTAGATCAGGAGATCGTTTTGCAATAATTATGGACATATTCAAGATAACTCACAAAATAAGTCAATCCAGCTTTTTTTAAGTTTCAACTGGATCTAGACTTACATGCTATGGATGCAGAGCACCTGGTTACATAAAGTCCCAATATCCTACTTGTCGCAGTTTGAGGAATAAGCACATTCAGTGAGTATCAAGTACATTTCAAATGTATATGTGCTTTACACAAATGTTTGTGCAGTATACCTCATGTCTATACCTTTGAAAAAAGTTATTATTGTTGGAAGGAATGGGTTAGTATTATATATCGATTCTGGCATTAGAAATACCGTTGCAGATAATATTTTATTTAAACATTTTTGTTATATAAATTTATCCTACAAGGTGACTGAGCTAAATGTGACATTAACAGACAATTGTACAATTGCCATTAAATATTTACATTAGCAGACAATTGTTCTTTTATTACAAGTACAATTTATTAGGCTAGTGCTGAGCTACAAGAAAGGAAAATTGCCACTACCTTTCCTAGAATACCTGAGCATGAAAATATTACAACACTCTTTGGTATATATTTTATTTCAGATGCTTAAATAGTGTGAAATATATCTAAATGGCAGTGGTTTTCTGAGGATGATCTCTTAAAAACCTTTAATTTTTTTAAGGAGCAGATCCAAGATACCTCTTGTGAAATCTCAGACAGAACTATAGTTTAAGCTCACTGATGGTAAAAATTTTAATCCCAATGAAAGACTTTAATTGGAGAAGTTAACTCAAACACATTCTATAGTTTTTAAAAACGTTAAAGAAAAAATTCTGCGTTCTTTACTACATGACTTTCTAGAAAACGGAATAGTTTAATAATCTGAGTCACCTTAAGCATTCCCACTGGTATTAGTTCCAAAGCCTGGTGGAAATAAGTGCTCTTGTGTTGATTATAGGCTTTTAAACAATATTACTGTACCTATTTAATACTTGTTATCTAGAATTTATGATTTACTTTATTCTATTGCCAAGTATGTTTTCACTATCATATTAGATTTGAAAGATGGATATCATTAGATACCAGTGAAAAAGGAAGACAGCGAGAAAACATCGTTTATGACGATACCTTTATATACTTTTGGTATATAAAGGTGTAATACTATGCCCTTTGGCATAGCAATATATTTCTTATAACTTTATGTTGAAATGTTTCAATAGCTTAAACATTTCTATGGCTTGTTGAACGTTTCAAATTAGGCTTGCCACCTATTTCTATGCTTGCTTATTTAAATGGCCTTATTATAATATTTTCTACTTTTGAAAGTCATCTCAGGATATAAGGTTTTTTGAAGACTAATAATTTTTAAACTTCACTTTAATCGTGTCAAATCTGTTTTCAGCAATGTAAAAGGAAAAATATCTTGGATATGTTGTTGATCAGGTTGGTTTCACACTCTGTCCAGACAAGATAGCTACAACTAACATACGTGCTTCTCAAAACAGGTTCAAAACCTGCTCTTGGTTTCGAAGATTTCTGCCAAATTTTGAAGAAATATCCATACCTTTACAGTTTGGGTAAGGTATAGATTATTATAATCAAATATATTTTTAAATCAAGCTGTTCTTAGGTAAGCCTTAGTCTGAGCCTAGGAAGTATCTGTAGAGTATCTGTAGAGTAGGGAGGGCAAGTTAAGTTTCACAACACTTAGGCCACAATTGACCCATTGTACATCCTCCCAGGGAGCTGTCACCCTTAGCTCATTGTCCATCCTGCCATTTCTAGGAAAGTGCACAAGTCACCAGGAGACATATCTCTTATGTAGGCAGGTGTGGGCCAGAACTCGCCGAACGCGTACTCTCGTATTAACGATAACTCTGGGCATTCACATAGGACATGCTCTACAGTTTCGTCTTCTCGTTTACACGTCCTACATAGAGCTGTGTCTGCTAGCCCCAGTGTGTGAAGGTGTTTGCTTAGTTGACAATGACCAGTTAAAAAACTGCCAAACGTAGATTTTTCCTGGTCATTCCCAAGTACTTCTTTGATGTTGACTCTTCAAGGTTACTTAGTATTACTCTGGCAAGTTTACATCATTTCCCATTTTCCCATCTTTTTACGGTTTGCGTATGGGAGTGACATTTGACAATTTCCGAGATTGTTGTAGTTGACCAACCAAAAAGATCCCCAGGTCCTAAAAGTCTTAGGCCTGCCGCCTTCCTAGATAATTGGTCAGAAATGCGGTTGCCTTTATTCCTATTGTGTCCTTTAACCCACCTCAGAATGATGGTATTACCATCCGAAGACTCGTGACACTCCATTACTAAACCTGATGTTACACGTGGTCTATTCAAGGTTAGTAGCGCTTGTCTGCTATCTGTGCAGATCATTATAGTTTTCCCTGCTACACCTTTTTGGGTTATCTCTTTTGCGGCTATGGAGATATATACCAGTCAGTTCTGTCTGAACTATGCTGGCATTTTTGCCCATATTCCGCATGCTGAGCCGTCTTTCATTTTGGAGCTATCGGTATATATTCCATAGGCATTTGCCACGTTTGTTTCCATACACTGTCTTGTTTCAATTTTGTAGGATTTGTTAAAGACAAACTTTGGTTCAATTGAGTCGCAGCCTGCCTGTAGTACTGGTAACGCATCCAGCTCTCCCCGCCAGAAACGAGTTCCTAATTGTCCCATTCCTACATCAAGGTTTGCACCAGCTGAGGGCAGTCGCATAATTGTCACTAGATCCACCTCTTTGACATATATATCTAGAGGCGTGATGCCAGCCTAGGAAGTATATAAAGGATACTATACTACTAATAGACTACTAGAATAGAAATAATCTTCTACGAGTTTTAACTAATGACGGCAACAACGATAATACAGAACGAAAAAATTTTGAAATTTAAAATTTGCATAGATCATGCAGCGAAGGAAGCAGTATAAAAAGAGGGAAAAAACAAATAATAATAAAAAAATTAAATTGTGGAACTTACTATTACACATAGAAATAAACGAGAAATGAAATCATTATATAGAACTAATAAAGAAAAATACAGGAGATGCTGAAGACATGTAGAAATAAATGGGAAATTATGCTAACATAGTCATATAGCTAACAGATAGGTTTGCTACTTATATCGAATATGATGTGCAAATCAGCATAAATCAGCATAACACAGATATTACCACACAAAGCTATAGGTCAGTTAAATTAGATAGATAATATTATATGGCTAAATATATAACGGTAAGAAAGAAGTTTTATTAAATAGACCACTACATAGCACTTTGTCAAAAACAAGAAGCAGCCCGAAGTAATAAGATAATTTTAGACGACAAAAGTAAAATTGATGAAGTCGATGAAATAAAAGGACTATTTAAAGACAATAATAATGTTATTTTAATATAATGGCGGTACGTGGTGAAGATGCATATTCAGTAAAGAGCGCTATTCGGGATAATGGTATCGTACAATTTTAAAAAGATTAACAGAGTTATTCCGCTTTCCACTATACAACACAATTCAAATATAACCCCTCGCAACAAGTATAAGATATAAAAATCGTAACATTTCGTAATCAAACGAAATCAGGAACCGATGAAGTCGACCAATTTTGTGCTACCTAACTAGATATATTAAGCAAAGTAAATAGATTACTATTTAACTGGGAATAAGCCACAACTAAAGATAAAATACGTTTATTGACGTTTCAATTTCCACTTCGAAAATCGTTCTCAAAATACAAACAGTAAATTAAACAAATTTTGTTTTTTGTTACATAGTGAAAAATTCTTCTAATAATTTAATTTTATCTGACTCATTTATATTGACAATTCAGACATACATTATGCATTTCAAAGTAGACGACTTTAAAATGATATTGCCAATATTGTTGAGTTGCGCTCTTGGGACGACTTTACTTATAAGATAGTTCATTCGATTACATGACATCAACTTTAACTTGAGAATATCCGTCAGAAAAAAATCATAGCATGTAATTCGTCTTTAAAAAGACAAACACATGACATGATGACAGTAAAATTTTCCTGTTAGTGATTCCATAGTAAATTATGAGGGAAAAACCAGGAAAAAAACCTCATAATACTATTCCGACATGGTAAGTATTTGATCGTGCATTTAGTTTATCTTCAATAAACACCAAAATTCTGATTTTATATGTTTCGCCAATTAAAAAACATAAATGATGTATCCTCTATATGTTACTGACTTACTAATACTGGTATTTTCTTCCTCTAATAACTTCCTCTTTCAATATTGGTAACCAGATTTTACTACATTCTGCCGAGGAATTTGCAACACAATTGGCCTCATTTAGCATAATTAAAGCCGATTCTTTGATTTTTCTTTTTTTACCATCCGTCTCTTTTAGGACTACATTTGAATTATTTCATTAAACCCTATGTTCATTATCCCATGCGTGTTTACATATTTGAGATCTATCAAATTCTCTATTTTTAATATAAGACTGATGTTCACTTATTCTAACATTTAATGGCCTTGATGTTTCACCTAAATAAAACTGATCACATTCACAAGGTATTTTATAAATGCAATGCTTTGTCCTTTCTTGTTCATTGTTATGTTTGTTTTTGGACAAAATAGATCTCAACGTGTTTGTTGTTTTGAATGTTGTTGAAATGTTGAATTTATTGCCTATCCTTTTAAGTTTTTCTAATAATCCTTTTATGTACGGTATTGTTATTTTCCTCGTATTATTCCTTGTGTATGCTGTAGGATCTCGTTCTAAGTTGTTCTATTATATTCGATGATTGTTGAAAATTCCTTATTTATAAACGATAAAGGATAATCATTTTTTAATAAAACAGATGTTAACAAATGTTTCTCCTCCAAGAATAAATCTTCGTTAGAACAAATAATTTTGGCTCTATCGTGTAAGGATTTAATTATTTCCTTTTTTACATTAATATTGTGATTTGATTTGAAATTTAAATATCTATTGGTGTGTTGGTTTTCTATACACTTGAGTCTCATATCCAGTATCGTTCTTAGAGATTAAAACATCCAGGAAAGGTAGCGTGTTATTATAGCGATTGGTAGCGATTATCAGAAAAACTTAAAAGGATAGGCAATATATTCAACATTTCAACAACATTCAAAACAACAAACACGTTGAGATCTATTTTGCCCAAAACCAAACCTAACAATGAACAAGAAAGGACAAAGCATTGCATTTATAAAATACCTTGTGAATGTGATCAGTTTTATTTAGGTGAAACATCAAGGCCATTAAATGTTAGAATAAGTGAACATCAGTCTTATATTAAAAATAGAGAATTTGATAGATCTCAAATATGTAAACACGCATGGGATAATGAACATAGGGTTCAATGGAATAATTCAAATGTAGTCCTAAAAGAGATGGATGGTAAAAAAAAAAAAAAATCAAAGAAGCGGCTTTAATTATGATAAATGAGGCCAATTGTGTCGCAAATTTCTCGGCAGAATGTAATATGATCTGGTTACTAATATTGAAAGAGGAAGTTATTAATAAGAAAATACCAGTATTAGTAAGTCAGTAACATATAGAGGATACATCAGTTATGTTTTTTAAATAACGAAACATATAAAATCAGAATTTTGGTGTTTATTGAAGATAAACTAAATGCACGATCAAATACTTACCATGTCGGGATAGTATTATGAGGTTTTTTTTCCTGGTTTTTTTCTCATAATTTACTGTGGAATCACTAACAGGAGAATTTTAATGCCATCATGTCGTATGTTTGTCTTTTTAAAGACGAATTACATGCTATGATTTTTTTCTGACGGATATTCTCAAGTTAAAGTTGATTTCATGTAATCGAATAAACTATCTTATAAGTAAAGTCGTCCCAGGAGCGCAACTCAACAATATTGGCAATATCATTTTAAAGTCGTCTACTTTAAAATGCATAATGTATATCTGAATTGTCAATATAAATGAGGCAGATAAAATTAAATTATTAGATGAATTATTTACTAAGTAACAAAAAACAAAATTTGTTTAATTTACTGTTTGTATTTTGAAAACGATTTCCAAAGTGGAAATTGAAACGTCAATAAATGTATTTTTATTTTTAATTGTGGCTTATTCCCAGTTAAATAGTAATTAATTTAAAATGCCACAAGAAAATAGCTTCAGAACAATATAGAGTAAATAGATTGGACAAAAAAATATAAAAAACGATTTTTGAGTTATATTTTTCCAAAAATTAAAGTGTAAAGTTTTGTCTCTTTAGGAATATATGTTCGATATATTATATTAATGTGCGTGTCCAGCAAGACGAACGAAAGGGATTTCGTGTTTACCGCTACCTGTTATCAGCTATAGCGTGTAGTTACTACGAAACCCATATCATCCTTTTCCAACCCCTTGCAGATCATTACGAACTGTTTGTGCACACCTCCGCTTTTTGGTAATGCGGTCAGGATAAAAGCACAGCTGGAAATGGTCAGACTGCATACAGTGAATGCTGCTGTCAAGTTTCAGAACGTGGAAATTTACGGTCACTTGCAGAGGATATCCCGACGACTTTATTTTCTCGACTGGAAGCTTTTCCCAGTGCACAGACGGAAAATATGATGCGAGACGTTTACTTCGGGATTACAGTGATTGCAAAGGAAAATGTGTAAAAAGCTAAGGTGCGACAGGAAAATCAATACAGGAATATCATATAAAAGAGATTCAATTTTTTTCAGATAAAGGATTATCTTGAAAAGACGAGGATTTAGCTGTATTTATTGAACTGGTATAGGTTAATAATAGGAATTTCTTATAAAGAGAATCTCAAATCCATTATATATATATATATATATATATATATATACATATATATATATATATATATATATATATATATATATATACATATATATATATATATATATATATTATATATATATATATATATATATATATATATATATATATATATATATACAATGCAGTAAGTTTTAAAAGAAAAATTGGTTTGATCAACGAGGATATCGGTCAAAGGATTTTCTGTATCTTATCCACCATCTAATAAGTAAACTAGTGAGAGGGATATCAGGTTTTTCGGTCAAAAAATAACACGATTCTTCTATCTTGTCAAACTCAATATTTTGCTAATATTTATAAGCTTCATAAGTAACGCACTAAAATAAAAACAATACATAGAACATACCTACAAACCAATGAAAAGTTACAGAGTGGAATTATGAAAATGCAAACCAGCACATTACAGAACATTAAAAATTACACAAAAATAGTCACTAATATGATGTTACAACAACTTCTTTGTTCTTAAATATAGCTGCATAAATAAAATTATATAGAATGGTAACCTTTTGTTATTTTTGACGTTACTATAATTGTTTAAAATACTACATTATATTTTACTATGATTACTACTATCTGTTTTATTAATTTTGGCACTCTTAGTTGGATTGATATGACACATCTTTAGAAACAATTTATTTTTGTAATTACTTAATAATTGCAATAATTTCACGTTATCATAATCAAATTGGTGGCCTGATTTTATAAAATGTTCGTTAAGAGCGCATGTTTTATTTATCCTGTTACAGTCACTTTTGTGTTTTGTGATCCGCTGTTTCAACCACTGTCCGGTTTGTCCAATATAACATCCCTGGCAACGTAAACACTGTAATTGGTATATGATATTACCGTCATACATCACTGGTGTCTAATCTTTAATTTTGTAGATTATCTTCTTCTTCTTGTAGCACTACAACCCGGGATGGGTCATGGCTGACTGTACATCTTGAACGGTCGTTCATAATGGTTAAGTCAGTGGGTAGCCCCATTGATCTTAGATCTGACCATATATTGTCTCTCCATTGTATTCTTGGACGTCTAAGAGGCCTTCTTCCTGTGACGGCTTCCTTTCATATTAACTTGGCAAGGCGGTTATTAGGGAGTCTATGGACATCACCAGCCCATCTTAGACGTTGGGATTTAATCTCTTGGACTATGTCGCTCGCCCTCTACATCTGCTTGACCTCAGCGTTTGTTCTCATTCGGTATTGGTTGCTTTTAATGTTGTGATAAGGCCCAAAGATTCTTCTGAGGATTTTCTTCTCAAAACATCTAAGTTCTCTTTAAGTTTCTTTTGTGAGGGTCTACGTCTTACACCCATACATAAGCACCGCTCTAATCACCGTTTTATATATTCTAATCTTTGATGTTCGTGTTAGACTTTTAGATTTAATAGTTTTGTGGAGGTTATACATACATCTGTTTGCTGCCTGAATTCGTCTGCAGTGATTGTTGCTTCGAAATATTTATCACTCTCCACTCTTTCAAAGTTATATGGCTCTATTGTAACATTTCGCCCTTTTCTATCTCGTTCCTTTTGTCTGTTGATGCACATGTATTATGTTTTCTCTTCATTTACCCTTAAATCAGTTTTCTTTGCCTCCACTTCCAATTTATTAAAAGTCTCCTTCACATTGGTGACTGTGTTTCCCACAATGTCAATGACATCTGCGTATGCTAGCAGTAATTTTGGTCTATTTACTGTAAGAAATTATGTTTTAAGCTGTCCCTTATTATTTTACTGCCCTAACAACCCTACCCAAAATATCTGGGGGATACCTTGGATAGAACTCTTTCGTTTAAAAAACATCTACAAATAACTGCACAAAAAATAAGTAGTAGAAATAACCTTATCCAGAATCTTTGTGGTACCAATAGGGGCGAATCTGCGGACACACTACGAACATCTGTGTGGTTTCTTCTGTGGCAAAGTACTGTGCATCGGTCTGGCTAAATAGTCGTCATGTGAAAATAGTTGATACGCAGCTTAATATAGCAATGAGAATGATAAGCGGCTGCATCAAGACTACTTCACTATACTGACTTCCGATCCTTAGCCATATTCCTTCGCCTATTCTACGAACACTAAAGGATAACACTTGATAACGGAGTATTCGAAAGTAAATAGCAACTTGCAATCCATAAAGACATCCCGAGTTTAGCAGAAAACCGACTCCCATCCAGGAAACCACGCATAAGAACAGCCCAACAGCTAACAGCAGATGATTTCAATGTTACCTCCAGATGGCGCACGCTGTGGACTGAAAAAGCGCTACCTGAAGTATCCAACCTTATTGACTCAGTCCAAAAGCCTGATGGCTTCGACCAGCCACGAACCATATGGAAGAACCTAAACCGAATTAGATCGGGACATGCAGTATGCGCACACAACCTACATAAATGGGGAAAACTACCTCCAGCTGCGACTGTGGAGTTCTAGATCAACCCATCCAACACATAATGGAGACATGTGAATTAAGGCCATATCGAGGGGAGCCAAAAGACTTTTTCAAAACTACGCCTGCAAGCCTTGAACGGATAGCTCAATTTGACTTAAAGATATAAGCTTATCTGTTTGCATTATCTTATATTTTATCTGTATTTTGTTTATATTCGTTTTTATAATCTTATGTTTGTATTTTTGAATTATGTACTTACGTTTTTTACAATTATTGCTGTATTTACTCCATGTATTGAGCCATACGTAGAATAAATAAATAACTACTTTACTACTTTAGAGAATATGGTTTTGCAATAAATGTGCTTTATTTGCCAATTTCGTATATTTGTGTAGTCCTTAAACAGGGAAGTAAGTTGGTTTAATAAATTCAGAATTTAAAGTAGTTTTTTATATTAACAGGTTACATACCTCATTTAATAATGGCAGTTACTTTTGGCTGCACACTTTTCAATTGTCAAGATAGGGGCAGAGATATATTTATGATTGGTTTATTTTATAATTGTAATAAAATTTTTAAATGTATTTTATCAACATATTTTAATTGCAACAAAAATTTTGACATTTATTTTATTTGCCTCTATTTCTGTTGTATGTATTGAGCACTATTAAAATGCAGAGGTATTTTAGAACTAAAAAAGAACCCTGAAATTAAATTTAAACGTTTAAATTATTTGTATTCTTCTCATAATTCTTGTTCTTATTGTTATTGGGTTTTGTATTTCCAAATCCCTAAGATATTAACACCATGTATATAAAGAAGTAATGAATAGATAATTATTAAGTTAATTTTACGCATTGGGTCAGTTGTAGATGACAAAAATGCGACAACCGAAACTGTTCTAAGTAAAGAAAAGTGTCAACATGACTCAGAAATTTCGACAAAAAAAATTCTCCGTAAACATAAACTTCACCATTACCGAATACAGTTACATCAAGAACTGACAGTCGATGATTATCTATGCAGATTAACTTGTTGTCAATTGTCTTAGAAGCAAGTGCAAAAAGACCTTGTTTTCATTATGTACTTTTTGGAGATAAGGCTACATTTCACAGAAACTGAACAACGAATTGGCATAATTTTAAAACTCATAGTCAAAGAAGGTGGTCCATACGTTTGAGGTGGTATTGTTGGCGATTACGTAATTAGCCCACATTTTTTTGACGGTCGTGTGATGGTGCCATATATATCTGGATTTTTTAAATAATCATTTACCAATACTACTGTAAAATGTATTGCTTAATTTTCCACAACAAATGTGGTTCTCACACGACGGTGCTCCAGTTTACCACACTGCTATTATTTACAACCATCTAACTAACTTTCCTGACAGGTCGATCGGCAGACGAGGACCAATTCTTTGGCCACCACGATCACTCAAATTCTCCAAAATTAACTTTTTTATAAATGACCTTGTGTATACCAGAAGTCGCTAACAACGCCAGATGATATGAAAAATAGAATAAGAAAAGCTTTTTATAAAATTAACATGTTAAGAAATGTGGCTCAGGCACAACAACCATCAAAATTATATTCTACAGCTCTTAATCAATTTAAAAATAAATTTCCAGACAAAAAACAAGCAATTCTACTTCACTCACTCCCAAACTCAAATATTGAAGTTTAGCTTAATGCAGTAACTTCTAAAGTGGGTCCCAGAAAAATACATTCTATTTCTAAAATTATAAATAATCGTATTTGTATCTTCTTTACCAGTGAACAGACAGTCGATGAGTTTCTAGCAAACGACAATGGAATTGTAGTAACTAATCAAGAACGTATTTATTAAGTCCGAAGACTAATAACTTCAAATGAACGATTGATTATTTCCAATTTATGTCCAAGTATTCCATACAGCGTTATAGACGAACTACTGAAAAACTTAAGTATACATCTAATAACTCCAATTGACTGTCTCAGGATAGGGACTTCAAATACAGAATTCAAGCATATCTTGAGTTTCCGACGATACACTTTTATAGCGCCAACAAACTTAGACAAATTAGCTGATTCTATGTTAAAAAACCATAAGGATAACAACTATCAAATTGTCTTTTCTATCGAAAAGCAATCTTGCTACTTATGCAAGCAACAAGAACAAAAATAGTTAGCCTTCTTCAAACAATACCAAAGGCGACTATATACGTGGACGTCACCTCAACATACACAAGAAAAAGTGGTCAGGAACCAAATAGATTACATATTGGTGACAAAAAGATACCGTAATGCCGTAAAATCTACTAAAACTTTCCCTGGAGCTGATATCGGTTCGGATCATAATCCAGTAGTATCTGTGATAGAAGCTAGACCAAAAAAAATAAGAAAAGCCATCATTCCAGCATTAGACTTAAGCCAGCTTAAAAATGAACATCTACGACAAACAGTGCGAGAAGAAATAAACACCAGCCTCAGTGTAGCAGAAAGCCAAATCCGCAGAACAGACAACATAGATAAAAAACTTAAGTATATAAATACTATAATAAAAACTACGAGAGAGAAACACCTAACCAAATCTGCAAAGAAACATAAGGTATGGATGACACCAGACATTCTAGAACTAATGGATGAAAGACGTAAAATGAAGAATAATGCAGAAAAATACAGAGAGGTTGATAAGAACATAAAGCAAAGAATTAGAAATTCCAAAGAATCATGGATTACAGAACAATGTGTAGAAATGGAAAACTATGAAAGAAAGTATGACACGTTCAATATACATAAAAAAGTAAGAGAAATTACAGGAACCCAAAGAAGACGTCAAATAAGTTTGCTTAAAAACAAATATGGAAAGATTATTATAGATTTAACAGAGAAAATTAATAGATGGAGTGAATACATAAGAGAATTATTTGAGGACAACAGAAATAACATTGTTCTGATATATGGCGAAACGGGACCTGAAATTCTAAAATGTGAAGTAGAAATGGCACTTAAAAATTCCAAAACTGGGAAGGCAAATGGACCGGATGAGGTTCCTACCGAATTGCTAAAGCTCTTGAATGATGAATCAATAGGTATAATATTGCACTTATTTAATACAATATACAGTACTGGTATTATACCTCAAGAGTGGCTGTTGTCTACATTCGTTACACTGCCAAAGAAATCTAATGCTAAAGAATGTTTAGAACATCGAACAATATCTTTAATGAGCCACCTACTAATGATATTTCTAAAAATCATCCACGACCGAGTTTATCAAAAGTTGGAGTCAGATATTAGTAATACACAGATGGGGTTCAGAAAAGGGCTTGGTGCTCGAGAAGCTCTCTTCGGTTTGAATGTTCTTACACAAAGATGCCTAGACGTTAATCAGGAGGTACATACGTGTTTAATCGATTTTGAAAAAGCGTTTGACAGAGTACGCCATGATAGGCTTAGAGATATTCTTGAAAGGAAGGACATAGATAATAAAGATCTGCGAATAATTCTCAATCTATACTGGAATCAGAAAGCTAACATCAAAATAGAAACTGAAACATCACAAGCAATAGAAATACGTAGAGGAGTACGACAGGGTTGCATTTTGTCACCTCTGTTATTTAATGTATATAGTGAAAGCATCTGTCAGGAAGCCCTTTTACAAGCAAGCGGAGGAATCGTAATTAATGGAGAGATTGTAAATAATATTCGATACGCGGACGACACTGTACTAGTTGCAAGAACAGTAGAAGAATTATAAAGATTACTCACAGACATAAATATTGCTTGCAACAATTATGGTATAAATATCAATATTAAAAAAACCAAGTATATGGTCTTCAGTAAAAACATGACACAACCAGCGTATATTAGTATAAACGGCACTCAAGTTAAAAAAGTATCAAGTTACAAATACTTGGGAACTTTAATAAACGAAACTGGAGACCAAAACAGTGAAATAAAAAGACGTATCGAAATAGCCAGGGCCACCTTCATAAAGATGAGAAAATTCTTCTGCAACAGAAATATAAGCATCCCTCTACAATTAAGAATGCTGAGAGGCTATGTATTTAACACGCTATTATACGGTGTAGAGGCCTGGACTCTCAAACAGAACAACATGAAAAATATTGAAAGTTTCGAGATGTAGTGCTACCGTCGAATGCTGAAGATTAGTTGGGTTGAAAGAATAACAAACTGTAAAGTAATACGAACAATAGGAAAAGACCCAGAGATTTTGTTAACGCTAAAGCGAAGAAAACTCGAATATTTTGGTCACCTGATGAGAGGACATAAATACGCATGACTTTAAAATATAATGCAGGGAAAAATAGAAGGAAAACGGAATCCAGGCCGTAGAAGAATGTCATGGTTTGCGGAATTTGAGAGAGTGGTTTGGCTGCACCACTAATGAACTCTTTAGGTCAGCCGTAAACAAGGTCAGAATAGCCTTGATGATTTCCAATCTCCGATAGGAGTGGCACAAAAAGAAGAAGAATCAATACAAAAATACTGTTCACCTAAACTCTCTACAGAAAATACACCAATCAGCTCCCCTTTCGACACAATCCTCTCCTACTGATACTGCAACTTCAACACAATAATCAACTTATTTGACAATAAATTTCTCTACAAAATCCTCTCTTACTGAGTCTGAAACGTCTAAAAAAATCATTACCTTCCAATCAAATAAGCATACTTCAATAGGCTGTAACCTACCCAATGAGACTCAAATGAATAACTTTGATAAAGATACAGCTTCAGTCCAGTACCCTTAATGAAACCTATCTGAAATAATATCCCCTTCTCCAATAAGAGATAACGAAAATGTCTTCGCTGAATCGAAGCCACGAAGCAAAAAAACAAAAACTCAACAAGAAAACAACGGATACCTAGTAGAATATCTTACTAAATGCACCAGTCAACTCTTTAAATAAAACTTTAAGAATGGATACTTAACACTGGAAGAACTTATTAACTTCTTTTAAAATGCACATGGTTCTTCAGATCCACTCAGTATCGCCAGAACTTACTCGGAGGATATCAAGGATTGATTTGACTTTCCAAAGAAAATCCGTTTTACGTTAAGTCAAAGATATCTTAAATCCTTTTGTTCTAGAACTAAAAACAAAATTACAGAACAAATTTTAAGTAATACTTCTACCGATCATCTTAGCGATTTCTCTCCCTAGACTTATTAATAAAACTATTTTTAAATCTATTATTCAATGGAACCTAAATGGGTACCATACCCATTTAGAAGATCTTAAAATTTTTATAAATAAATTTCACCTATCTACTTCTGTTTGCAAGAAACATATTTCAAAGGAAATTCGTCTCACAATCTTAAAAACTTCATCTCCAGACTACAATTATGATACACCAAGATCACACATGATTTCCTACTACAGAAGTAACCCAAACCTTTGTGTTACGCGTATGATAGTGATCTATTAGTAGGTACATCACGTATTAGTGAAGTGTTCGTTGTACGCATTTAAAAGACAATAGGAACAGTTACCTATAACAATAAATGACATTCTAAGTGAACATAGTGACCGCAATCGTAACATACTTTTTTTATTTTTTTTTTTTGTTTCGTTAGGACTAATTAGCAAAATCTAATTGTATTCTTTATTTCTTTTTTTATATTTATGTTATCTGTAAAATCGACCATTGCTAATAACCCTTGTGGTTGGAGCAGTTTCAAATAAAAAAAACCTCCACTTGGGGAAATATCTATCTGAGTTGCCAAAGCCTCGTTATATATTAATTTTAATTGAAATATTTAGAAGAGCAAATTTAATAAATATCAAATTATTTATGTTTACCGTTTTAATATAATAATTATTTAAACAATTTTTACATAATATTATTATTGGTTACATACCTATCAGTTTTTGCTTTCTATTGTAATTTGATTTATATTTATGATTTTAATTATTTTAGAATAATGTAATAAACTTGTATAAATATATATTTCAATTAAACATTTTAAATTTCATGTTGTTATTAATTGTACTTATACGGCGAGTATATTGTATATGGTAGTACTTATCAAAATAGAGAGATTTTACCGTATGTTATTTATAGAAAATAAATAATTAATTTCAGTTGTACAAAACAGTGAAACGTTAATTATATTTTGAATTTCAAACACATCAGCAAATTATTTGATTAGTTAAGTTAATTAAATTAAACATTTGAAAGGAAAAAGTATTGTTTAAAACTACCTGTATTCATCCTTTAAAATGATAAACGAGATATTATTCCTGATAATTATGAAGAAAATGTGTCACTGGACCAATAACATTAAAAAGCTATTTAATAATAAAAAGGAAGAACTATCATTAGAAACCACAGAGGATACCAGACTACCAATATTACGGGAAGAAGGTATCTATGCCATCAAAAACATAAAAAAAGGCAAAGCTACCAGATCAGATTATGTGCCCATCAAATTAATAAAACTTATCGATGAAAAAGTTATTAATGTAATGGTTAAACTCTTTAATCTAATATATATCAGACTTCCATAATCACCAGACCAGTCAAGTGCAATATTCTGCTCAGATCACAGAAAAATAGCTTTAATGAGTCACACAAAAATAATGCACAGCAGACTTGTTAAAACTCTTGAATATGAAATTAGTGACACACAAGTTGGCTTTAGAAATTGTATGGGCACGAGAGATGCTTTGTTCGGCTTAAATGAGCTGGCCCAGGGATGCATGGATATAAATCAGAACCTGTGCTTATATTTATCATTAAAACTGCCAAGGTAAGAGTTGACAACCAGAAGACCCGAGATATTAAAATACAAAGAGGAGTCCACCGGGGTTCCGTGCTGTCACCACTACTCTGCAATATCTACAGTGAAGAGTTGTTTATAGAAGAGCTTTCAGATTAAAAAAAAAAGAATATCTATCAACGGAGAAGTTTTGGCTAACTTGACTTTTGTAGACGATACAGTAATAATGACGGATAACAACAAGGATTTACAGAACGTAATGCAACGACTTAAAGAAATCTGTCACGCATACGGACTAAGGATGAATTTTAAAAAAACTAAATGCATGATCATAACTAAATCAGAAGATGCAAACATCTAGTTGATTGTTGAGGATACTCTCATTAAGTGCGTGGATACCTACAAATACTTAAAAATATTGATAACATCAAATGTAAACCAAACCAAAGAAATTAAGACACGTATTGAAATAGCACGTTGATCATTCGTTAAACTTAAAAAGTTTCTTTGTTGTCGGGATATAAGTTCGGGATAATGTTTCGGTGTTACGTATTCACTGCTCTCCTTTATAGCTTGGAAGCATGTACATTAAAAGGAGTGCATCTAAAAAGTTGGCCGCCTTTGAATTTTGGTGTTACAGAAGAATCCTACTAATATTAGGAACTCAAAGAATGTTAAACGCAGAACTTACAAGAAGAATAAAAATAAAGCTAAAATAATAGCGACTAACAAAAGAAGAAAAGTTAACTACTTGGGCCATATTATAAGAGGGCAAAGATGCTCACTATTGCAGCTTATTATGCAAGGCAAAATTGGAGGAAAGTGAAATGTGGGAAGATGAAGAATATCGTGGCTTAAGAACTTGGAGGAATGGTTTGAATACATTGATGCAGAACTATTTAGAGCGGCATTCAACAGATTCCGCATAGACATGATTATTTCCAACCTTCGATAGAAGCTGGAACTTAAAGTAAAATAAATATTTAGGGTTCTTATTTTGATATTTCCATAAAACCTATCTTAACCCTCTGATGCATAAAATCCCCATTTTGGACACCCATAGGATGTAAAATCATGTCGATAAATTATTTACAATAATGTTCTAATCCTTCCTGCGTTTTGCTATCTGATTCGCTTCTTACCATGTTTTGCAGTGTTACGGTAGCATTTTCTTTACCATATTATCAAAAGTCACTTTAAGTCTAGCTCTTCTTTCATTTTTAACGAACGTTTAACACATATATTATTGTGCATTCTATGTAAATGTCCTAAGCATTCAAGTTGTCTTAATTATGTAAACAGTGTTATTGAGCAGCAGCAGCAAATTGATTAAACCCAGCCTTAGAGAAATGTTCACCCGGGTAGTACGATTGGGTGTAACAATTCATTGGAGCAAGGTGTGCTAACTCGTGTAAAAACAGGAGTCACCCCACCGTGCTCCAATGCTCAAGACCATCCCTTTCCCCCCTATAGCAATCTGATTCGCTATAGAGGCACAACAATCAGCCAAGTGCTCTTCATGTGGAGGTCCTGGGTAATAGAACCCCAACATGGTTTCCTAATACGATTGTGAAAACTCAGGACAGCGCATCTCCGCTTTATTCCTGTTTATCTTACTGTGGCATATCCGCGAAACTAAATTTGCTTGCTGGGCATCAAGTCCCCGCTCTGAGTCCCGGCTCAGCTCGACGACTTGATGCTCGAGAGTGATGGGCCCTACGTGCCCGGGTTTTTGTGGTTTTTGTTAATTTTTTTGGTGGCCGAAGCCGGTTTTTGTTAGTATTTTTTTTTGATTTTTTTGGTGGCCGAGGCCGGTTTTTTGTGTTTTTTGTGATTTTTTTGGTAGGTAGCCTGTGAAAAGAAAATCATAATTAGTATAAAGTCTATATCATAGCAAAGAAAATAAATAAATATTATACATTACCACAATATAGGCTGTATCCTAGTGCGTGCAACAGGGCCCACTAGTTGGGCGATGGCATATTATGGCGATTTGAGCTACGAACTATCTTCCTAGTGTGTGTGTTTTGATTGTTTTTTCTTCCCACTCTGGTGTTTATAGGTTTTATCCCTCTGGTGGTTTTTTATTTCTCTCTCTGGTTTTGCGTTAGTCTAATATCTGTTGTTTAGGTCTTTTGTGCTTCCATCTGTGGAAAGCGTCATACCTCATCATCTCTCTCAGTATGTGACTGGGGTGGTCTTCTAGTTCTGCGAACTTTTTCCTGGCTTTTTCTTTCATGGTATCAGTCACTCTGATTTGCTGAAGTTCTCTGAAAATGAACCTTTCAGCGACGTATCTTGGTACGTTAACTGCTTCCCTTAGGCTTTGGTTGTGTTGAGCCTGTATTTTCTTTTTGGTTGTATTGCATGTGTGTCCCCATGCTAATGATGCGTATGTTAGTATAGGTAGTATTATACTATTTATTAGCGTTATTTTGGTTTTAAGTCGTAGTTTGCTTTTTCTACCTGCTAGACCTCTTATTGCGGCTCTAGCTATGTTAGCTTTTTGTACCGTAGCTTCTACGTGTTTGTTGAATGTTAATCCTTTATCCATTATCACTCCGAGGTATTTCGCTTCGCTTTTCCACTCGATGGGGTTGTCTTGCACAGTTACCTGTTCTTCTGGTCTTTCTCGCCTCTTTTGGAAAAGTACAGCTTGTGTTTTATCTGAATTTATTTTGATTTTCCACTTTAGACTCCATTCTTCAATGTCGTCTAACGCGGTCTGTAGATTGGTGACTGCGATATCTACGTGTCTATGTTTGACCGCTATTGCTGTATCGTCGGCATATAGACTTAGTAATGTACCTGGTGTTCTAGGTATGTCTGCTGTGTATATCGAGTACAGCAGAGGTGACAATACCGCTCCCTGTGGTACTCCAGCTTCCGGGTTTCCGAGTTCGGATAGGACTTGTCCTATCCGCACTCTGAAACTTCGGTTGCTCAAGTACGAAGAGATCAATCTTGTCATTGCTCCGCTGTACCCGTATTGTCTCATTTTGTATAAAAGTCCTTTATGCCAGACTCTATCGAATGCTTTGCTTACATCCAGGAATGCAGCTCCTGTGTACTGTTTGTCATTGAATCCAGCTGCTATGTACTCTGTTAGTCGGAGTACTTGTAGTTCGCTGGAGTGTTCTGACCTGAAGCCAAATTGGGCTTCTGGTATTATATCTAACCTGTCAGTTTCAGCTTTAAGTCTGCTGAGTATTACTCTTTCCACTATTTTGCTGATTGCTGGTAGTAAGCTAATCGGCCTGTAATTTTGCGGGAATGTGCTGTCTTTTCCGGGCTTTGGTAGCATTATGACATGGGCCTCTTTCCATCTATTCGGGAATTTTCTGAACCTTAGCATTGCGTTTACTATGTTGGTTAAGTATACTATAGCTTTCGCTGGTAGATACTTCAGAGCTCTGTTTGTGATCTGGTCTGGACCGGGTGCCTTTTTTGGTGAGCTGTTCTTAATTAGCTCGTTTATCTCCTCCGGTGTTGTTGGAGGGATAATTTCGTTGGGGTTTTCCGGTCTTTGTCTTTGTGTTTCGACTTCTTCTATGAAGTCGATGTCTTCGTCTGGGTGGTAATTTAATGTACACTCTCTCTCGAGAGTACTCCTCATTACCTCTGCTTTTTCCTCTGTGCTATAGACTATGCCATTTTCTCCGTGTAGTGGGGAATTGGCTTTCTATCGCTACGTAGGATTTTTTGCAATTTCCAAATATTTTGCATATTTGGACCTTGCTCTTCCATATCTCTTATATGGTTTTCCCAGTTTTCACTACGGTGTTGTTGTAGTGCTGTTTTGACCTCTCTGTTTAGTCTATTTGCTCTGTTTTTGTGTGCTTGATGTCTAGTTCGTCGTGCTATTTGTTTAGCCCTGTTCTTTTCCCTTATCAGATCTTTTAATTCTTGTGGTATATCCTTAAATCTGCCCGTTTGCATTTCTACTTCCTGTTCGGTAGTGCTATTCCTGATTGCCTGTTGTATGATGTTCTCCAACTCTAGGACTTTTACTTCTATTTCTCGTGGATTGTTTATCACGGGGACAATGTTAATTCCCGTGCTTACGAGCCTTTTGAAGTTTGTCCACTTTGTTTTCTTTTTAATCCTTGTAATTTTACTTTCTTCTTCCCACGTTCCTAGTTCTAATAGGATGGGGTTGTGGTCGGTTGTGCCTTCGTTTAGTGTTTTTAGTTCTGTTTGTAGTCCTAGATTTTTAGCAACTACTATGTCGATGTGTGTTGGAAGTGCATTTCCCGGGTAGTGTGTCGGGTCTGTGGGGCCCATTGCCATAACCTCTTCGTTGTTATCTATGTACGCGTTTAGTAGTCTTCCATTTCTGTTCGTAGCTCTATCATTCCAATTAGGGGATCTTGCGTTTAGGTCTCCTATTATGATAGAGGGTTCGTCGTTTAGGAACATATTTAGATCGTCGTCGACCAGCGGATCTTGCGGTCTTACGTAGGCTGAGGTAATTCTGACTTCTCCTTGCCTCATTTCTAGTTTTATTGTCGTGGCTTCCATTGTTACTAGTTGTGGTGTTAGTAATCTAGTGTGTCTTATGCCTTTTTTCACGAGTATTGCTGTGCCGCCTGTTCTCGCTGTATTGTCGTTCCTATATACGTCGTATCCTGGGAATTTGATATTTACGTTGTTCGTGAGTTTTGTTTCTTGAATGGCTACGACGTCCATTTCGTATCTGTTGACCAGTTCGTCCAGAATGTTCTGGTTGGTCCTTATACCCCCTGGATTCCAGGAGCCTATCCTCAAGTATCCCCTATTAGTTTGCACTAGTTCAGTGCTAGCTTGAAGTCTTTTATCGCTTCATTTACTACCCTAGTGAGTAGTTCCCTTACGGAGTTCACTAGGCCATCTTGGTGTTGTCTAGAGATGAGGATGGTTTTCTCACTCTCTTGTGGATTGGTTGCCTGAGCGTAGGATAGCCCAGTATGTGCTGTTTGTGGCCTGTTTTGTGTAGCAGGCCTTTGTCTTTGCTGTTGTTGGGGTCTGCCCCAGACTGGACATCTGGGACAGCCTCTGAAATTGGCCGGATGTTGGCCTTGGCAGTTAGCACATTTGGGCTTCTGCTCTTTTGTCAACGTGCAATCTCTCGTTGCATGTTCTTTGCCGCACTTCACGCAGCGTGGGTCTTTGAAACATGCTCTTTGAGCATGATGATAGCCTTGGCAGTTGAAGCACTGCGTGGGCCCTGTTGCTTTGCGTAGATCTTCTATTTTCACCTTCATGTGTAGCAAGTTGGTGATGCGCTTAAGGCTTTCCACGTCCTCTTTTTCCACTGTCATTACGAACATTGGTAGCATCCTCCTGTCTTCTTTTCTAGAAATCATGTTTTTTATTGAGATTATTTCGATCTCGTGTATTTCTACTAATTCTTCGTGGATGCTTTGTAGGCTTGTTGATGGGGGTAGCCCTCTTAAAACCATTCGTGGTTTTATGTCGTCTTCCAGTGGAAAAGCAATCCACTGGATTTTGGTTTCTTTATTGAAATTTTCAATAATTTTTACCATTTTTCGGTAGTCCTCAGGGCTTTTCGTTTGTATTAATGTCTCTCGTCCACTCCTTGAGAGTTTATTGATTGTATAAACCTGCTCTTTTTGTGCAAGGTTTAATATGGCCCCCGTGTAATTCACGCTCTGTAATTTGATTACAGGCGGTTTCTGTACGAAGGTTTTCCTTGGTACCTCTTCGGTTTCCATGACTGTTTCTTGAGGTTGTAGTTCAGCCTGCGCATCTCCATCTTGTACTGTTTGAGCTTCATCTTGTGGTTTAGTGGGGGTGAGTGCTGGGAAGTCTTCTCTCACTTTCTTGGGCTTGGGTGCCTCTTTGGGCTTTTCTTCTGTTTGTTTGGCTTTGGGGATTGTTCCCGTAGCTTTCTTTTTTGGAATTGGGACCTGGTTTTCCAGGTTGTCTTCTTTTCTTTTAGGTGCCTGTTTTTCCAGGGTCACCTCTGATTTCTTGCCCTCAAGTTGTTCGAATTTCTTATCCATATGTTCAATTATGGACTTTTTGGAGTTTATTATAATGTCTTGTAGTTCCTCGATTTTCTTTTTGAGGGCTAAGATTTCCTTCTCCTTTTCTTGAAGGAGCATCTTCGCTTTTTGCAGTTCAGACTTTTCGTCCTCGCTGCTTTTTAGAGGTCTGGTTCTTTTACCAGCTTTTGTCGCCTGTTTTTGCGTTTCTTCGTCCGTAGTGTCTTCTATGCGGCTTCCCTCCGCACAGGCTTTCGTACGCCTCTTCTTGTTCTTGGGGCGCTTGAAATCTTCTTCGTTTACGGCGTTTTCTTTCCAGTCGTCGTCTACTGGGAGATCTTTGAATATCTCATAATTCGTGGTCGAATCGTCGGTGGCATCAAGGGATAACGCGTCATAGATGTTGCCGTGGAGTTTCCTCTCACGACAACCATTAGGGGCAGATGGGTTCGCCTTACGAATCGGCGGGGACCTAGAACGGTCCATGTTGGGGGCGGGGCCTAATCAAAAAATTTGGAAGAAGGCTTTTTTGTTGTCCGTCTGGCCCGCTGCCAGCACGGATTCTGGGTGCCACCCAGTGACCTGTCCGCGGTTGTTCACACTTTAGGACAGAACTAAAGCGGTATCCACTTGAATTTCTCAATTCTCTGACCCTGGGGCCGTGTCTGCCAGATATAGAGTTCAAAACAACTATATCTCACAGTGTCATCCCAACGGAGGCACAGAGAATATCCCGACGGGCGAAGCCCGTTTGCTTCTTCACTACCTTACGCCGCAATTTTGGCCTCCGTGAAGATTTGATTTAAAAAACAAATCTCCCCGGCTAACCTAGTCGCAACGCAAGGTTTTGCCTCTCTTTTTCAGGCCTAGGCGCTTTAACGCCAAGTCACCGCTATCGTGCTTACATTCACGATATGAACTAAAAAGTTCAGCTCGGACTTGGTCGTCTCTACGCTTCGGCGGTGTCGCTCCTCTCACTGCTTGGCACGTCAGCTCCGTTCGACTGCTCGAGTCGAACAACTACTAGCCTAACTAACTCCAGTGTTATTGATTCAGTATTAAACTTTTTTCTAATTTTTTCACTTCTCCCTTTATATATTCGGGACATGCCTTTACTTTCACTTAAATATTTTACTTCAGACGCTTGTACTTTTTTTTTCTTGCTGTGTTAGCACACATGCTTCGCAACCATATATAAGTATCGGTGTCCATATAACCGTAAAAAAATTAGCATTTTAGTCTTTCGACACATTTCCTTCTTGTTAGTCACTGTAAGTGACAATGTAAGTCTTTTTTAACTCATATGACTTCAAATCAGCTTCCCTAACTTTTCTTCTAATTGCAAGACCGTGAGACGATGACCGTGACAGCCTAACGCATTTTATTCTTCCAATGCGTTTCTTGTCAAAACTGGTGTTTGACGCCTTGGTGGTTTCTAAATTAGTGATGTTATTTGTAAAGATCAGGAAAAGTAGAGGACCCAATACTGAATCTTGTAGTACTCTACATACAGGATGTTTTTGGAGACTAGAGTCAGAACAATTTGCTGTAACCAGTTGTTTCCTATTGTATTCCCAAATAAGATTGGAACCAATTAAAAGAAATACCTTAAATTATGTAGAAATTTAGTTTTTTTTTATCAAAATATCGTGATTTACACAAAAAAAGCCTTGGCATAGTCACAAAGACAGTGACAAAAATGTAAAAATTATTGTTTAGTGCTTTGCAAACCTCATGTAGTACAGAAAACACATAATCACTGGTACATTTATAAAATAAAAATCCGAACTTATTTTGTGATAAAATGTTTTTTTTATCGAAAAAGGACATAAGTCGGATTTTTATAAGCCTCTCAATAATTTTTAATAGAACCAGTAGTAAGGGAATAGGTCTTTAGTTGCAAAGAAATCATTAATTAGTGAGTACAGGACTTCCAACACATTTTTTGTGAGATTTGAGATAATGTTTAAGAATAGTTCAACAGTTCTACAGGAGGATTTTCTTTTGATTCCACTGAGTGTTTGGATCAGTTCAGATTTATAAATTGGTCTTATAAATAATGAATTAGAAACCTTTTTTGAATTAAGCAGATAGGAAATGGGATCTTGTTGTGGCAAAATAGTTGCTGTTATAATTTTACTTACAATAATGACTCATTCATTTAGATTTTCAGGGTTTGGAAGGGAAAAAGTTTGAGCTGTATTTGTGTTATTTCGAAGATCGTTTATTATGAGCCAAGCTTCTTTTGCAACACTTTTAAAGATTCACGGGCGATTTTGATAGTAAGCATTTTTAGCTGTTTTGATAAGTTTTAGATATGTTTCTCTGAATTTGGTATACAGTTTCTAGATAGAGACTTTGGCAGTAAATTACTTGATGTACAGTAGTGAACGCATATTATTGGCTGATATGTGAATACCTTTGGCAGACCAGGGTTTGTGATGTTTTGGTTTAATTTTAATTAAAGAAAATTCCTTATCAAAAAAGACAGGCAAAAAAGACAAAGACAAACCTATCTAAAAAAAATCACTCAAATTATAGTCTACGCCCGTAAAGGAAACGGCTACCGGGAAGGCAAGCTAATAGTTTAGAATTTACGAAAATTATGAGTCTGAAGCTTGGTATATCAGACAATGCGTCATGATCAGATAGTGCTGCATTAATAATTTTAAAGCTTAACTGGAGAAAAATTGCTTTAGTAATTCCTGCAGGGGAAATACTGTGCATTGTAATGCCACACGATTCGAATATATTGATCATGGACACTTCACACACATATATTGATCATGGAATATATTGATCAAGGATAGGATAGGATGGAGGCCGAGAACAAGATGAAGGCAAGAGGCGGATGTACGGCTTCCGGAAGAGTTAGTCAGGCCCACCAAGCCTGTCACGAAGTACAAGTTCTTTGGAAAAACGATTCCTTTCAGATTGTTGGCCATTGTTTGTTTGTTGGAAAAACGCGTGGAGGATAGCTGTGGCTATGACCTCACCTAGGATCAGGTATCATTGTGCAATGAGATTGGGAAACCACAGAAAACCAATCTCCCCCTGTCCTTGTGTGTATTTATTCGACTCTTAAGGAGTGTGTTAGGTGCTCACAGTGTAGTGTTGTGTGTTTGTGTAGTTTTATATGTTTATTAATTTGGACTTTAGGTATGTTGTTGAGGTGTGGGATTAGGTGTTTATTAATTTGGATTGTGAGCTGGGATAGGTAAAGTATTGTGTTTGGGTGTAATTAGTATGTGTGTGAATATGTGTTTGTGTATAGAGTGTGATATTTAGATGTGGAGATGGGTAAAGGTTTGTTTGACTAGATTATTGGTGCATGAGGTGGCTATGGCACATCCATACATTGCATTGGAAATTTGGTTTAGGTAAAAGGAGATTGCACTTCTCTTTTCAGGGAAGGCGTTGAATAGAAGTATGGATGTGAAGTGGATGAGGGATTTCATGTCAGAGGAGAGGTCGTAGGATGGGATTTGCTTTTCTGTGTACACTGGTTGGGTTTGATTATAGTTTGCTGGTTGAGTGTTTCGGTGAGGGCAGCGTGGTGAGAAAGGGGGGTGAGGACCACTACAGTTAGGGCATTTGGGAGTCGATATCGTGGGGCAGGCAGTAGACCGGTGGCTGAGTGCGCAGTACGGACAGATTATGGATTTCTCAGGGCATTCTGTGTTGAAATGTCCGCTTTTGCAACATCTCGAGCAATACTTGGACCGAACGGGAACGGAGTTGCCTGATCGCGGAATTTCGCAGGCCAACCGTTCACCCTCGATCAAGATACCACTCGTGAGTGCTTCGGCGAACTTGGTTTCAGAGCTGGTGAATACTCTGATATAGGAGGTGGGTTGGTTGGTGGATCGGGCGATTATTCGAACTACTTTGGTGAATGGGAAGTTGTTCTCGGATAGGTTATCCTCGATGAGTTTTTGTGGAAAAGTTTTTGCCACGCCGGCTATGACAAGATGGAAAATGGAAGATGAATTATTCGGATTGGGCGAAGGATTTTGGGACTTAGGTAGACGGGATATTATTCGGATTTGGTCATTTTGAAGGATTTTACGAAGATTTGCCGTGATGTGAGCGATGTCGAGGAGTTTCGTAGTTCGAATTGAGGCCGCCTTTTGGGCTGGGAAGACTTTTAGCGAGTCTAAATTAGGGATAAGGTTGTGCTGTATTAGGAATCGGTAAAATGGTCTCTGCTGGCAGATATCGGTAGGGATGTCCTCTATTCTGTAGTTTTTGTGTTGTTTTGGTTGCTGAGGGGTGGGGGGTGGGATTGTTTGAGGGTTAGGCGAGGTGATTTGTGAGTGTATGGGATGTGGTGTTGGGGGTGTGTGTGGTATTGCTATTGCGGGTGTGTGTGAGGGGGTTTGAGGAGGGAGGTGAAGGGTTGGAGGGGTTTGTAAGGGGATGTCTGTTCTGGATGTGGAGGGGGTGGGTTGGTATGGCATTGGTTGTGTGTTTGTTTGTGTTTTCTTGGGAGTTGATAGGATTTTGGGAGTGATATTTTTGGTTTCGATGAATTCTGAAGGAATTTGTTTGAATATGGAGATGTGACTTTCAGTGATGGATCTTAGGCTCCTCTCCCATTCCTTAAGATTGGGAAGGGGGCCCGTTGTATAAAGGATGGCCTGGTTTTCGGAAGCTTCCGTGTCCAGTTCGAAGGGGATGTCTCCGAGGAGATTGTGGTTTTTGATGGTTCTGGATAATTTCCGTTGACTGGAGTATTTCTGAGGGATCAGTGTGATGTAGTATCTGTGTGTGTGGGGTGTATTTTTGGGGGTAGGTTTTGGAGTTGGTTTGGTTGGTTTTGGAGGAGGAATGGGAGAGGGTGGAGGTATGGGAGAGGGTGTTGGTAGGAGGGGAAGGGGGTGGGGGGTAACGGGTTTTGGAGGGGAGGGGGAGGGGATGTATCCAGGAATTGCAGACATGAAGGCGTTCTATAGGATTTTTCTGATGGTATCTGGAGTTTGTGTATTTAGCTGTTGCTCTTGGTTGTTGATTTTCTGGACTATGGGGGTGAGGTGTTCGCTGGCCGCCTCAGGATGTTGGTGGCAGATCTCTGTAAGAGCCTGTTTCCATTCCTGCTGCGTCCGTGGTTCGTGTCCGTCAATGTTGACTGAGACATGTGAAGTGTGGGAAGAAGAGGAGGTTGGGGAGCCGGATACAGATTGCCAGTCAGTCTCTGCACTCGCTGGTTGAGGTGGGTCGGGTTGCTTGCGGGATCTGGATCGTGGCATGATGTGGGTTTTCTGTGTGTATTAGGATAGGAAATTGGTATATGTGGAATGTTGAATATTGATATATGTGGAAAAGGTGCTTAGAACAGATGGTTGTTATTATTGGTATCTGTAGGAAAAGGAATTAGTATATATAGGAAATTAGTATATGTAGGAAATTGGGTGGGATTGGTATATGTATGAAATTGTGTTTGGATTTTGTAGGATGAAATTAGTATGTGTAGGAAAAGGAATTTGGAAGTGGTTATTGGTGAATGTGGTAAATATGATTGATGTGTGTATGAAATGTGTGTGTGTGTGTGTGTGTGTGTGTGTAGTGTATGTGTGTGTGTGAGACTTTACCTGAGTGTTCGTCACTTTTTCGTTTCGAGAACTCTGCGGCGAAGAGCTCCAGACAGGCACCAATGCCAACACCCCTTTGCTTCCTTACTTTTCAGTATCAGTTACAAGGATCTGTTAGCCGGTTGGTACCACGCCCGTTCGATTCGGTGCTAGTTACCAGTTTTGGCGCCTTACATGACAAATTTAACGCCTCCACGTGGTAATTTCGCGCCTATTGTTCGTTTTCTGGTGATCCTCTCGTCCAGAAAGTGTCACTACCGGTACCGTGGATCCGTTCGCGAGTTTTCACGACCGTTTTTCACGCTGATTACCGTATTCCGCGACACGTTTCACGATTAGATCTGTTTTGTTGGATTTCTGGGTCTTCACTTTTGGCGGAAACGTGTACGTTCACGTTGAAAGTTTGTTCGCTTGTGTAGTACAAGCACCAGTGTGAATAATATAGTCATTTTCTGCGAGTATTGTCCTGGGAATTTAACAAATTTAACAGGTTAAAAAAAATTGGTTCTGTAAAAGAGTCAGGTGATCTATAAATCCAAAGAATCTATAGATGAAGATTCTTATTATAAGCTAAGGAAAATTAAAGAAGGTTTGATTAAAAAAAAGACTTATTTTGTTACCAAAGAGAAATCATTATTTGTAAAAAGAATTAGTGTGCTACCATGAGCTGAATTTGGGAGATCATACCTATAATTGTGGTATATTTTTCTGCAAAAAAAGACTCTTTGACTTCAAGCCAGTACAGTGTAATATCAACTGTTGGAAGAGATCCTAATTCAACTAGTAAAAATATAATCCATCTGTTTCATATCTTATAGAACGAATATTATTTAAAACTATTCTAAAGTTGTCATTATTAAAATAATTTGAGCTTTTTAGTCCTACAGAATCCTCCTCAGTCATAATCCATTTTGTGTGATGTAGTCACACCATCAGGCCTTTACAGTTTTTGAACGATTTCCTTCCATCGTTCTCTGTCCTGACTAGCTGTTCGGCTTCATGTAACCCTTGGTTAATCAATATTTTTCTTTGATCTACCCAACGGTTTGGAGATCTTCCATTTAGGTCTCTTTCCTTTAACTCTACCCTCGACTATCAGTTTTTCTATCGTACATGTTCTTCTAGCAATTTGTACAAAATATTGCAAATAGGTTTGTTGCATTTCTTTAAGCAATCTATCCTTTACTTTGAGTTGTTCTAATATTTATACGTCAGTGCGATGATTAATCCACGATATTCTCAACATGAGGCGGTATACCCACATTTCAAAAGCGCCCAGTTTATTTTTATCCGCTTTCTTTAAGGTCCACGTTTCGGACGCATATGTGGCTATGGGAAAAATCAGAGCCCTTATCAGCCTTAGTTTTGTGTGTATTGTTTTGCTAGAATTTTTCCAAATAGCTACCAGTTTCGTCATAGCTGTTCTAGCAATAGTCAAACTTCCACGTATCTCTCTGTCAAACCCTACGTCATTTGTTATTAGGGACCCTAGGTATATGAAACTGTTTACTTTTTTAAAAGCCCCAATTTTTTTAATGTGGTAAAGATTATTTCGAGCTCTGTCTACTATCATGATCTTTGTCTTACTCCTATTTAGCTTTGGTTCATATGTTTTGCTTTTTTCCTTGAGACATCTCATTATGTCTTCCATTTCTTCTTGATGTGCCGCGATTATTGAAGTATCATTAGCATATCTCAAGTTATTGATTTTTTGACCTTCTACTTATATTCCGTCTTCCTTTCATCCGTCTAGTACCTTTCGCATAATGTGTTTGCTGTAGATATTAAACAGAGTTTGCGAGATTTTGCATACCTGCCTGACACCTGCCTATGTTCTGAAATGATCGGAATGGGTGTTGTTTATTGTACTGTGCACTTATTTTTTTTTATATAGACTTCTAATTAGTTGAATTAGGTGGTGGGGTGTTCCCATTCCCGCTAGTATGGACCATAGCTGCTGCCATTTGACTTTATCGAAGGCTTTCGTGTAATCCACAAAGCACATAAGCATAGGAATATTGAATTCACTAGTTTTTTCGATTAGTTGTCTGACATTAAGTATGTGTTCTCTTGTGCCTTTTCCTGGGACAAATCCTGCTTGTTCTTCTAATATCTAAGACAATAGAAAAGCTTTTAGTCTTTCGTGTATTACATGAAGTAGAACCTTGCTTGCATGGGATATTAAGGTTAACGTTCTGTAGTTGCTGCAATCTAGCGAAGTTCCTTTTTTGAATATAGTAATGAAAGTGTATGTTGTCCAGTCGTTGGGCCACTTTTCAATCAATTTTCCACTTTCTATCACTTTCTGCGGTGATATCATCTGCGCCAGGAGATTTTCTACATTTTCAACTTTTTGACTGTTTTTTCTACCTCTGACTTTAGAACGTTTGGTTTTCACTCTGCAGTGAACTCATCGTGATTTGCATTCTAGGGATAATCTGCATAATATACTTTGAAAATATTTTCTCCATACCTCCACAGTCTTTTTCTTGTCATTTAAAATATGTTGGTTTTGATCCATTATTGTATGTGTGATTGGTTTAGATTTTGTGGATAGATACCGGGCTTTGTTATATATACTGCATGTCTTTCTAGTTATTCGCATTCTTCATTTATATGTTTATTTTTATCATCCCTACATGCTCTTTTAATTTTTTATTTAACCTTGCTAATTCGTTTTTGTTTCTATCGTTTTGATATATGAGAGATTTGATTCTTCTTCGCTCTTCGAGAAGTTGGAGTGTTCTGTTAGTCATCCAGTGTTTTATTTTGATGATCTCTTTTTCGGTTCTGGTTCTTTCTACAGAGGTTTCTATGGCATTTCTAAAACCTTTCCCCATTTCTTCTGGGTTAATTTGTGTGTTTAACGTACTAATTTTCTTTATTGCATCTCTAAATATTTTCGGATTTAAAATCCCCAGCCTTTTTTCATTTTGGTGCGGCATTGTTCTTTTTAGCTTCATCTTGAACCAAGCCCATAACAATTTATGATCGGATCCACATTCAGTTTTTTGTCTAGTTTTTATGTTTTGTATAACATTTCTTTTATCTGTTTCTAATCAATATGTAGTCGATTTGGTTCTTGTATTCTCCATTTGGACTGGTCCACGTCGATAAACGACGGGCATGATGTTTGAACATTGTGTTTACAAGGGCCAAATTGTTTTAGGTTGCAAAATCTATTAAACGTTCGCCTCGGCTGTTTCTAATACCTAACCCATAGTTTCCTACATTTTTTATGTTATCATTTCTTGTTTCTCCTACCTTAGCGTTAAAATCGACCATGATTATGAGTAATTCTTTAGATGGAATATTTCTTATTGTGTCTTCAATAACGGAGTATACGTCTTTCACTTCATTGTCTAACGCGTCTGAAGTTGGCATATAGACCTGAAGAATGTGCATTTTGTTTGGTGATGCTAGCATGGTTATTTTTATCACTCTATCATTTATCGGCTGGTAATCATACACGTATTGTGAAACTGTTTTAGTCACCACCTACAGAATACGTCGTATGATTTAAAAACATAATTTCGATGACATGCCCTTGATTTTTGCAATCGAATATGTATGTCTTTTCCAAGTGAAAATGGACCTAAAAACAGTAAGATTAGATTTCAGCTCAGTTGAAACATTAACCAATTTTACCAATTTCATAGGCATCGTAAAATTTTAAAAGTATGTTTCGTAGATTTTCAGTCTTAGTAGACAGTCCTTCGGAAGCCAAATAGAGTTTGTGTTGATAAATCCATCGTAATATGTCGAAGCAGGTTGGTCATGTAGAAAAGCCAGAATTAGCTTAATAATAGTAATAAAAACTTCGATGTAGCCGTAATCTACTAAATACAGTAAACAAATAAAATACATTCCTTTTATTTCGTAGAATTATCCCTGTTTCTTTAAATTCGCCAGCGTGCGTATTTACATACTTTTCCACATCAACATCTCCGCCTATGTTTAGAAAATACTAATTTATTTGGTATCATTATTGCCCACGTCGAAGCAAACATAAACGTCTTCGTATTGCTTAATAATTCAGGATTATTGTGTCCTATAATGCCGTATTCCATATTTTATTAGGTATTTTTTGGTAGCACGTGTCACGTTTGAAGAAAAATGTGATTACAGACCCGTCTTAAGGTGTTTGCAGAAAAATATTACCTTGTTATAAAATAGAAATATAACAACGTTTCTCATATTGCTAACCGTGCAAATGAATTTATGTTTTTAGGTTAGACAAAATTTAAAAAAAATACTTTATATAATAAATAAATTAAAGACATGAGTGGATAAAGGAGTATTGTCACACTTTTTGAAAACTGAATTTTTTAATTTTTTGACTTCCCTGATATAGATCTAACCTCCCAATAATACTAAATCATAGATTTATCATTTTTTAAAGAATTTTTTTTTGATGATAAAGCATTCTGTCACACACACAGTGTATAATTTAGTGAATGAAGATATTATTTTACATTTTAAGACAGGACCTCTTTATCCACTAAGTAATTTACAAGGTTTCATATTTTAATGTTTTGTTTCTACTGTGTTTAGGATGATTGAAAATTTTGTTGTTGTGCAGTGTGTAATGTAGTTGTTACATCTTCTTCTTAGAGTGCCGTCTCCCTACGGAGGTTGGCAATCATAATGGCTATTCTTATTTTAGAACTTGCTGCTCTAAACAAATCAATCGATCTGCATTGGTACCAATCACGTAGATTCTTTAACCATGAGTTCTGCCTTCGGCCAACAGATCTTCTTCCTTGAATCTTTCCCTGTATTATCAGTCTCAAAATTTCATATTTTGGTCCCCTCATCACGTGGCCTAGGTATTCCAGTTTTCTGGTTTGTATAGTGGTGATTAGTTCTGTTTCTTTACCAACCCTCTCCAGTACTTCTTTATTTGTAATTCTATCAGTCCATGATATTTTCAATACTCTGCGTATAACCAGAGTTCGAAGGCCTCGATTCTTTTTAAATTACATTTTTTTAATGTCCAAGTCTCAGCTCCATATAATAATATTGAAAATATATAACAGCGAATGGTACGTAGTCTGATCTCCAAATTTAGATTTTTGCACGTTAGGAGTGGCTTCATTCGTATAAATGCTGATCTGGCAATCTCTATTCGTCTGTTTATTTCTACAGTATGATCATTGGTTTCATTGATCAAAGTTCCCAAATACTGATATTTTTCTACTTGTTCTATCACGTTACCATTTATTGTCAATAGGTGATGTATATTTTGTGGCCTTTTTGTAATCAGCATGTACTTCGTTTTTTTTGGCGTTTATAGTAATTCCCATCTCAGCACTATTTATACTCAAGCTTTCGATAAGATGTTGTAGATCCTCTATACTCGTTGCTATGATCACAGTGTCGTCTGCATATCTTAAATTATTAATTAATTTTCCGTTAACGGTGACTCCCGCTTCGATATTATTGAGCGTGTTTTGGAAAATTTCTTCAGAATATAAGTTAAACAAAAGTGGTGATAACACACATCCCTGTCTAACTCCTCTACAGATCTTCATTTCTTCTGAGTGTTGCCCATCAATTTGAACTATGGCACTTTGGTTCCAATATAATGTTTGCACTATATTTATGATTTTACTGTCAATGCGCTTGTTCATAAGTATTGATATTAGTTTTTCATGTCTTACTTTATCGAAAGCTTTTTCGTAGTCAACGAAGCACAAGTGTGGATCAACATTCACATCCCGACATCGCTGAATTAATATGTTGATGGCAAATAGTCCTTCTCGAGTACCCATTCCATTTCGGAACCCGAACTGCGTCTCGCTAATATCCTCCTCTAGCCTTTCGTATATTCTCTTATGTATTATTTTTAGCAGAACTTTTAAAGTATGACTCATGAGGCTCAGTGTTCGATAATCAGAGCACTCTTTTGCTGCTTGTTTTTTAG
Organism: Diabrotica balteata; assembly: GCA_918026665.1. Lineage (NCBI taxonomy): Eukaryota > Metazoa > Arthropoda > Insecta > Coleoptera > Chrysomelidae > Diabrotica > Diabrotica balteata. The sequence goes on along the minus strand of OU898282.1, from coordinate 42,832,793 downwards.
GGATGGTTATAAATGCTGACTTTAGCCACTCCTGTGGTATTATTCCCGTATCGTACACCGTGTTGAATAAATCTGCCAATACTTCCAAGTTGTCCTCTTCCACTAGTTTTAAGAGTTCTACTGGTATTTCATCTAATCCAGCTGCCTTATTGTCTTTAGAGTTTTTGATAGCATATTTGATTTCATCTATCGTGATCTTCTGTATCTCGAAAGGATTTAATTCTTGTATTTTCTGCATTTCACCTCTTTCATCTTGGAAAAGTTCTCTAACGTACTCCTCCCATCGCTTTAACTTCTCTGGTAAATCTACTAGTAGTACTCCTTTTTTGTCTTTTATGTGTCCTTGCTGTCTATTTCGACCCATTCCAGTCACTTCTCTAATTTTTTTGTGCATATTTCTCATATCATATTTTGTTTCTAGTTCTTCTATCTCTTTACATTGCTTCATCAAATAGATTTCCTTAGCTGTTTTGATTTTTTCCTTAATTATTCGTTGTATTTCTTTATACTTCTGTAGATCTTTTCCTTTATATTTCCTTCTTTCTTCCATCAGTAATAGTATTTCTTCTGTCATCCAGTGTTTTTTAGCCTCTGATTTATGTTCTATTAAACTTTCATTGAGCTGGTTTCAGTAATGTGTTTTTTATATTACACCACTTTTTATTTACATCCATAATTTGTTTGTTGTCAGTTAGTGTTTTTTGCATATTAACATTCACATTATTTTTTATTTCGTTTTTTATTTCTTCGTTTTGTAGCATTCTTACGTTAATTTTTGGTTGTTGTTTTCTGAGTTCAATTCTTTTTAATTTTATTTTCACGTCAGCCACTAGCGGATTGTGGTCTGAGTTAACATCTGCTCCAGGATAAGTTTTAACTGAGGTTATAAAGTTTTTATATCTGCTATTTACGAGTATAAAGTCTATCTGGTTTCTGACAATGTGGTTTTCTGTATGTGAAGGAGACGTCCATGTATATAGTCTTCTTTTAGGAAGCTGAAACCAAGTATTGGCAATTACCATATTCTTTTCTTGGCAGAATTCTATGAGCCTTTCTCCTCTCTCGTTTCTAGTTCCTAGTCCGAACTGTCCAACTATATTTTCAACTGTACCTACTCCAATTTTTGCATTAAAATCTCCTAAAATGTAAGTAATATCTCTAGATTTTGTTAACTTGATTGTATTGTGCAATTCTAAATAAAAGTTTCTATCTCATCTTCGGTCTTATCAGCAGTGGGAGCGTAAACTTGGATCATATTAATATTACAGTTCCGTGCTTGAATTTTGAGCATTATTATTCTTTCTGAGATTTGAATCACACCTAACACTGATTTTTTAATAGTGTTGCTTATGATAAAAGCTACTCCGTATCGATGATCAGTTTTGTCTCCTCCAGTGTAATAAATAGTTGTTACATATTTTAATATAAATAATACGATATTAATATAAATTATATACTAAATCAGGAATATAGAGGTAGACAAATTCTATAGCTAGTGTTAAAAGTATAAGAGAAGAAATCTTGTTCTTCCAATCATGGTTATTATTATTATCAAGTTATTTTTGTTGTAGAAGTTTAAGTTGATGTTTATTAAAGAGTCTGTTGTTTTTAGAAGTGGTTTTAAACCTCATTTTAATTCAAGACATAACCGCTGAGAGTGAAGGCATACAGATAATGGCATACAATTTCCTACTCAAAATATTTTTCAAAATCAAAACGATGTTTTTCGAGATGTTACCCAACTCTTGATTTCCAATGACCTACAAAAGTAAACAAGTAAGAAAATATGTAAGTGTTTGACATTCTTATTTAGTACTTAAGTTTTTCCCAAGCCACCCAATATTTTATACCCAACTCTTTAAATAATAAGGATAATAAGCACACGCCTTTTGGAAATATCTGACCAAAACCATTTTGTTTTTAAATCTTAAAAGAGTACTACTAATAAAGATATGACATCTGGTAGTGAATAGTTTCCTTCTAGTAATGTTGACATTGATTTGTCACGTAGTTTTCAGAAAATGTCCCACAACCAATATATTTAGGTACAAGTAAACTATTTTCCGACAATATTAAGAAATACATTCAGGAAGAGGCACTAATACTAGAAACTAATGATACTTGTAAGACAGAAAGAGAACATCTCGAAGTTTCTTCAAATTGTTTTTAAGATAGAAATATTGTACGACATGTCACCGCTGAAAGCCTAAATAATATTAACTCAGGAAAATCTAAAATATTTGAATGCGAACCAAAAGTGTCTAAAAAGCAAACCTAAAATCTAGGTGAGTGAAAACGAGAAAGAAAACTGCAACATTGGGGAACCAAGGACAAGAACATATTATATATCACAAATGAAAAAGGTTATAAAAATGAAAATATTAAAGGCTGTGTGCTCTGCAAGAAAAGTTGTCGGAAAAAGTATACAGATAAATCTGATAATAAAAGAAGACAAACATTGTTAAAGAAATTTTATGCATCAGATGTAAATGCTGAAATACTTTAAATTTTAAAAGCATTGAAATTCGTTCAGTGTGCCCGCATAGATCTAATTGAAAATCACCAAAAAACTACATATTTAAGTTTACAGTCATATAGGATAAACAAGATATTTAATAAATATCTTGTTTATCCTATATATATATAATATATATATATATATATATATATATATATATATACTTTAGAGATACCAAGAGTGTAGAGATTTTTTCTCTTATATGAAATTGGTCAAAAAAAAACAAAGTAACCTGCCTTATATTTAATTCTTCTTCTTCTGTATTTAATTCCTTTCATCATTCTTTAAACTGTATTTTTAGTAAAATTTCTTAATTTCAGTAATAATCTTCCTATTTAAGAATAAATTTACTTAATATCTTGCCTACATTTTCCATTTAAAATATCACAAATTTCTCAATGTCAACTTGAAACCTTGTAATATCAGTTTTTTCCAGAGTTTTTCTATTTCTTTTTGTCTATGTCTGTGTGTTACAAAACCCTACAAAAACCTTTTTCAGATAAGAAAATAATGTTACGATAATTGTGGCGTTTATAACTATCAATATATTATGACTAATTCTGTTTTCTGTTCTAGTAAATTCGAAGTTGTTTATAGAAACCTCTAGACCCTAATTTTATGAATAATCCACGTCTCGAAGCTTTTCAAACAGTTGAAAAACGAGTCGAGCGCCTTCACCAAAATACGAGATTATTCCATTATAATGTAGAAGGCCGCCGAATTTTCGAGATGACAACAGTTGTGTATATAAGCAACACATTTTTATTTTGGCAGTTAGTCATAAGAAGATCGGGAAACGCGGTTTACTTGTAACGAAACGTGAAATAAATACATTTGTACAGCTATTTAATAAATTAGTAATTAGTTATCGTGAGTTTTAATAAATTAGAATATAGACAATAAATTAGAATAAAGACAAATAAATCAGAACTATATAAATATACCACAATAACAAGAAAATAAATAAGAGGTTTATGTTTAGCCTGCTAACCTAGGAGAAGAAGTTGCAAGGAATATTAATTTATTTTTTTGTTGTCAAATCCCCAAATATGTTGTCAAAAAAACATCAAAAATGACACAAAGACTTACTGGTACATATACACACCATAATACACCTGCATGCTAAACAGGTTGCATACCATCAACACAGGTTTAATACATTACCTTCTATTAATAACATATGAAGAACTCCTAATGAATTTTTAATCATACTATTTTTATTTTTGTTTTTTTTTTATTCTCTATGTGTTAGTTAAAACACACCAAGGAGATGTAGAAAACAAACTTTTTAGAACTTTTATTATTTTTAACTAAATTTTAAAATGTATTGTATTAATTATTGTATAAGTTTTAGTGTATATGTTTGTTATTAATGTTGAGTGTCATAGCTTCGTACAAATAATCTCAACGACTAGTAAGTACACTGACATTTTGTGATATATTGTAAATATTTACACATTTTTCTAATTACAGTGTCTTGATAAAGGAATTAAACAATTCCGAAAGCTAGACCAAAAGTCAAAAGAGTGTTTCTGTAACATCCCGGCCAAACTTCTGACTGCAGCCCCAATAAACTTTGTTGTTTGTTTAAATTGACAGTCACGAATATCCAGTATTCATTGTATATATATATATATATATATATATATATATATATATATATATATATATATATATATATATATATATATATAGTTCAACATCGCAACATAAATCCAAAAAAAGCTCCTGGATTTGATCTAATTACTAAAGAAGAGTTCCAAGGAAAGCTATAATAAAATTAATACATCTTATAAACGCTTCCCTTAGGGTAAGGTATGTACCATAGATATGGAAGGTGGCACAAATTATAATGACACTAGAACCAGGAAAACCTATACAATAAGCTTCTTCATATAGGCCTATTTTACTGTTACCTGTCATGTTTAAATTATACGAAAAATTACTCTTGAGACTAAAACCGATTATAGAGGAAAAAACCTAATTCCTAATCATCAGTTTGGGTTTAGAGCAAGCCATTTAACGATAGATCAGGTGCATAGAATAACAGATATAGTAGAAAAAGGTCTAGGAGAAGGAAAAGTTTTTTCCGCAATTTGCGTCGATGTAGCGCAGGTTTTTCGTAAAGTGTGGCGTGATGGATTATATCATAAAATGAGATGCTACTTACCAAAATAATATTCTAAACTACTAGAATCATATATATCCGACACATACTTTCGAGTTAAATATGAGGAATCTTATTTAGAATCAAGAGAAGTTAAAGAGATAAAGAGTTCCACAAAGAAGTGTCCTGGGACCAGTGCTATACCTGATCTATACCAGCGATATTCCATCATTGGAACCTAACACGATTGCGACATTTGCAGACGACAAATGCATTCTAGCAGTCGGACAAAACCACGAGGATGCAACAACCATGCTACAGAACTCTGTTGAACAAATTAACATCTGAATCAGGTGATGGCATATCAAATTGAATGAAACAAAATCGGTTCATGTCAGTTTTACTAACAAAAGAGAACAACATATCTCAGTTAGTATAAATATAACCCTAATACCTTATACTTTATAATCTTTGGGTATGACATTAGAATCCAAGCTACGTTGGACAGTACATATTAAGGAAAAAAAACGACGAAAGAAAATGCAAAAAAAAGGAGGAATTAGAAATTAGGTGTACTGGTTAATGGGAAAAAATCCACTCTGTCTACTTATAACAAAATGTTATTGTATAAGCAAGCCCTTAAACTGAGATGGACATATGGGATATAGTTGTGGGGCTTATACAACAAAGTATCATGAAAATTATACAACGATATCAAAATAGATTATTAAGGAACATCGTTCACGCTCCATAGTACTTCAGCAACTGTGATTTTCATCGAGATCTCCAGACGGATACGGTTATCCAGACAATAAGTAAGTTTGCCGAGACTCATGAACAAAGGCTCTCCAACCACATGAATGTCGAGGCCATCAAACGCCTAGACAACGCCAACCAGACAAGAAGACTTAAGAAAACGAAGCCGTTTGAGTTAGTGCTATAAGTGAGTGGAAGTGAAAAAGCAGCGCAAAGCGCGGCTAAAGTGTACACGTTAGCTAGTAAAAGGTTTTCCAATAGGAACATCCTGTTTTTGAAATGCCATAGCGGCCATTTTGAAAATTGTAGAACTGATACTTGTTGACGTTTGTATTCAGTATACTCTTACAAATTACCATGGCAAAATATACAGTTGAACAACGGTTGGTAGGTACTAATCGTTTTTTTTTTGTGAATACCTATCGTGCATTACGTGAAATTTATGGACCAAATCATCGTCCTGATGTGCGTGTAATTAGTCCAATGGTAGAAAAGTTTAAACGTGAATTTACTCTGCACGATACGAAACCACCAACTAGATGCTGAAATGCAAGAACTCAGGACAATATTGTTACTGTAAGAGCCAGGGTAGCAGAGAATGCAAATGTTTCCGTAAATCGTCGTTCTCAAGAATTTGGACTCACCAAGAAAGACAACTTACTACCTCCTTACAAGATTGTTTTGACTCAAGAACTAGAGCCACTTGACCATTATAAGCGTCGTTTGTTCGCCCATTGGGCTCTAGACAAACTCGAAAATGATGGCGATTTTTTCAAAAAAATAATCTTTTTGGATGAACCTCATTTTTTATTAAACGGCTTTGTGAATAAGCAAAATTGTCGTTTTTGGAATGAAAATAATCTACATGAGATTCTTGAGAAGCCTTTGAATCCAGAAAAAGTCACTATCTAGTGTGGTTTATGGCAAGTGGCAAGGTGGCATCATCGGACCTTATTTTTTCGAACATAGTGTCAGTCACAGTCAACGATGAAAGGTATCCAACGATAATAACGGATTTTTTGTGGCCTAAGTTGGATGAAATGGATTTGGATGACATGTTTTTCCAACAGGACATACCACATGTCACACTACTGCCCCAACCATTGATTTATTGAAGAAAAAGTTCCCGGAAACATTGATTTCTCTTGATGCCAGAGATCCCAGGAGAATTCAGCAACTTCGACCAGATGCTTGGCCTCCAAGAAGCTTCGATTTAACACCGTTGGATTATTTTTTATGGAGCTATGTTAAGTCATTGGTCTATGTAAACAAACCACAATATATTGAAGACTTGAAGAGGAACATAGAGCATACCGTTCGTGAGATTAATGCGGATATTTTGCATAAAGTAAGCGAAAATTGGGTTAATCGTATTCGTTCCTGCAAACGTAGTCGCGGTAGAAATTTGAATGATGTGTTATTCGGAACATAATTGTTATCTATGATATTTTGCAATTAAAAAATTTGTTTTGATTTACTGTAATCTTTACCGTTTTTGTTTAAAAAAAAACATCAGGACATTCTTATTGGGAGACCTCTTACTACTATAATGAAATACTAAGAAATATTGCCAAATGTAACCTTAGGTAAGTTTTTTGTAATATTTTTTATATAGAACTAACTTGCTTATTGATCATAGTAGATGATCAGATAGCAATAATCATAAGATTCCTGTTGGAATTTTTTTATATAAAAAAATAATGGGTTTTTAAATGGCATGTATCACACTTTTGCAATAGTTATCACGAATTTTGGACCAATTAAACACCGAATAAAAACGTCGAAATATTATTCATGAGTTAACAATAACTGCATTAAAGTAATGAATAAGAGCAAGTAGAGGAATATTCTGTATCGAAACAATAGGGAACTTTGTAATAATTTCAAACTAACCGTTCTTAATGATAATCAGTAAAATTTCTATTTTACTGCAGTCTGTCCTCCTCACTTATTCTAATCGAACCCTGTTCGATCCTACTACGTGGTAAACAAATAACTATTAAGTAATTAATTATTTTCCTAGACATGCCCATACGTACTGTTTGCCGGTATTGATTTAGGTGACGTTAAATGCTTTTTATGATTTACGACCACCTACCTACTTATTTTGAAATATATGCTGACAAATATTAAGAAAAAATGGTTTTAATGAATAGCTTGACAAATGTGCTTTTGTGAATATAAGAAATCTCTTAAATGAAGATTCAAAATTATTAAGGAACGGTCGGCACCTGTTGGCCAATGTAATTGGAAATTGAGTAATAAAATTTTTTTGATGTCGCAGTGTAAGAGCATTATTTATTATTGTTGGGTACGCCTTGATCAAGTTATTTGTATTTTAAGCGCACGGTGTCAATATATAATATAGATATAAAAGATTAATGATAAATCAAATCTAAGAAATAAAATGGCGTCAAATATATTTACTTAACGTTACCGTGACTGATTTCGAAAGACGTGGTAACATCAGTATGTGACACGAATTAAACGACAATTAATTGAAAAAATTGACGATGGTAATTTTTTTTATCTGAAACTTCTTCAACCACAATGGTTATTAGTAGACTTCGGCAAATATGCAAATAAAAATGTAGAAAATATGCGCATAAATATGCACGTGTTTACCCGAACATATGCAAATATTTTACAAAATATGCATACAAATAAATAAAAAAATCGTAAAATAGTAACAATTTTATTTAAAAAAAAAGTGTACATAACTAAATATTTCCTACTATTCATTCAAGATTTACATTTATTTTAAGTAACTACATCATTTTGAAGTATGAATAAACTTATTTAGAATTATGGTAACAATAAATGACCAAGTGGTGTTCAAAATTTTCTAACAAAAACTTGTGGCTTCTGTCTGAGTACATATATTTATATATGGAAAAACTTCGTTCAACATCAACTGATGTAACGGGAGCATTTTTCAAACTAACCAAAACATTTGGTTCTAAATTAATTATTTCCGAAATATTTCCAGCTAGAACACTGACTACTTCAGAAAGAATATGGTAACCTTTATTTTTTTCCATAGTAGCTTCAAATTTTTTTAAAATATCTTTTCCAATATTACCTCTAACGTTCCGACAACATGACGCAAATTCTTTTATTAATGCTGTAGTTTCGAACAGTGGCAGTTTTGGTGATTCTGAGTAATTGTTTTTTGAACAAAACTAAAATTTGATTTTATAAATGAAAGTTCTTGTTGAAGCAAGTTACTCTGAAAAGTTTGTTTAGAATCCAAAAGAGATTGGGAATTTTCATCTGTTAACGTATCAATTATGTTCTATATTTTAACAAAATGATCTGCATAAAAATTAGCTGCTTCTAACCATGTTCCCCATCGCGTTAAAATAGGTTGTGGTGGAAGAGGAATGTTAGGTAGCATTTCTTTATAAAGTTGAATTCTTATAGGAGATTTAAGAAATACTTTTTTGACACTGGATATCATGGTATTTACAAGAGGAAACTTTTTTCGTATTTGCTCTGCAACTCTGTTTAATCCATGCGCTACAAAAGTAACATGTATTAAATCTGAGAAAAATATTTTTAAATTTTGTCCTGCTTTCACCATATAAGGAGTAGCATCCGATAAAATAAGCAGTAATTTATTAGAAGGAATAGTTGTCGGAAGAAAAAAAGTTGCTAATGTTTCTTGTATAAAACGCGAAATTGTTAAAGCATTTGTTTTCTCAAGTTGCTGGCATGAAATAAGATGAGATTTTGGTAAGGTATCTTCTTTGAGAACACCAATCAATAAATGAGCAATATACTTTCCTGAGGAATCAGTGGTTTCGTCTACAGATACGTAAAAATAATTATCTGCAACTTCTTCCTTAATATTAATTAACACCGACGAGTATAGCCCGTTCACATTATTTCTTCATAGAGACCGATCACTTGGAACATTAAGTTTGCAATATTTTTTTAGAAACGAACTAAAATTTACATTTGCTAATTTTGAAAGCGGTATGTTTGCAGACACGAATGCGTGACACAAGTCTTCATTAAAAGTTTCTTGCTCATCTAATTTTTTTAAAGTAGATTGGAAACATTTAGCCAGTGAAGTTTGATGTTTTCCTCCTATTTTTGCTTTTTTTGCAATGTGTGAAACAGTTCTCACATGTTGGTCTATCTGAAATTTCTTCTCACATGCTATCTATAAATAAAAATAAAAACCTTTATTTTAACCCAACCTTTAAAATAATAAAATATACAAGGTGTTTTTGGTTAATCAAATAACTGGTTTGAAAAAAAAAACACTCGCTAAGTGTTTTAAACGCAGTATTAATCCACAAATTAGTTTTTGTTACTAACCATTAGTACATTATATAACTTATTTTAAAATTCAACAAAAGTTTTTTTTTTGGTAATTCAATTACAATAAAAATAATTGTGTTTTAGAATAGCTGACTTCATAAAAAAAAGTAAAGGTGAAAAATTTTTCTAAATACACACCATTGTATTGTACCATGGACAATTTTTTCTCACTAAAGGAAGCTATTTTTCATTTAAAAACAACCTACGAGTACTAAATTTCAAGTAAATACGTTTATTGGTTTTAAAGTTATTGTTGTTATTAACTAAAAGAATTTAGTTTTTTTTGGAAACACCCTGTATGTATGAAATATTAGATATTTAATAGAAAATATTAGATATTTACAATTTTGCCACAGACTGAACAGTAGATTTTTCCTATATCCATAGACAGCTCTTTATAAGGTTTAATCCAAGTTGAAGCACTGGTTGTTTTAGGCATTATAAAATCACAATCTTCCTTTTTGTTACGCACAACGAGTGTTTACGCTTTGAATATCAAACCAAAAATGATTTACAAATCTGAGCATCAAATTAGAAATGTTTAGGTACCTAAGTCAATAAACTGGGAGATTTTGGAAATCCCTAAATTAGGAACAAAACTATTAGCAGTTTATCTGCTGTTAAGATACAATAAATTGTAGATAGATTTGGGGATTAGATCATAAAATGCAAATCAGCGAACCCCTAGCGATTATCCAATAACTGAATGCCTCAGTGACCGAGACTTTCCAAGAATGTTGAGGGCTACTTAAATTGATCTTCTTTGAAATTGTAAATGTTTTGTACCTGTAGAGATTACGTACTTAGATCATTTCTTGATTAAAATGACTACAAAATTTTATACAAGAATTGAAATAAATTGGTATGTTTAAAAATTTTCAAATACAGTATAAAAATCTGAACTTTTATGCACTTTATGCAAACTTTTATACAAATATGCCAAAATATGAAATATTTGCATAAAATATGCACAATATGCAAAATATGCAATATGCATATTTGCCGAAGTCTAGTTATTAGCAATGGAAGATTTAACAGATATCATAAATATAAAAAAAGATAAAGAATTCAATTAGATTTTGTTAATTAGTCCTGAGAGAACCAAAAAAAATATAGTACGATTGCTGTCACTATGTTCACTTAGAATGTCTTGTATTTTTGTAGGTAACTGTTCTTATTGTATTTCAGATGCGCATACAGGACACTTCACTAATAAGTGATGTACTGTTAGATCACTATCACACGCATATCACAAAGGTTTGGATTACTCCTGTAGTAGAAAATCATATGTGATCTTGGTGTATCATAATTGTAGTCTGGATGTAAAGTTTTTTAAGAATGTGACACGAATTTCCTTTAAAATGTGTTTCTTGCAAACATAGCATGGATGGATAAATAATATTTATAACAATCTTAAGATCTTCCAAATGGGTATGGTACCCATTTAGGTTCCATTGAATAATAGAATTAAAAATAGTCTCCATAGAGAAATTGCTAGGATCATCGGTAGAAATATTACTTAAAATTTTTTCTGTAATTTTGTTTTTAATTCCAGAACAACGGGATTTAAGATATCTTGGACTTAACATAATATTATTTTCTTTAAAAAATCTATCAATCCTTCGTTATCATCCGAGTAACTTCTGGCGACACTGAGAGGATCTGAAGAACCATGCGCATTTTTAAAGAAGTCAATAAGTTTTTTCTGTGTGAGGTATTAACTGTTGATGCTTTCTTTGAATAATTGACTGGTGCATTTGGTAAGATATTCTACTAGATTTCTGTTATTTTCTTGTCGAGTTCTTGGGTTTTTGCTTCGTGGCTTCGGTTCAGCGAAAGTATTTTCGTTATATCTTATTGGGGAGATACTATTTCAGATAGGTTTCGTTTAGGGTGCTAGGATGAGCACCTACAACGACAGCACGACGACCGTAATTTACATAAAAAGCTTAAGGAGACTGCTGGAATATACATAAAACTAAGAACAACTACCATAGTTAATCAGGATAACCAGATAGTGCTGGGTGAAAAGGAGAAAATTGATATATGGGAAAATTATATCCAGGAGCTCTTCCATGACGAAAGACCCTTGAGTGAAGTTTATACAGACGACCAGCTGACTGGCCCTTTAATCACCAAAGAGGAGATAGAAAAGGTAGTATTAAATTTAAAAAATAATTAGGCACCTGGACCAGATGAAATTCCGTCAGAAATACTCAAATTAATGGATGAAAGGAGAATTTCAGCACTACACAAAATATTTAACTTAATTTATGAAACTGGCTGCTATCCTCAACAGTGGTTACGCTCTACCATTATTCCCCTGCCCAAGAAATTCAATGCAAAAAGTTGTAAGGATCACAGACTCATTAGCCTGATGAGTCACACTTTAAAGATATTCTTAAAAATACTACATCAAAGATTATACAAAAAATGTGAATGGGACATCAGTGACTCCCAATTCGGGTTTAGGCAAGGTTTAGGAACAGAGAAGCAATAGTAGCAACACAGGTGCTCGTTCAAAATTGTTACGATCAGAAGAAGGATGTGTTCCTATGCTTTTTGGATTACCAAAAAGCGTTTGATCGTGTCCAATACCACAAGTTAATGCAGATCCTCAAGAAAGTTGATATAGACAAAAAAAATAAGATACATTGAAAACTTTTACTGGCATCAAATGGCACAGTTAAAAATAGACAATTCTATATTCAAACCCATACATATAAGAAGGAGCGTTTGACAGGTATGTGTGCTTTTCCCTCTTTTATTTAACATTTATTCGGAAGTCATATTTCAAGAGTCTTGGAGGATGCAAAGATGGGAATCAAAGTGAATGGAGTATTGATCAACAACATACGATATGCTGATGATGGTGTTTTAACTTGTGACAACATAGTCGATCTTTAACAACTTGTCACTATAATCGGAGAATACAGTAAGCGAATGGGATTAGAGAATAATACCAAAAAAACCAAATTTATGATCATCTCCAGAAACTTGGATGCACTTGAAAACTCCACCATATCACTGAATACTAAGTCCATTGAAAGAGTGAGTAAATTTAAATACCTGGGATCGTGGCTTTTTGAAGACTGGGCATCGGACAGGGAAGTAAAATGTCGCATTGAGCAAGCTCGACAAGCTTTCGTAAAATTCAAGAAGGTACTGACTTGTTCAGAGTTCGATCTTCATCTGAGACTAAGGTTTACTAAGTGCTACGTGTAGTCAGTGCTGCTATATGGCGTAGAGGGCTGGATACTCAAAACGAGGAATATAAACAGATTAGAAGCTTTTGAAATGCTTTTCTATCCCCGTATCCTAAAAATACCATGGACAGCGAAAATCACAAATATTGATGTCCTTAAAAGAATAAACCAAGAACGCCAACTTTTCGAAACCATCCCATAATGGAAAATGTGATCGCTAACATCCATTAGTGGATTTGCATCTAAAGAAGAAGAAGCTGGGATAAGGATGTATTTTAATCAAATGTATCTATTTGAATATGCTTATCGCTTATTGAAGTATGTTTATTTGATTGAAATGTTTATGCTGAATTTATTGACAGAGGAGCTGATTGTTGTAGTAGTTTCAGTCTTAGTAGAAGAGAATTGTGTAGAAGAAATTGTCGAAAGGGGAGCTGATTGGTGTACTTTCTGTAAAGAGCTTAAATCGGTGTTACCATTAACTGGTGGTAACATTATTTTGAGTGTTATTTGAAGGAGTCTGATTATTTTTATTGAGACACTGAGGTGCAAAATGTCCTTGATGCTTGCATAAATAGCAAGATTGCTTGTCGACGGAAAAGAAAATTTGATAATTGTTATTCTCATGGTTCAATATGGTTCTTTTATAACGCTATGCGGAATACTCAGACATACTTTGGAAATAATCGATCGTTCGTTTGGAGTTATTAGTCTTTGGACTTGAATACGTTCTTGATTAATTACTACAATTCCATTATCGTTTGCTAAATACTCATCGACTGTCCTTTCACTGGTACAAATACGTTCACTCGTAAGAAGATACAAATACTACATTAAGGTAAACTTTGATATTAGGCAGTGAGTGAAGTAGAATTGCTTGTTTTTTTGTTTGGAAATGTATTTGTAGGTTGACAAAGAGCTGTAGAATATAATTTTGATGGTTGGTTTAAAAGAAGACTGCCAGAACTTTCCGTGGTGGAAGTTCCTGCTACTGTATCCATTTCCGTGATTGGGCTAAATAACCTGAACACGGCCCTGGTGCTTATAATACATCATTACCGGAAGGACTGGTAATTAACCTTATGCCAAATCAGCACAATAATTGTTTACCCTTGATTTGTTATAGATGAAATAGGAAAATCAAATAGGTTTTTTGTCCAGAAGAACACTTTTACACTGTAACTTTGTTTAAATTTTATATATAAATAAATTTGGAACTAAGGCAAAGAATGGTTAAGTGTTATGTTTGGTCTGTACTTTTGTATTGTACAGAAGTGTGGACGCTAAAAGTATCGATCATGAATAAAATTGAAGCATTGGAAATGTGGGTTCACAGACGAATGCTGAAGATACCTTGGACAGCAAGAAAAACTAATGAAGAAGTACTAAGGAGCGTCAACAAAGACAGAGAACTGCTAAAGACTGTTAAACATCGAGAAATGTCTTATCTGGGACATATAGTAGGGGGAAGTCGATATAAAATTTTACAACTGATCTTTAAAGGCAAAATAGAGGGCCGTAGAGGTGTAGGAAGGAAACAAGTTTCTTGGTTAAAAAACATTCGTGAATGGACTCAGATACCAAATGCAGGACAATTATTTCATATTGCAGAAGATCGAGAAGCCTTCGCAATGGTGATCGCCAACGTCGGATAGTTCTGATAAAAAAAAAGAGGTTAATCTTCGTAAATGGGTATAGTTAAATAACCCTTAAAAGTGCTACATCTGATATCTACTACAGCTGGTAACTCCAGCTGTAGTCCGTTGGAAGAGGTTTACTCTCCGGACACTGGAACTCACTTCAACCATAGGTGTATGTTAGCTGAAGTCAAATTTAATTTAATATTTACCATTACAGATTTATAACAACATTATGTAGAATCTTTTACAACTAAATGTAATTTAAAGGGTTTTTACACTGATATTTTGGTGGCTCATTCATGTTAACCTTGCAATTTTAAACCTGATGATGGAATGTTTTATTCCAAAAACGTTTGGTTTTTGATGCAGCCCTTTTAAGGGTTTTTTTAAATATACCCATTTACAAAGAATAACCGCTTTTTTGTGATACGTGGTATACAGCCAGCTACAGTAATTGTTTTCCTTGTGGATTTAGTTCTGATATGGTATGCGAAGAAGAAGATATAAATAAAATTCCACATTTGAATCAAAACAGTCCCTATTTTGTCCAAATTAACAAGTTAATATTAAATATAAATTATCGCTAATTGCTGATATGTTTATTGTTCGGAGGTTCGATCGAGACGAATGTCAGTTTCACTAGTGTAATATTGATTATATTATATTTCATAGTACTTCTAACGAAATAAAAAAGCTAAAAAGAAAATTATCGCATCTATAATAAAAAATGACAGCAACAAAATGATTGCACAATGTGTTCATATGTGAAATTTGTATTAGCCTTTCACAGGCACCGTTATTTTTACATACAAGTAACCCTTTCATTGCTGGCAAAATAGGCCTAATGTGACCTGAGTTCTAACTCGATTTTATAGCCAGACATAGGTACATATTTTTTAAATATAACTGAAAACATACGTAAAAAATCTATGACGTCTCAAAACATCACGTGCACTAGGTTAGTAAATTAAGATTCCGGTGCTCCTGAAGCCTAAGAACGTCATCAGGAATGAAATGACTTTTATTATTAGAAATAATACATAACAAAACAAAAACAAAACTAAGCATAGAAATTAAAAGAAAAGTTGTATATTTTGATGAAAGACCGAAAGCATTACAAAAAGAAAGTATTTTTTATTGTTTATAAATAAGCCATTTTCAACAATTGACCAAATAGAACATAACAATTTAGAACGAGATCTTTCAGCGAACACAAGAAATACTATAAGAAAAAAAAACAATTCCATAAATAAATTACTATTTAAATGGGAATAAGTCACAATTAAAGGTTAAAGTAAGTTTATTGACGTTTCAATTTCCACTTCAGAAATCGTTCTGTGCGATTTCCTAAGTGGAAATTGACACGTCAGTAAACGTAATTTAACCTTTAGTTGTAGTTTATTCCTATTTAAATAATAATTACTTTAAAATGTCACAAGAAACTAGCTTCAGAATAATATTAGGAACCCATAAATAAAAGGATTCTCAAAAAAATTAAAAAAGATATGAAATTCAGGACTTTAACAGTCAAAACTACAAACACATTGAGATCAATTGTATCTAAAACGAAGTCTAACAATACACAAGCAAGAACAAGGAATTTTATTTATAAAATACATTGTGAAAGCGATCAGTTTTATTTAGTTAAAGTATCTAATATTAAAAATAGAGAATTAGATAGATTTCAAATATATAAACACGCATGAGAACATAAACGTAGGGTTCAATGGAATGATTCCAGTATAGTCTTAAAAATAACAGATGGCAAAAAAAAGAGAAAAATCTAATAAGCAGCTCTAGTTACGGTAAATGAGACCAAATGTGTCGCAAATTCCTCGGCAGAATGCAGTAGGATCTGGTTACCCATATTAAAAGACGAAGTTACCATGTCGTTATAGTATTTTTATAGTATAGAATTTTATAGTAGTACTTATAGGATTTACTAACACAAGAATTTTACTGTCATCATGGTATGTGGTGGCCTTTTTAAAGACGAATAATATGCTACAATTTTTTCTAACGGATATTCTCGAGTTAAAGTTAATTTCATGTAATCGAATGAACTATTTTGCAATAAAGTCGTCCCAGGAACGCAGCTCTGTAATATTGGCAATATCATTTTAAAGTCATCTACTTTAAAATGTATAATTTATGTCTAAATTGTCAATATAAGTAATAAAACGTAAATAAACTTATTTTAAACTTCAATTATGGCTCATTCCCATTAAAATAGTAATGACTTTAAAATACCACAAGAAAATAGTTTGAGAGCAATATTAAGTTCATAAAGGTTAAACTTAAATAATTAGTTAAAATAATTCATGATTTTTCCTTATTTTTTTATAATAATTACCGCATACTAAACGTACTTTATCATATCATTTAGTAGAAATTTAATGATACACCTATAAATGTATTGTATGTAACAGATATTTGTATAGACGGCTAAATAATTTTAACTATTCGATTGAATTACGTTATTCTACTGAATTTCCCGTATGACAACCTAAAATGTATTATTTCAGCAATCTGGTATTTAGATTTAATTTATATATACCAAAAATTACATAATAATATGCCCCAAAAGCGCGTTCTTGGCGGAAAAATAAATAAAGAGGGTATATCTGTCATCAAAGGAGCTACACAAATACACATCAGCTTAAAGCTAGAACTTCAGAGAATTTGGTCGGTGGAAACAAAGGATCTTGTGAAACACCCTAAAAGGACATTTATTCTACAAAAACATCAATATTTATTTGAGTGTTTCCCACAGAACATTTTCTGTCAACATTCTTTGTAGGTTTACTGTAGAGTTCGTGATCAAAGCATCTACTGTTTGTAATTTAATTAACTTGTTATCAAAATATCACTTTAAAATATACATAATATCTAATGCTTGGAATAACATTAAAGCAATTAAAGAATTTGGTTTAAAATATAACTGATATACATGAACGCAGAGATCAACTAAACATCTTAAAAAAGGATTTGAAATAACGATCTTTGTTAACTTAACGAAAAAAATTTTTAAATGTCACCATATAAGGCAGGGACGTACAGACGTACATGTGCAGTTAAATTTAATAAATGTAATATATAAACTTAGGTACCAGAAAGAATAATTTATTAAAAAAGAACCCAAACGACGTGTAAGTCAGCAAAACAATTTTTTGAACTTTTATTAAACATCATTATAAACGAGTGCGAGTTAATGCATGATTGTGCTCAAACCATAAGAGACCCGTAGTTATTATACCGATTATCGTAGTTACTGTCTTAACATCGGAGTATCAATCCTATTCTTAACGTGCTCTATCAAGTCCCCTTGACGTTGGCGATTAACATGGCGAAACTGTCTCTGTCTCGAGCTATTCTAAAGAGTTGCTCAGCTTTCTTTATTCCTGTCCACTCTCTGATATTCTTTAACCAAAAGGCCTGCTTTCTACCAATTCCTCTGCGTCCTTCGATTTTACCCATCATAATAAGTTGAAGAATATTATATCGGTCTCCCCTTACTACGTGTCCAAAATAGGCCATCTTTCTACATTTGATGTTATCAAGCAGCTCGCGAGCAGCATTTGCTCTCTCAAGCACTGTCACATTTGTCAGCATAGCCGTCTATGGAATTTTTAGTATACGTCTGTGCAGCCACATTTCAAAGGCCTCCAGACGATTAATGGTGGATATTTTTAATATCCATGCTTCGACACCGTATAAGAGGACTGACCAAATGTAGCATTTAACCATACGCTTTCGAAGTTGAAGTTTCAAGTTGGAGTATCAATAGCCGTCGAAAATAGTTCATTGTTTTAAAAATTAACAACAATACCAGACATAGCCATAACAGTTTATAACATAAAACTGCAAAGAGTCACTTAAGCAAATAGCCAATCATGACAGATACAGTTTTATAGTCACCAGTGTTCAATTACTGTTTTTATTCACATCATCCCACAATCTAATTCATTAGATTAAGTCGAACCTGCCTTTTTCTCTGTTACTGTTGCCCTACCATTCGTAGTGGGCCAAGTAACAATAGCCCATAGATAACCCAACAATATTTTGGCTTTAATGGCCCGGTCTGTCTAATGGTAATCGTCAATGCAGCGTACCCTACTCCGTTGTTTGCTGTCCCTCAGGTTTAAACTTTTGCTAACCAATGCACGCACTTTGTGGTCTCACATACTAAAAAAATTTTTACAAATAGTCTATCTTCTGATAATTTTGTTAATGATTTCGCTAAGGCCCTATGTTTTAACTGGATCAGCCTATCAAGACCATTCCTCTCTTAAGTCGCCTGTTTGTGAAGAGACGCTTATTCACTAAAAAATATTGGCATATGTTTTACGGATGTATGACTCCTTAGGAAAACTCTCACTTATTATACTAGGCTCTAACAGTATTTTACAATCTCTTTGGTCATTTACCTTAGACTGCGCAGTGAACTACTATAGTGTATTTTTATGTATGAGAGAGTAATAAAACAATAAATTATGTATGCAAATCCCTAAATTGTTGATACAGGTGACTCAATGAAAAACAGATATTTGTCAACAAGTTTACAGAAATATATAGGAAAACAATTTTAAATTACAATATTAAAAACAAGAATGGTTCGAACAAATGATAGATCTTCTTCCTAAGAACTGTGTAATAGTAATGGATAATGCAAGTTATCACTCCAGACTTATAGAAGGACTGCCCACAACCAAGTGGTTAAAAAAAGACTTGCAGAA
This sequence comes from Diabrotica balteata, assembly GCA_918026665.1. NCBI lineage: Eukaryota > Metazoa > Arthropoda > Insecta > Coleoptera > Chrysomelidae > Diabrotica > Diabrotica balteata. The sequence continues at coordinate 42,813,501 of OU898282.1, read as the reverse complement.
TTGGCTGAGTTCAAAAAATATTACGTACCATCCCGGATCTATAAGAAAGGAACTTTATTCGTTGTGTGCCCTTCATAAAGAAAAATTAAAAAAATACGAAATTGTTGAAATTGCCAAAAATCGTGGAATGACAGTACTTAGATCCCCACCATATCATTGTGAATTAAACCCGATTGAACTGGTATGGGCACAGATAAAGAGTGAAGTTTCAAGAAAAAATACCACTTTTAAAATTCATGATGTTAAACAGTTGTTTTTGGAGGCCGTCAATAATGAAAAACCTGAAAACTGGGAAAAGGCAGTAAATCACACTATTAATAGTGTAGAAGAGGAAAAAATGTGGAAGCTGGACAATATTACTGATAAAATGATCGAGCCAGTTATTATAAATCTTGGTTCTGAAAGTTCATCTTTTGAATCTGATTTGGATTTGTAACAAGTAGCTGTAAGTTTTATATTAATATTTTTATTCATCTATTTAACATACCTTAGACGGTTTTAGAAACTCTTTTTCTCTTTTGTAATTTTTAAAAATTAAAAAAAATGTGAATTTTTTAAAACCCTTTTTAATGTAGGCCAGTCAGTTCTAATATAGTGTGTGATAAAAGAGGTCACTTTTGTTTACATACACATAACACTTTATAACACTGAAATAATTCATTTATTTTTTACAATTATTCAAAGTAATTTTTCAATTAATCTTGAGCACGCCCATTGAGTGGTCGGAGGTACCAGTTAAAATTATGCTAATTACTCTCTCGTTCATAAAAATAAACTATAGATTATGCATTAATATATGATTGGAAACCGTTGTTAAGTATATTTTAATCAATATCCAAACTACACTTCTCAGATGTCTGACACTTCCCCTGCATCTATCAATATGCAATAACATTCTTTTACTGATGCTTTTTAGGACATCTATGCTACATTTGTATACCTGCGAGTTATGTATATTAGGTCATTAAAGAAAGTAGCTAGGTTACCCCTTATCGAATAGGAGCGCTATCAGACAAATATATAATTTCTTTAGACTTAAGTTTTTCTAGATTTTCAATAGTGATTGGTTATTTTTTTTTCAACAATACCCATTATGTATCTGTTTTACCGTCCTTCTGATATTAACTATTGGATGTCCTATCTCAGTGACGTAACGCTTCTCGACAGCCCCCAGTTTTTTTTTATTTTTCACATGCGAATATATTTTTCGCCGTAAATATTAAAAATGAATACCTTGATCTAACCTTTAGTAACAATTCCTAAACCCACTCTAATATAGACATACCTTAGAAAATTAAAAATAAACTCTCTCTCGACTGTTGACTCCCTGTAGCAACAGAGGCTTTTGTCTTCGCTGTGCGTGTGTCTGTTAAAAACGCATGTTTTGACATCTCTCTCTCTCTCTTTGATTGTGGTAATCGTACCGAAAAGATGCTGTTCTCTCTGTATCTAAAAGAGGGTGTATATTGAAATAGACGGACACTCTACAGTTCTATATACGGAAAAGAGTCCTAAACAAAAAAAATGTACATAGAAATGTTGATAATTGCGTAAAGTAAACCACTACAGACTGGTGGTAAGCACATACAGGTCATTGGTGTACAAGTAAAGTAGGAATTGTACCAAATTCTCTCTCTCTTCAATCCTGATCCCCCAGGGGGAGTGTAGTGGTCGACGTGATGTCGTGTATTGTCCGTCTCCAGAGATCTCTGTCTCTGGTCATTTCTTTTAATTCATGCATAGGTCTTTGGCATATTCCTGTAATTTGATCTATCCATCTTGTTGGGGATCTTCCTCGTGATCTTCGGCCTTCTACCTTTCCTTGTATTATGAGTCTTTCCATGTTTTCTGTGTTTGCTCTCATAACATGCCCAAAATATTTTAATTGTTGGAGACGGACTTTACTAGAGAGTCGTTGGCTAACTTTTAGCTCTCTTAAAATTGAATTATTTGTTCTACGGTCGGTCCAAGGAATTCGTAGCATTCGTCTCCAACAGAACATTTCAGTGGCGTCTATCTTTCTTCTCTCCGATTGTCTCAGAGTCCAAGATTCACATCCGTAGGTCAGTATTGGGAATATTAAGCAGTTGATCAACCTCATCTTTATTGCTCTTGAAATTTGACAGTCCTTCCATATTTTGGTCGATTTTGCTGTGGTAACTTTTGCTAGATTACATCTACGTTTAATCTCTTCTTGTAATGACCCTGTGTTTGTGATTAATAATCCCAAATTAATTATTGGTAAAAGAAAGGGTAATTAAAATAAAATACATTTAAGATTTGATTTCACGTATAGTGCTTTTGTGTATTCGCTTATACGTATTTCATCCTAACAAAAATCAGCAGAGCGACTAATACATAAGCCTTAAACGTGGAAACAAATCTTTTCCGCTAAGCAACAATAAAATGGCTTTAATATGAGCGCTTTAACGACATCTGACAATAAATCACAAGGGTAGAAATTCAAAAATTTCTATTGACGAAACCAAAATTCAGATTTTTGCTTTAATCTGTGCTTTCTATGGAGATATGGAGAATTTAAAAGTTACATTCCACAACATATCTCCTCATATAAGCAAAAATGCTGGGAGAATTGGTTTCTTGTACTCATAAAGAGTTAACCAAAATAAAAAAAGACAGTTAAGATTTGATTTCAAATATAGTGCCTCTTATTATATCAGTAATCATCAGAGCGTCTAATACAGAAGCTTCAAACGTGAAAACAAATCTTTTCCGTCGAAAGGGTAATTATTTACAATGGAAGAAGTGGGTATTTAAAGAAGTTAACCTAAAAACGCCAAAGAGAGTAGTAAAGAACTAAAGCAATTGGATGAGGATGCTTATCCGCAACACAGAATTCTGGATAAACTACAAATTTAGACATACCTTTAGGACTCCACTTTAGGACATAAATCCTTTAGGACTACTCATAAAATAAAAAATGTGTGAGGGTCTGTGCAAATCTGTACAGACAAACTAGGACATTATTATAATTAATTTCGGTTTTCTAGCTAATTACAAAATAAACGCGACAATCCCTTGAACTATGTTTCACATCACAGCAAGCATCTAAACAATGTTGCCAACAAATATATTACAGACCAAAAATATCCCTTTTCACCATATCGACTTTGTGTCAACGCATTCTTCGTGGGTTTAAATTTATCGTTCCGATAATTTAGTCATGATTTCGTTGTTGTCGATTAATTAAATAATTGGCTAAAAATGGCATGGACGAATTTTAAAATGTTATTTTCATTTCAAACCAATAAAAATCAGCAAAATAATCGTTTGTTTGAAATTTAAAATATATTTTTCTCTTCATTTAGATTTTTAGCAAATTGCTAAAATTGTTTATGTCAAATTTTTACACGTGATTGGCAGTTAATCAAGTTTAGATCTAAAATATAAAGGGAAATATAATGTATGGTATTAATTTTTTTTTAATGTTATGATTTTGAATGTATTGATCATAAAATTACGCTATGGTTTATAGATCAGTATCAATTTTAACGTACAGGATGAGTCCTAACTATTGAAATAAACACTAGATTTATGTTATTTGGAACAAAATCTGGCCATTGGACGAAATGTTTCTTAACAAGCTATTAAAAGGAAAAGACCAGTAGTAGTAAGTCAGTAACATATAGAGGATACATTATTTATGTTTTTTAAATAACACATATAAAATTAGACTTTGGTGTTTATTGAAAGTAAACTAAATGCTCGACCAAATACTTACCATGTCGGGATAGTATTATGAGGTTTTTTTCCTGGTTTTCCCTCATAATTTACTATGGAATTACAAACAGGAGAATTTTATTGTCATCATGGCATGTGTTTGTCTTTTTAAAGACAAATTAGATGCTATGATTTTTTCTGACGGATATTCTCAAGTTAAGTTGATTTCATGTTATCTAATGAACTATCTTACAAGTAAAGTCGTCCCAGGAACGCAACTCAACAATATTGACAATATCATTTTAAAGTCGTATATTTTAAAATGTATAATGTATATCTGAATTGTCAATATAAATGAGTCAGACAAAATTAAATTATTAGAAGAATTTTTCACCAAGTAACAAAAAAAAATCCAAATTTGTTTAATTTACTTATGTTGGTATTTTGAGAACGATTTCCGAAGTGGAAATTGAAACGTCAATAAACTAGCTTGTGGCTTATTTCCATTTAAATAGTAATTGCGCTGTATTAGCATTAACACAAGATGATCTGGTTTTTGTTTTGTTAATAATTTATCTGTTTAATTCTAAAATGTTTCAACGGAGAATATTTTTTAATTTAGACTCTTACTCGCGTCGTGTTAAGAAATTTATTAATAACTTTTTTTTGTAAACTTTTTGTTATGGATGTTATTAAAAATTTAAAAGCAAACATTATTTTTTCATAATGGTTGTACTTAAAGTTTTTTTTTATTAACAGTACGTGCTTGGCAACTATAACCACTCACACGGAGGTTAAAAAGGTTTAGAGTTAAACTCTAAAAAATATTTAGAGTTTATTATACAATGATATTTTTTTTAACTAAAGAATTCTTTCTCGTTGATGAAAATGACTGAGAATGTCGCATAGGTTTAAGATTTACCTGTTGTCTTACTTCACTGAATTGATGACATTCTGTAATGTATTTCACTGTTATTCTGTTATTAGGCTCTGGCATGTTTGGCAGAAAAACCGGACATCTCATGTCATCAGGAAGCTGAGTGTGAGGTTGCTATGACCTAGATTCTTCGTATAATTGTAAGGTCTAGTCTAGAGAGACCCGTGGGGAAATAGTAATGTCACTTATAAAATGAGGGCTGGATTGCATGATAATGATATATCTGAAGAACTACAGTGAATCTGTACTTCTCTGGTACTTTAGGTTGAATAGGGAACATTTAATTGTTTTTGAGACATAACGGGATATTTAAATGCATTTAGACTTGCTAGAATCTTAGAAAGAGAGAGACTTACTTTCATTGTGACAGTCTAATGTATAATTGCATTTTTTGTATGTTATTTGTGTGTACGTGAAAGGGGATTTTTAAGAATGCTTGGCTTTCACATAGTAACAGGTCAAACTTATTATATAGATTTAGTCAAACAGGGATATTTTGCACTCAAAATGGATGTGTAAACAGAAATCATCACACCTTAATAAGAAGATGACATCGTATTTTCAAGAGAACTTTCGTGTTACAAATATGTCATTGTATTGGTGACAAAGCTATATGGCGACTATACTATCAATTCCTCTCTTTGGGCTGTTGTAGAACCGTATTATTTCGTGCAATTAAACACTTTTCTCTTTATCTGCTTCTTTACGCATGCAAAACAACAATACAACAGTTTTTTTAGTTTTACAATTTGTAGGACAATAACAAAGGATAACTAGATCTTCGCTAAATGCAAACCTAGTAGTATTTACATTTTTATCCTTTTTATTTATAAATCTCGGTAAAATTTTAGCTTTATTTACATTCGTAGTACCTACAATAGTTACCTGATGTTATGTTAACCACTTTTGGGCTATCAGAATAGAAGTGAACCAATTATCAAATGGACAGTTGCTGTTTGTGCTGTGTATGAGGTTGGTCATTTCAACTGAATGATATTCTTCAACGAGTATATCTCGTGAAGGTATACTTCACGTTTCACGTTCACAAAAATTAAAAACAAAATTAAAAATCGTGCTATTCAAAATCTTGGATATCTCTAAACTCTCTTGAGGTATAAAACAGCTATTTTCAGTAGTTAAAGATATATTGAGCATGAAATTCATGAAATTTAGGGTTAACGAATTATAGAATTGTAAAGTTATTTTACTGTACAGTTAGCAGTATTTCGATAATTTATCCAGATTCGATACTGTTTTTATTGCATTTATATTAGAAGTTCTTCATCAAAATATTCTGATATATGTGTTATGAAATTTTAATGCCAAATGATATCTCAAATGGAGAAAAATGCTTCAAGTATTTTAAAGTAATAGTATCTACCTTTGGGAAAATAAGAGCGGGCGAAATCGATATTTTTGTCAATTCCATCGGGATTCGGCGATTTCGGGGAGAACCTGGATATGGAAGATTACAATATTTCTTATAAGATATAAAATGAATATAAGAAAAGACATTTTATATCTAGTATTATGTGCGAATTACATTTATTAGATTTATTTATAAACTTCTAAATTTTTCTCTGTAAACGTTTATCTAACATTCGGTAAAATTAGGAAATAACTAAAGAGCTGATTTACCCAAAAATATGCATTTATATTACAAAATCTGCATTCAATAATAAAAGACACATAAATTAAATGCTTGATCATTTAAACGGCGAATCATTAAAAAAGCGTAAAACATCATAAATATCCCTAAAATACACTGGAGTTCATCGTTATTTACCCGTGCGTCATTAATACCTCGAAAGATAAAACACACACTTGTCTTCCACACATGAAACTAAAGACAAATCAGCTACCACCTGTAATTAAGTAAAGACACATTACACGTTACTTTTATGAACGCTCTAGACTATCTTTGTCAACCATTGTCCATTTACTCCTGAATGTAGGTCGCTTCCAAATGGCTTAGATCGTTCTCTATCTTGCGCCAATCTAATCCACTGTTTGCCTGCCATTGCTCTTATGTCATCTACCGATCTTTTTTATAGTCTTCCCATGCTTCTTGTTGTCATCATCCTTGGTCGCTATTCTAGAGTTCTCCGTGTCCACCTGTTGTCATTATATCGGACTACTTGACCTGCCCAGCGCCATTTCATTTTTGTAATTTCTTCCACAATATCCCTAATCTTCGTTATACGCCTTATCTCGGTGTTTCTAATCTCGTCTCTTAGTGATATTCCAAGCATGATTCGTTCCATTGCTCTTTGCGTTGTTTCTAATTTTTTGGCAGATTTTTTGGTAATGACTACTGTCTCCAAGCCGTAGGTACAAACTGGTAGTATGCATGTGTTATACACATTTTTCTTTAAGTTTACAGGAATGGAGATGTTTTTCGAGATATAGGCTAGTTTGCCGAATGCCAGTTGTGATCTTCTTTTAATTTCAGCATTTTGATTTGGTTTTCCTAGTTTGATGACATGACCTAGATATACATAATATTCAACATTTTCTATAGTATGATTTTGTATTGTTATATTTGTCTGATCTCGGCTCAGTGTTTTGTTTTACTGGAGATCATTTTTAAGCCTACCGCTTCTGAAACTGCATTTAATTATTGTTGTAACATATCATTTAGTTCTTGAATATTATCGACTATTAAATCTATGTCATCTGCGAATCTCATGTGGTTTAAGTAAGATCCGTCGACGTTGATACCCTTATTGTTCCATTTTAGTTTCTTAAAAATGTCTTCTAGAGCAAGGGTAAATAGTTTGGTAGAGATAGTGTCTCATTGTCTTACTCCCCGTTGTAATATTATGGGATTAGTTTTTGTGTTTCCGTCCAGCTTTATCTGCATAGTGGCGTTTTCATATATGTCTTGAATTATGTTAGTGTATTTTGAATCTATGCGTGCATTTTCTAGAGATTCAAGCACTGCCCATAATTCGATGGAATCGAATGCTTTATGAAAATCGATGAACTCCATATAAATTGAAACATTCTACTTGGTGAATTTTTCTATTAGTGTTCTAACGGTGTGCAAGTGGTCTATGGTACTAAAAAGTTTTCTGAATCCAGAATGCTCGATATGTTGATAATAATCAAACTTATGTGTTAGGCGGTTGGTTATGACTTTAATTAGTAATTTATATAGATGAGATAGCAAGGATATTGGTTGATAATTCTCGATGTTTGCTTTGTCTCCTTTCTTGAATAGTAAAATGACTTCGAAGTTGTGCCATTCTTAAGGAATCTTTCCTTCATTAATTACTTTATTAAATAATACCTGTTCCATTTTTCTGCCACCAATTTTTAAAATTTCAACTGCAGTTTTATCTTTTCCCGGACATTCATTCATTTTTTTTATTTTTATGATTTTTGTTATCTCGCTTTAGTTTTTTGATTTCAGTACTTTAATTTTGCAGTTATTTTGTATTATATCTCATAGGCTCACTGTATTGAAAAGGGCTAGGTACAAAAAAGATGCTTTGGGGCGTTTTCAGATTTTAAGTACAAATTATGACCTTTCTGGTGTGTTTCCTTGAGGCTCTCAGTTTGTTGGATTTTTTGGTGTATTTTTTGTCTTTTTTTGCATTTAAAAGTTGCAATTGGAGTACCTAAAGCAAAATTTATTCTATTATGATTCTTGGAATTCTAAAGTTTTAGAGCCAGTTCTTCATCTAGCTTTTAAAAATGTTATTAGGCTAAGTGTGCCGGTGTAGTTTCCAAGAAGGAGGCGTTCTGAATTAAGTAGGGGCTCTTTAGTACTTATTAAAAAACACACTCGGAGGAGAGTGGTTCTCAACCCCAACACGGCGCGTTCCAATGGCTGATAAGGAACGTCCTACAGGTGTGTGGGACAGGTGTGAATAAGGCTTTGCCAAATAATACCCGCGGATCAACTGAAAGCATAGCATATGGCAGCAGCTATGTCACTACAGTATCTGAGCGGTAGAGAACAATCTCTTTACTGGTCTGACACTGAATAATCACAGGCCGTGATTATAATTTAACCGGTTGTGATACTGTGAAATAACCAAACAATTATCGGTAAAAGTAATCCCCAATTTGTTCGCCAACAGGTACGGGTAAAAAAATTTACACGTGGTAGGGCACTTTATTGCCCTGGAGCTGAGAAATTAACTCCAAAGGCGAAAGAGCTAAATTAGCCAACGGAATTGAGATGTGATAAGCCACGGGATTACTACTACACTAAAGATCCGTTAGGATATCCTCAGGATACCACAATGGCTATAAATCCAAAATAAACGGCTCTTTAAAATGCCAAAATAGGACGAGGAATAGTCGAGAATGTAGTGAGGTCAAAATATGGTCTTAGCCTAAGAAACGAAAGAGGAGAAAGACTAATACAATTCTGCCTAAAGACGGCTACGGTTGTAACAAATACATTCTTTTAAGTCACACCCTAGAAGGCTTTATACATGGAAAACACCTGATGATACCTCAGAGAAAATCATAAAAACCAAATTTATTTTATCAACCTGAATAAAGGGTCACCTAGAAATTCTATCTTCTCAACAAAAACATATCCAGGCGCAGATATTTTTTCGGATTATTCTATTGGTTGTATTGGTTGCAAATATCAACATACGTCTCAACATAGTTCATAAGAAAATGAGGCACAAGATAAATATAAGACTACTAAAAGAAAATGACATCCAGTAAAACGTAAAAACAAAGATTAATAAGAATTTTGCGAAATAGTTGAAGACACTACTAGATGCATAGAAGAATAGTGGAGCGAAATGAAACATCTATTACAATTTGGCATAAATATCAAAAATCACAAAGAGACAAGAAGCAAGCATAGATGACAGATAAAATATTGCAGATGATGAGAGAGCGAAGAAAATTAAAAGGTAAAAATGACAACGAATACAAAAAGTTCCATAAGACTTTACTAAAGGAGATAAAAGGAGCAAAAAAACATGACTGACGGAGAAATGTAAGGAAATTGAAAAATTATAACAAGAGGTACAGAACACCAAACAACAAACCAATACAGGCATAGTTGTAGACATTAATGGCCAGAGTTTGACCATTAAAAATAAATTACGAATATGAAAAGAATATATTATGCAAAAATTATTCAACTAAAATAAATATCCCGTACGGCCCAAAAATAACCAACAAAGAAGTAACTATCGCCATTAAGCAGATTAAAGATGGGAAATCACCAGAACCTCGTGAGTTGCATGATAAAATTTTAAAGCTATTGCCTAAGAAGTAAGTTGATTGGTCTAACGTCAACTGATCTATTTCGACCTGCTGTGAATAGATAGGATGGGTCAATGTGGTCGCAAACATCTCTAGAGGATAGACATATTTAGAAGATAAGGCTCAGCACCTTAAATTAATGAAAATCGTTTCATTAATCTAAGCTTCACATAGTGTACGTTTCGTTTAGTTGCTCCTAATACGCTACGCTACATAGACGTGTTGGGGTACAGTAGTACTCTTGAGTAGGGAACAAATCGTGGTTATTATTTAGACGTATTAGTAAGTGCATATGCTAATTTATGTTACTTCATAATCCTAAATAAAGAAATAGAATACATACATTCCAATAACAAAAACTTATGCACCGACGTGACAGTACTAAACAGATTCTATACCGGGAGTGACCATAGATTGGTTAGAGCGAACATTAAAATACAAATGAGAGTAGAACGAAACAAACTTATTAAACGAGAACGATACCCAACCACCAATGTCCTTTTTCAAAAACAAACGGAATACTAAAAAGGGCTAAGCACAAGACTAAAATTAATAGAGACACTGAAACAAGTGGATATAAACGGACTAGCCAATAAAATAAAAGTAACTATAACGACATCGGTTAAGAAAATATGCTCAAACACGAAAACAGCCAAAACATCTAAACTCCAACCTAATACAATTAAACTACTCCAAGGAAGACGAAACAGAATTGATCGAACTTCGGACAGCTTTAAAAGTTTAAAGAAAAACGTGAAGAAAGAAATCAGGAACGATCATAGAAACTATAATAACAATCTAATAAAAAATATAATACATGATAACTCCAACATATAAGTACTCAAAGCAAAAAACTCAAGCAGCGCAACAAAAATCATAGAAATAAAAAATGAGAAAAAACGTCACCATCAGAGACAGAAAGGAAATAAGCGAGGCCATTGAAAAAATCTACAGTAAATTATAAACCACAACAACGACGTACTTAACGAACAATAATTAACACCGGCTCAGAAAAAATACCGGACATAACCTACTATGAAATAAGAATGGCCCTAAAGCAACTTAAAACGAATAAATGTCCGGGAGAGGATAAGATTACACGTGAAATGTTGAAAATTGGTGGCAGAAAAATGGAACAGGTATTATATTATGTTTTATTTAATAAAGTAATTGATGAAGGAAAGATTCCACAAGAATGGTACAACTCCGAGGTCATTTTACTATTCAAGAAAGGAGACAAAAAAAACATAGAGAATATCCTTGCTATCACATCTGTATAAATTACTAACTAAAATCATAACCAACCGCCTAACACATAAGCTCGATTTCTCTCAACCTATCGAGCAGGTTGGATTCAGAAAACATTTTAATACCACAGACCACTTGCACACCGTAAGAACACTGATAAAAAAATGCACTGAGTATAATGTTCCAATTCATATGGTGTTCGTCGATTTCCATAAAGCATTCGATTTTATCGAATAATGGGCAGTGCTTGAATCTCTAGAGAATGCACGCATAGATTCAAGATACACTAACATAATTAAAAACATATATGAAAATGCCACCATGCATATAAAGCTGGACGAAAGTACAAAAAATAATTCCATAAGACTACAACGAGGAGTAAGACAAGGAGATACCTTCTCTCCCAAACTATTTACCCTTGCTCTAGAAGATATTTTTAAGAAACTGGAATTAAACAATAAGGGTATCAACGTCGACGGATCATACGTAAACCACTTGAGACTTGCAGATGACATAGTTTTAATAGCCGATAATATCCAAGAACTAAATGATATGTTACAACAATTAAATGCAGTTTTAGGAGCGGTAGGCTTAAAAATGAACTACAGCAAAACAAAAATACTGAGCCGAGACCATACAGATATAACAATTTAAATTCATACCATAGAAAATGTTGAACATTATGTATATCTGTCATGTTATCGAACTAGGAAAACCAAATCAAGATGCTGAAATTAAAAGAAGAACACAACTGGCATGGGGCGCTTTCGGCAAACTAGCACATATCTTGAAAAACACCTCCATTCCTATAAACTTAAAAAAAAGGTGTATAACACATGCATACTACCAGTTTGTACTTACGGCTTGGAGACAGTAGCCCTTACCAAAAAATCTGCTAAAAAATTAGCAATGGAACGAATCATTCTTGGAATATCACTAAGAGACAAGATTAGAAACATCGAGATAAGACGTAGAACGAAGATTATGGATATTGTGGAAGAAATTACAAAAATTAAATGGCGCTGGGCAGGTCACGTAGCCCGATAAAATGACAACAGGTAGACATGGAGAATTTTAGAATGGAGACCAAGGACGACAACAAGAAGCATGGGAAGACCTCAAAAAGATGGGTAGATGACATAAGAGCAGTAGCAGGCAAACAGTGGGTTAGATTGGCACAAGATAGAAAAAGATGGAAGCATTTGGGAGAGACCTACATTCAGGAGTGGATGGAAAATGGTTGACAAAGAAGAGAAGAAGAAGATAATCCTAAATTTTAATAAAAATTGTAACTTTAAAAGTCTTGCTCAAAATAATTTTTATTTATGGTACTTGAAAAGGAAGACCAGTTCAAAGCCTGACGGTATCTGATAAATACTGACCATTTGGTGTAGTTCCTGTAGTGAGTCGCTTTCCCATTGTCTTCTCCAGGCGTTAGTGATACTGAAATTATCCTGATGTAAGAAGGTGGAATTTAACAATAGACGAAATATGAAGCGTGGCGTATTTATTTAGATATTTAGATACTTAAAAGTTAGTCTGGAGTTTTCTATATTCTCTGAGAAGACAGTGATTTCTTCGTAGTTTCTGCAATGGAACGTGATTCAAAATGGGATAGCTTCCCATCGTTCGGTATGGATATAATTGTATCTGAGATCATTTGCATTGTATGGTATGAGTGTCAACAATCTTAATGTCTTTGCTATTGAGCAGCCAACAGAGAGTAAACAATTAATGATTCGTGTAATTTGTGCTGACCAAATTTTAATTTGCTAAAACGTATCGTGAATTCGTCTGTTATTACAGCTGGATCTTTGTAAAGGACCACCTATTACTTGTTAAAATAAACGGAGGGTATTAGTAAACTATGCATTTCATTTGCAGCTCCTACAATATTAGTAGATCTATTTTGTGTCTCAATTTCTTGCATTATTCGCTCCGTGCGTTACTGACGCGACACCGACCGCCTTCATCTGACAGTTTTGGACCTATCAATTTGACGTTAAACATTGAAAAATATAAATGCAATTGAAAATTATTAATAATTCGTTTTTTAATTATATTTTCCAGTTTACGTATGATACAAATGTAGTATTAAGAACTGGGATTTTAAAAATTTATCATAATTTATCTTTTCAACGCCAAACGGAAAATCTAGTACTGGCAAATCACGTTTGTCCTGTAAAAGGGTATGTAATTAAAAAAAATTATAGTAAAAGTTATTAAATAAAACCTTAAATAATTAGGCAGGCTGCAGTTAGCTCGAAGCCTTGTGAAACGTCATTAAAAGTATATTATTTAATTTTTAAAAAATGTATGTATGAAAGTATACATATATATATATATATATATATATATATATATATATATATATATATATATATATATATAAATATATATATATATATATATATATATATATATATATATATATACCAAAAGCGGCATTGCTGATTTACCTTACATATTTTATTGCTATAACAGAGAAAATAATAGCAATATAATTCATTTTTAGATTTTTTATTGCCGACGAAAGGAGCACTGCATATTCGATCATAAGGTTTTGGAGTCAAATCTAAACCGCCAGCAGTAAAAACTAAAAAACAAATGTTAAATATATACACCTATTTCAATTGCATAAAAATGAGGATATGTGATATTTACTTTTTTATATTAATATCACTAATCTATCTTCTTATTACCTATAATTCATATGGTTGGAAAGCTATAAGAACTAAACTCACTATTTCTGCTTCTATAAGCACAAATAAATTCGCAACATTTATTTACACCCATTTTTAATCAAATATATGCGTAAAAAGATATGTCCAATTATGTCATACTTCGCCGCTAGGCATGCTGGCATCGTTTTTAGGTACCCCGATGGTTAAGCACGGAGCCAATAGTGAAATATTTTGAGAAAACATATTACTTTGCTAAACATAGCTAACTTTGTTAAAGTATTATTTGCTAAACATAGGGACCAATATAGTATACAGTCTACTATTTGATTTTCTTTAACATCGCACACTTTTTTCTAATAACAGATTGTGTAAAATTTTTGGAACTTTTAATTTGTATTTATATATTACGTTGTGACTAAGTTTCAAGGATACAAAACGAGAAGTTCTAAATTAGACTTACGTTTGGTTCCACCTACGTGAACTAAGTAAAATCTCACCTAAGTTTTGCTTAGTCAAAAAAATTTCGTAGGTGTAATTTACGTTCCACCACACGTTTTACTTAACTTAACCAAGAAAAAACTTAAGTTCTCAGAAATATCAACTGTTAAGTTGAGTTACTTACTCTGACGACTTAAGCAAAAAAGTTAAAATTTTTTGCTTAAGTCGTCATAGTAAGTAACTTACCTTAAGCAAAAATATTTGTACTTAAGTAAATATTTTTAGTTGGTGGAACGAAACTAACGGAGTTAAGTGAAATCGCGTTGGTGGAACTGGGCGTAAATGTTTTTAAGTTTAGATTACTTAGAATTAAGTTAAAAAATTATAAAAAAGTTATTACTGGTTGAGTCACTACTGCGAATACCAATAAATAAATAAATAAATAATAACTGACGAATATAGTATAATTTAAAGGCCGAGTAAAAACTGCAATGGTCCAAGTCGGTAAATTATAGCTGCCCTACAAGTGGGACATTAGTTATATATACCACGCCTTTTTAGCACGCTGAGTAAAAAAGACTATTTTATTTTTATTTTTACACATTAAACCAATAGCTATGTCACGATTTTAAAATTTTAATTTGTACTTTAGTATCAAAGCAAAAAGCTTTTTCGCTGAATGTAAAAAGAATTAAAGCGTTTTAAATATTTCAAACCTGTAATGAACCCGTTAAAACTGAGCTCAGTGGATCTGTATTTAAGTTTGTTTGATGTTAGATGTTAAATGTAAATTTAATGTTAGTTTATTAGAAGTATTTGGACTGGTAAAATAGTATCTTGATTAGTTGGCATATGAATAATAATTTATATTATTTGATATTCGCTTGAAAATACGCTTTTTACATTTATTCGTAAAAATAACAATATTTGGTCACATTTTCTGCTTCATTTTTAAGTAACCATATTTTTTGTAAGCTAATAAAACAAAAAAAAACTAATGACTAAAACAGAAAATAGAAAAAGATACTGCCCACTTGAAAGTTATTAACAAGAAACAA
Source organism: Diabrotica balteata (assembly GCA_918026665.1). Classification (NCBI taxonomy): domain Eukaryota; kingdom Metazoa; phylum Arthropoda; class Insecta; order Coleoptera; family Chrysomelidae; genus Diabrotica; species Diabrotica balteata. The sequence goes on along the minus strand of OU898282.1, from coordinate 42,798,211 downwards.
TGGATGCAGTACAGTAAATATTATTATATCGTATAACCATAGAAGTTTTATAGAGAAATAGTTAGAAAAACAAACTCCAAATAAAACATAGCGTTCTCCCCCTATAAAATATTGCAGTATTTATAGACATTACTAAAGTATATGATACGGTATATGCTATGGAACTGAACACACAAAATTCTTGAAAATCTACAACGCTGAAGTCTAACCCTTAAACACTGATGCGTATTCTACTAGACTACGGCTGTTTTTAAAACTGTAATATCTACCGTAACTAATAAAATATTTAGTTTTCTGTCAGTATATTCTTAAATAGCATTAAAACAAACGTAGGTACTAAAAAAATATTCAAAATAAATCTCGAACTGAATGACAATTATCCGACAATTAAAGTTAGGCGTAATCTATCAGACGATACATCAGTATAAGAGTAACTATTACTAGACGTGGGTTATCTGTTTACTGTTTACGTTGTAGTAGTCAAAAGTGGTCAAAATGAGAAATAAAGCACATTCCTCAAAAAGTGTGCATTTTATGGATGATAATTATGAAAAATCGGTAATGAAATGGTAGGAAGCATGTGATAGTGGTGGAAGTGTAATAGAGAATGTACAATATGATTGTGCTATTGAAAATGGGCACGATACAGCATCGAAAATATCGGAAGAGGGTGACGAAGATGAAAATATTGAGAAAGATGACTCATCTAATCGAGGTAATATTTTCGGAAAAAGTCGTTTAAATGGGCGGCACAAGAAGTTGTACCTACACGAGAGAGAACTTTCAAACATAATATAGTTATACAACTTTCTGATCTAAAGAATGCTGATTATGCGCTAGAAAATAAAGCATTCCCCTTAGAGGTTTGGAATTTACTGTTCTCTACAGAGATAATTGAGTGAATTATTCACTGGACAAAGCTAAAATCAGTAGTTATCGGAAAAAAATAAAAAAGAACTGATAGAAGTGAAACTCGTGACATGGATTTGATTGAAATAAAAGCATCTTTGTGTATTTTAATTTTTACTGTGGTATTGGCTTCAAAAGTTTTTTTTTTCATCTTCTGATAGTTCACGCCCATCAGCATAATTCCCACAATATAATAATATATGGCTGTTATACAAATATCCGGTACTAGTATTTATGAGACACATCAGTTTGATAGTATATTTATCTGGTTTGTTCGGCACAAATATTTAAATTTTACATCTGCCCCAAAAACTAACTAGCATCTTATTGTAATATATAGTCTGGCCAACAAAATATACGTCTTAAAAATTTAATACAAACTTATTTAAATTTTTCTGATATTGGAGCAGTTGGATCAGCTTGTTGTTGCTGTTTTCGGTCGTTAGGATTATCAAAACAAAGACATGCTAACAGGACCGCAAACCGATCTTTAATTAACGTACCAAAAAATATTTCTTTGGTGGAAAAATGGCGGTACCTTCATTTTTTCTCTCCTCTTCTCTCCATGGTGCACCTACGGCAAAAATGGTGCGAAGACACTCATGATTTCAGATAAATAGATTTCTATTTAGTTAATAAGTTAAAAACTATTTCCAATATAAACGGGAAAAGTACATTCTCATAAATATTTTTATTGTAAAGTTGACTATCGAAAATCTATGCAACTGAATTTTCAGATCTCAAAACCGTTTAGATTGGCAGATATTATGTATATTAGAATACACAATAAAAAACCCGATATTACTATTTATTTTAAAGCAAAATTCTTAAAATAATTTTTGAATTTAAGAAATTATCACATAACCTAGATGTGTAACAAGTAACAGGCAATCTTCCGCACTAGAAATCAGTTTGGATTCAGGGATGCGTTAGGTACAAGAGAAGCCTTGTTTGCGGTTCAGGTATTATTTCTTAATCAACCAGAGAGCTTTTGAAAGAATTAAGCACGATAAGCTCATGGATATACTAAAGGTAACTGATCTGGATAACACATACCTTCGAGTAATCAAGAACATATACTACAACCAATCAGCAACCATTCCCGTGAAAGACCAACTAACAGAGGAAGTTGCAATAAAGAGAGGAGTGCGACAGGGCTGCATACTCTCTTTTCTATTATTTAACGTCTATTCGGAACACGTCATGAGCCAGGCATTAGAGCATATCGAAGAGGGTATTCTCATAAATGGTGAGTGCATGAATAACATCAGATATGCAGACGACACCATCCTCTTTGCATACAGTTTAGAGGGTTTACAGACACTAGTAACGCAGTTGTGGAGAATCAGTCAGGAGTACGGGCTTAATTTTAACATCAAGAAAACAAAGTAGATGGTCATCAGTAAAAAGCATATTTCACCTAGTCAATTACTGGTACATCAGCAACAAATACCCTAAGTGCCCCGTTACTACTATTTAGTAACCACCATTAACGACCAATGGGACCACTCAGTTGAGATAAAACAATAAATTGAAAAAGCCAGGTCACCGTTTGTCAGAATAAGCAAGATATTTAAGAGCCACGACCTAACCTTAAAAACAAAAATCCATTTATTGAGATGCTACGTGTTTACAGTGCTGATCTATGGGGTTGAATCATAGACACTAACCGAGGGCATCCATGGACAATCTCGAGATGTTTAAGATGTCGTGTTATAGACGGATACTGCGGATCTCCTGGGTAAAACGAATAACACACATTGAGGTTCTACGTCGGATGGATAAAACATGTGAAATTATATCCACAGTAAAACAGCGCAAGCTAGACTATCTTGGGCATATAAAGCGACACCACCATAAATATAACTGCTGCAACTTATATTACAGGAAAAGGTCTACGGAAAGAGGGAACCAGGAAGAAGAAGAATGTCTTGGTTCCAGAACTTACGAAAGTGTTCTGGAAACAATATACAATAAACAATAAACAATATACTAGAAACAAATAAAGTTAGAATTGCCATGCTAGTAGCCAACATCCGGATAGGTACCACAAGAAGAAGAATTAGTGCCTTGGTGCATAAATGCTGGTGATGCGTTTACCTATCTCCAAAGGATGATATAATAATGATAACAAATACCTCGTTTTGTTGCAGATTTCGGTACTTCTGTTTGCTTTCTTATACTAATACCGGTACTCTCTATTGCAACGATTACGTATTTTTTGGCACTTGGTGAGTTTTTCTTGTATTGCCTTAGCTCTTTGTTTTATTAATTACTATTAAACTGGGAATAAGCCACAATTAAAGATAAAAATACGTTTATTGACGTTTCAATTCCCACTTCGGAAATCGTTCTCAAAATACAAACAATAAATTAAACAAATTTTGTTTTTTTGTTACATAGTGAAAAATTCTTCTAATAATTTAATTTTATCTGACTTATTTATATTGACAATTCAGACATAAATTATGCATTTTAAAGCAGACGACTTTTAAATGATATTGCCAATATTGTTGAGTTGCGCTCCTGGGACGACTTTAAGATAGTTCATTCGATTACATGAAATCAACTTTAACTTGAGAATATCCGTCAGAAAAAAATCATAGCATGTAATTCGTCTTTAAAAAGACAAACACATGACATGATGACAGTAAAATTCTCCTGTTAGTGATTCCATAGTAAATTATGAGGGAAAACCAGGAAAAAAACCTCATAATACTATCCCGACATTGTAATTATTTGTTCGTGAATTTAGTTTACCTTCAACAAACATCAAAATTCTGATTTTATATGTTACGTTATTTAAAAAACATAAATGATGTATCCTCTATATGTTACTGACTAATAATGGTATTTTCTTATTAATAACTTCCACTTTCAATATTGGTAACCAGATCCTACTACATTCTGCCGAGGAATTTGCGACACAATTGGCCTCGTTTAGCATAATTAGAGCCGCTTCTTTGATTTTTCTTTTTTTACCATCCGTTTCTTTTAGGACTACATTTGAATTATTCCATTGAACCCTATGTTCATTATCCCATGCTTGTTTACTGATTTGAGATCTATCAAATTCTTTATTTTTAATATAAGATTGATGTTCACTTATTCTAACATTTAGTGGCCTTGATGATTCACCTAAATAAAACTGATCGCATTCACAATTCTTTGTCCTTTCTTGTTCATTGTTAGGTTTGGTTTTGGACAAAATAGATCTCAACGTGTTTGTTGTTTTGAATGTTGTTAAAATGTTGAATTTATTTCCTATCCTTTTAAGTTTTTCTGATAGTCCTTTTATGTACGGTATTGTTATTTTCCTCATATTATTCCTTGTGTATGCTGTAGGATCTCTTTCCAAGTTGTTCTGTTCTATTCGATCGATTGTTGAAAATTCCTTATTTATAAACGATAAAGGATAACCATTTTTTAATAAAACAGATGTTAACAAATGTTTCTCCTCCAAGAACGAATTTTCATTAGAACAAGTAATTTTGGCTCTATCGTATAAGGATTTAATTATTCCCTTTGTTACCGATTATCCAATCTTATATTAAAAATAAAGAATTTGATAGATCTCAAATCTGTAAACACGCATGGGATAATGAACATAGGGTTCAATGAAATAATTCAAATGTAGTCCTAAAAGAAACGGATGGTAAAAAAAGAAAAATCAAAGAAGCGGCTCTAATTATGCTAAACGAGGCCAATTGTGTCGCAAATTCCTTGGCAGAATATAGTAGGATCTGGTTACCAATATTGAAAGTGGAAGTTATTAATAAGAAAATACCAGTATTAGTAAGTCAGTAACATATAGAGGATACATCATTTATGTTTTTTAAATAACGTAACATATAAAATCAGAATTTTGATGTTTGTTGAAGGTAAACTAAATTCACGAACAAATAATTACAATGTCGGCATAGTATTATGAGGTTTTTTTCCTGGTTTTTCCCTCATAATTTGCTATGGAATCACTAACAGGAGAATTTTACTGCCATCATGTCATGTGTTTGTCTTTTTAAAGACGAATTACATGCTACGATTTTTTCTGACGGATATTCTCAAGTTAAAGTTGATTTCATGTAATCGAATGAACTATCATATAAGTAAAGTCGTCCCAGGAGCGCAACTCAACAATATTAACAATATCATTTTAAAGTCGTCTACTTTAAAATGCTTAATGTATGTCTGAATTGTCAATATAAATGAGTCAGATATAATTAAATTATTAGAAAAATTTTTCACTATGTAACAAAAAACAAACTGTTTGTATTTTGAGAACGATTTCCGAATTGAAAATTGAAACGTCAATAAAGTATTTTTATCTTTAATTGTGGCTTATTCCCAGTTAAATACTAATTAATTTCAATAACTGGATTATTATGAATTATCACTTAATTTTTTTCAGCAAACTGTCAATAGTTACTACACAAAGCGCTTCAGATCTATATTTTGTTAAGTAGTAAAACACTGATATTATAGTAAATGTACTAACACGTTTTATTAAATTTGTAATACATTGGAAATGCTCTCAGGTTTAACTGACTTTGGGTGCTAAATGAAAATGTAAAGTTCGCATAATGAATATTCTGTAAATTCTGCATGACATAGTATTATCCACAGTGAGAAATGTTAATCAGAATTCAGCGTGCTGAAGATAATCGCATTTACAAATGTATGACGAATACGAATGTTGGACTACCATTCTGGTGTAATATAAGTTTACTTTCTATCTGAGTCCATTATATTTGTAAAGAAAAGCTTTATTAGCTATATAAGTTTACGTTAAATTGGATATTATTTATTATATAACATAATAATGTAATAATATATTTACAAATAACGTAATGTAATGTATTTACAAATATGCACTTAATTTACGTTAGAGATCAAATAGAAAACACTTGTTAAATACATATTTAATTATACGAGGGAAGTACTTCATATGGACAATAACCTCCTTCTATATGTTTAGATCATATCCTTTCTTTTAGTCAATATTTCGGCATTTTTTTGTGTGTATTACGTACTTTCTTCCTTGATAAATCTTTTTATCTAATTGTTTTTGGCATGAATCTAAATTTTCGTTGGTTAACTCTTTAAATACAGAAAAGGGAAAGTGGATAAAAAAGAAGATTCTGACAAGTTGTGGTTTGAATTAAAAACAATAATTAAACAAAGTAAAGACAATATAAAAAACACCAACATGACTGACTGATGCAATATTAGAAACAATGAATTTAAAAGACAACACAAAAATAAAAATAACATTAAACATAAAGACATACACAAACAAATAAGAAGAACGATAATGAAGGCAAAAGAGAAGTAGCGTATAGAGACATTTGAAGAAATAAAAGACAGAAAAAAACGATAACAAACTTGTTTACAAGAAAATAAAGAAACTAACTGGAAACAGAAATAATAGACAGTGTGGCATACCAAAAAGTATGGTCATAGAGTCCTGACAACATTAGAATAAATAAACGACGAATAGAAAACATATATACAAAATATATTCTCAGACGACAGGGCACAAGACATAAACAGACGATTACACATCGACAATAATTTTTGCATTGTAGTATCAGGAAAGAAGACGGCAAATCTACTGGACTAGATGATGGCCCTTCGAATTCATAAAACTCATTGATGCATATGGTATTAATGTAATGGTTAAACTTTTTAATATAATATATTAGACTGCCACAATCCCCAGGAAATGGCTGCATTCGACCTTTGTGACAAATCCCAAAAGTCAAGTACAATATCCTGCTTACATCACAGAATAATAGCTTTAATGATTCATACATATAAAACATTTTTGAAAATTATAAACAGCAGAGTTGTTAAAACTCTTGAATATGAAATTAGTCACACACAATATTTGGCTTTAGAAATGGTACGAACACAAGAAATGCAATGTTCAGCTTGAATGTGCTGGCCTAGAAATGCATGGATATGAATTAAGACATGTACTTATGTTTTGTAGGTTTTGAAAAGGTATTAGACATAAAAAAGTTTGACATAAAAAGCTTGTAAAATATTATAAAGCAGAAATATAAATAAATATGAAATTTGGAGTTGTGATATGAAAATGATATCTAATCTATATTAGAATCAAACTGCCAGAGTAAGAGTTGAAAACCGATAGTGATATCAAAATACAGAGAGAAGTGCGCCAGGGTTGCGTTCTGTCACCACTACTTTTCAATGTCTACAGTGAAGCGGTATTTAAATAAGCGCTCGCAGATTCAATAGAAGGTATCAAGGGAGAAATTTTGAATAACTTGCGTTTTGCAGACGATGTAGTAATAATGACAGATAACAACAATGATTTATAGAACGTAATGCAACGACTTAATGAATGTTGTCATAAATACGGAGTAAGAATGAATTTGAAAAAAACTAAATGCATGATCATGACTAAATCAGCTAAAGCAAACATCTAGTTCATTGTCGAGGATACTGTTATTGAGAGTGTTGATACCTACAAGTACTTAGAAACATAAATAACATAAAATGTAGACCAAACCAAAGAAATTAAGACACGTATTGAAATATTACGTAAAACCAAATGCAACTAAATTTGTCTCATTTAAATTTTGGTGTTACAGAAGAATTCTATGAATAACCTGAGCTCGTTAGATTAACGCAGAAGTTACTAGAAGATTAGAAAATAAATCTTAGATATTATTGTCTTTCAAAAGAAGAAAACTTGAGTTAGGCCATGTTAAGAAGAGACAAAAATACTAATTTTTGCAGCTTATTATGCAAGGCAAAATTAGAATATCGTGGTTTAAGAACCTAAGGAAATGGTTTGAATACAGTAGTGAAGAACTATTTAGAGGGCTAGAAGAAGAATATCAAAAATTAAATCTGCATTGAAAAATATGAAATATGGAGAACCACCTAGTCCCCACGACAATCACAGTGAAAGTTCTTAGAAGATAAAAACATAAACTTCCTTACAAAAATGATTGATGAATTATGTCATGATAGGAAGGTTGCACTGGTTGAACACTTAGCTTCCCAAGTATTGAGGTATTTTGCAGTTCTTCAGTGTCCAACTAAATTTTTCAAATACTATCCACACCAGTTCTGCTCTTCTAGTTATTTCCGCAATTTGGTTCTCTCTTTTAAATTTCAGACTTTGGTCATTACTGCCATTTATAGTTAGAGATCATGCACCGACGCTATATTTATATTGACGCAAGTACAAGAATAGTCATTAGAATACAAAAAACTAGCATATTATATATGTTTCGTGAACCTTAAAAAGACATTTGACAAGGTTAAGTTAATGGACATTATCCACTTATTGTACGCAAGAAAAAAGAGCTGCTAACCACAAAAAACAGGCAAAATCGTATACGTTGGTCACATCATAGGGAACAGCGAAAGATATGTGTTGCAAATAATTCTACAGGGAAAAGCAGAAGTAAAACAGGGATCAGGAAGGCCCAAGATTTCCTGAGGAATAAATGTACGTAATAAACAAATGAAATGAAAATATCTTCGCAAACAAGACAATAAAAATAAAAGTCGAAAAACTAATTGACTCAGTTGAAGCTGGCAATGGGATAAAAGAAGATGATTTCCTGAGTCCTGTATTATTGAACCTGATCATAAATAAAAAATTTAAAAAAATAAGAACGAACAAATACGAAATGAGGTAAAACAACTTAAAATAATTTGCTATGCAGAGGACACAAAATACTACTCTCTCATAGTAAAAATTTAATCCCAATTCAAACTCAATCAATGTCGTTTATATCAAATAACCAACAGAAAATTCAGTAGGTTAATTTAAAAAAAAATAAATAAAATGCATGGTTATAACTGCAAATTTACCAAGATGTAAATTGGAGCTATAAGGTCAGATAATAGAACAAGTGATTGAGTTTTAATATCAGAAGTGTAAAATCAAGTGAATAGATCAAATAGAGCCTCAGGTTGCCTAAGTAAAACTATATGGAGAAATAAAAATATCGGGAAAAAAATGAAAGGACGAAGTTACAAAACAGTCATCAGACTAATACTGGCTTAAGTGGCAGATACACGACCTGACACAGAGGTCAAAAACAATGTTAGAAAGAGCAGAGAAAATCATGCAAAAATGTATGGTAAGACACTATAGGACAGGGCTAGAAGTACAGATATATGACATAGGTGCAAGATAGAGAACATTATAAAAAATTAAAAAAACAAGAACTTTTTTTATTGTTTCATATGACATTTTCAGTACACAAAAATACATAAAGGATAAAGTCGTAAATCGAACTTCGTACTGAAATCCGACCGTCTATTAAGATACATCAACCTCAGAATTTCAACTCACCGACGTGGCTAATTAACTTCAAGATCGGGAACAAGTAAACAAACTATCAAATTAATTGACTGATACAAAGCCCTAAAATGTATTTTCAGTACAAATAATTGTGGATAATCCCATAGAAATACAATATTTAGCTATTAGTCTGGTAACCTTTTTTATAATTTTTAGTTCGTGATAAAATGTTTTTTTTTCTAGATTTATTTTTTTATTTTATTGCATTTTCTTCTTTTTCAAATTTTCACGATTTTTCGTTTTTATCGATATCAGGCCATATCGTCGCCTCAAAGCAAATGTAGAATATTAGACTAGGCGGGATCTGTAAAAATTCAGACAATAATGGACATTTTCCATAGGAAGCTATTTTTTGGCTGGAATCCCTTCAGGATGGGCCCAGTATCGATAATCACGATATGCGCCAGTCGCATACCGTGTGCTCAATTGTTTGATAAACAAAATCTGAAAACAATTGAAAATTTCTCATTTTTTTGCTCCTATTTTCGTTTATAATTCGGAAAATATTGATCCTAGAGAAACAATTATAAGAAGTTAAAAGTTACGTAATTCAATTTTACACAATATTTCGTTAGCTACAAATTAAAAATTTAATGTTTATTGTTGAAAAAATAGCAATAATTGCAAAAAAAGTACAAAAAACCTAAGTTAATCCTTTAAATGTTTTAGACTTTTTAAACTCGACTTACAAGCTCCATATTCCGCCTAAAAAATCTTTTTAATATGCTTAAAACGTGTGCTAAATTTTTTTAAGATCAGTCGGATAGGTTTTGCATAATAATTGTGCAATCCAGCCTACTGGAAAAAAATCGCAAATTTTCAAATATATAGTAGGAACTGAATAAGGCCCTCAGGTAGTTGCAATTTTTTTTACATATAAACAAAGGCTCAAACTTCCAAACGTTTTTTACAAAATTCAAATCGGTTTACTAGAAGAGCCTAGAAAATTTTTTAAAGTTTTAAACAGTTTTTAGGCTTATAAACAAATTGAATAACTTTACGAGCTTTAAACATATCATTTTCGAATCAAAATATATTCTCAAATCAAATAAGGTCATTATTATGATAAAAATGCAGAAATTAATTATTTTAAAAAGTTTGATTTTTACAAAAAAAAAATCGTTCGCCTTTGTTTTAACAATTCAAATTATTACTGTTACTATATACTGTTACTCTTAGTAAACAAATGTATTTATAAATTGTTAACAAATAATTTTAATTGTTAAAACAGAGGCGAACGATTTTTTTTTTGTAAAAATTTTTTAAAATAATTAATTTCTACAGTTTTATTATAATAATGACATTATTTGATTTGAGAAGATATTTTGATTCGAAAATGGTATGTTTAAAGCTCGTAAAAGTTATTCAATTTGTTTATAGCCTAAAAAATGTTTAAAACTTTAAAAAATTTTCAAGGCTCTCCTAGTGAATCGATTTAAATTTTACAAAAAGCATTTGAAAGTTTGAGCCTTCCTTTATACGTAAAAAAATTACAACTCTCTGAGGGCCTTATTTAGGGCCTACTATAAATTTGAAAATTTGCGATTTTTTTCCAGTAGGCTGTATTGCACAATTATTATGCAAAACTTATCCGACCGATCTTAACAAAATTTAGTACACGTTTTAAACATATTAAAAAGTTTTTATAGGCGGTATAGGTAGCTTGTAAGTCAAGTTTAGAAAGTCAAAAACATTTAAAGGATTAACTTCATTTTTTTGTACTTTTTTTCCAATTATTGCTATTTTTTAACAATAAACATTAAATTTTCAATTTCTAGCTAACGAAATATTGTGTAAAATTGAATTACGTAACTTTTAACTTCGTATAATGGTTTCTCTAGGATCAATATTTTCCGAATTATAAACGAAAATAGGAGCAAAAAAATGAGAAATTTTCAATTGTTTTCAGATTTTGTTAAATAAAAAATTTAGCACAGGGTTTGCGACTGGCGCATATCGTGATTATCGATATTGGGCACATCCTGAAGGGATTCCATCAAAAAAATAGCTTCCTATGAAAAATGTCCAATCCAAAACAGATCTTGTCTAGACTATATGTAAAAGAAAGACTTTTTTGATAACCGTTTCAAATGATTGAAAATAAACCCTTCTGTTGAGTGTAACACTAAGATGAATAAAAAGTAAAATACTTTTTTCACAATATTACATATCCTTGTGTGGCTTAATTTTCTTAAACTTATATGTTATAATGCAATACTAAGACAACATACATATCCTACTGTTGTATTTTGTCGTTGACTCATTTTGGTCCCAAAATAATAATGCAACACTAAGTTATCTTACGCACATCCCACTGAATTTAGTTATTGCCGAATTTCGAATATTTGTCTTTGATTATATTATGCAGCTTGCAGTCACAATATTTATTATTTTCAGAAATCTTACCACAGTTCTACTATTACATTCATATTAAAAGTTGTATGGCGAGAATAAAAATGAATAATTCAACCTCAGTCAATTTAAGTCATAAAACATATGAAATATCTAGTAGAAGTTAATATTTAGTATATCTGGCCAAGAAAAAGAATAAATTGCAAACAGGAATTTATCAAGAACAGGAAAAAGATAAGTTATAAAGAACAGGAAATAGTAAGATCCTGATTTTGTTCCCAATGATGAAGAGGTAAGGGATTATGAAAAGACTCATAATTTAACACAAGTACAAGTAGTCGATCCCCAAATAAGTATTCAAAAAGCTGTGAACGAATATAAAAAATCGTGGGGGAGATAGTAGAAACGAACCAGCTTCCCAAAAATAGGAAACGGTTAAAAAGTATGGGGTCATGGAACAAAAACATAAAAAAGCAAAACATCAATTCTGGCAAGGAATATGTTTCCAGATTAGGTAAAATGCAGAAAACAAAATCTCTACTGCCATTATGTGGCAAGACATGTTTATTTAAATGCTATGAGAAGTTTTCTGAAATTAATAGACAAGAGTTATTTAACGCCTGCTACCATCTAGCTGATAAGCATTTCCAAAGAGAATTTCTATCTAGAAATATTGAAAAACTACCAAAAAATCCTGTAAAACACAACAAAAAGAAAAGCCTATACATGCGCCTACTTTTTAAACCTAAACAACCAAAAAGTTTGGGTCTGCAAATTATTCTTCAAAACTACTTTAAATATGTCCAATTCTTCTGTTGATACTATTAAAAAAAATAAATTTGGAATTTTACAAACGGAAAAAAGCACACATTTGAATCGTGCTAATAACACTGATCAAAATTTTGTTAATGCTGTAATAAAACACATAAATAGCTTATCGAGAAAAGGGTCGCGTTATTGTAGGATTTCCACAAAAAGAGAATTTCTGGAGGGATCTCTTAATTTAAGCGTTATGTATAGGTTGTCCAAGGAGGAATGTGTAAATGATAATAGGTCGTTTGTTAAACATTTAATATAAAAGAAATATGTGGATTCTGTTATGTGTGGTATAAAGGTGAAGCTAAATGAGGAGCCAATGAAATATCAACTTGTGTTTTCCAGTTCCTAAAAAAAATATGGCATTGGCAAAAAAGTGGTATTCTACAGCGACAACTGTATAGATCAAAATAAAAATAAATTTCTTATGTGTATGTATTTATACACATATCTAGATAAAAAAGACGGCCCCTCTAAAGAAATATATAAAAACCTAAATAAACTGGTGAAAATGGAAGTAACAAAAAGGAAAAATAGATCTTGGGAAAAGAAATGCGAATACATAGAACAAATGATTGGAGGATCGAAAAGTTCAGAAGCCTGAAAAACGCTAAAATCTATGAAAACGTCAACCAACAATATTAGATTTAAGTAACATAACAGAAAAAGACTGGATAGACTACTCTAAACAGCTACTACAAGAAGGACGACAAAATTTTCAATACGAAAATGCAAACAGAGACATACGATCAGAATTCATTGAATTGAACATGACAAATATCGTAGAAGCGATAAGATCTTTTAAACTTAAAAAAGCGCCAGGCCCAGGAAACATCTCACCAGAATTTATTAAATACGGCTCAGCTCAACTGTGGGAAATGCTCAAAGATCTGTTCCAACGATGCCTGAATGGAGAAGAGGCCCCGTTAGAATGGCGTGAGGCCTATATAACCCCAATATACAAAAAAGGAGCACGAAACAATGTCAGAAACTATAGAGGAATTGCTGTCATCCCCACTATAGAACGACTGTACTCCCGAATACTTAGAAACCTCATAGAAGAAGACATTCGTATGAAACAACCAGAAGAACAATGCGGATTCAGAGCTGGAAGATCGACTATAGATAATCTATTTACACTTAAAATATTATACGAAAAGCGACAACAAAGAAACAAAGAAACACATATAGCCCTGATAGATCTTGAAAAGGCATATGATAACGTGCCGATAAATAATTTATGGAGTGAAATGCAAAACATGGAAATAAAACCTTCGTTAATAATAGCAACTCAAAAGTGGTATGTAAACAACACCGCATCAATTAAAATAGGTGGCAAACTTAGAAATTCAACACTGCGGAAGGGCTACGGATGTTGTTTATCACCTACGCTGTTTAAAATATATCTGGATCGATCTCTACAAAAGTGGCAAAGACAATGCAGAAATATGGGAATACAAATAGATGAGGATATCCTCTATACACTATTCTTTGCTGATGACCAACTGGTGGTAGCAGAAGATATAGACGACCTCAGCTATATGGTTAGGAAACTACAAACAGCGTACGAAGAATGTGGACTGACAATGAACTTACAAAAATGTGAATATCTCTCAGTGGGGAAAAATACAGTCGAAGACCTGACATTGGAGAGTGACAAAATCAAAGGAACAAATAGAGTAAAATACCTAGGAGTAGTGTTTACAAAAGACAGAAATAGCCATGAAGAAATAAATACAAGAATAAACAAAGGCAGAAACATTACCAAATGCCTAAACTCCATTCTCTGGGATAAAAAAAATCACAAGAACGACAAAAAAACGAATATACCTATAAGACGATGGTTAAGCCGGTGGTAACATACGGAGCAGAGATATGCGACACTAGTAAAAGAAAGAGGAAAGAATTACAAGCTACCGAGATGGATTTTATGAGAAGAAGCTGTAGATTGACAAGGATGGACAGAATCCGCAATGAAAAAATAAAACGTAGAATGGAGCAAGAAAAAGACATTATAGATGAAATCCAGAAAAAACAACTAACTTGGTTCGGTCATGTAAACAGAATGGCAGACGAGAGGTGGCCAAAGAAAATATTAAAATGGATCCCAACCGAAAGAAGGAAAAGAGGGCGTCCAAGAAGAAGCTGGCGAGATGACGTGAATGAAGCCATGGAAGGAAGACAGCTAAATGAAGCCGACACCCGAGATAGGAAACGATGGAAACTAGGGACAGGAAAACAACGACAGTTGTAAACAACCTGTACTATATATATATATATATATATATATATATATATATATATATATATATATATATATATATATTTATACACTGTAAAAAAGTATAATATAGGGGAAGTAGATCATAAATACCTTATTGTTGGTCACACCGAAAACGAAGGTGACTTAATGCACTCATGTATTGAAAAGGAAAGAACAATACTTAAAAATGATCCAATTTATGTTCCATCTGAATTGGTTACCTAAACCAATTGCAAAGTGAGCTAAAAAGAAAGCTAAGTAACGTGACGTTACTGAGATTAGTTACTTAAGATTTTTTTGATCGAAAAGAAAAAATAGCCAAGGGAGTGAATTTTAATGTTAATGAAAACGGCCAAAGAGTTTTAATCAACGACATTAAATGGATTAAAGTCAAGAAAGGCGAACCTGGAAAAATTGTCTATAAGACTTTATTCAAACAGGAAGAATTTGATTTTATCAATATTATCAAAAAGTTAAGAAGCAAGAGAAAAGAGCTAACTTTAATTCTTGCCTATGAGCAAGCACCACCGATTTTGATTAAGAAAAAAAGAATGATTTAATGAGTTTATGCAACGATAATTTAATACCAAAGATGACACCATGACTTTTTCAGATCGTTATCTGTGACCACAACTCAATATGATTAATTTTTCATTCTTTTGTTTGTCATTTTCGTTGTCAAGTTTTAAAATTGTCGGAAAACATGTATGTTGAGATTATAATTTATCTAATATAATGATTGAACAACAAAATTGTTTTCTCTTTTTTAATAAAATGTGTAAGATGTTAAACAAAACTTCAATACAATATAAGTTTATATAACACACATTTACGGATATCGTTAAAAAATAGATTAACTTTTAGGGCAACAGTAGGACAAGTAACTTTTTTTTTAATTATTTTTCAATTTTTTATGAATTACTATAAATGTTAATGTAAGGCCTGTAGAGTTATGTACTCAAACAAAATTTCATGTAAATCCATTCAAATATAAAAAAGTTATTAAGTAATGAAGTTTCGTAAAAATTTCAATTGCGTTTTTCTCGAAACTATAAATGACCATAAATGATTCAGTAAATTTGTACTGTAAAGTGATACTAGTAGGAAAGTTTTGGAGAAGTTCTGATTTTTTCGTTCCATATGTGTTTTGGGGTGCTAAATCTGAATCTGAGGTTTGCGGACAAAATTTCGTGACGCAACATTTAAAAAACCAGAAGAAATCGGTTGTTTTTGCTTTTTTTCGGTTTTTTGCTTAAAACTCGAAAACTGTTAACTTTTAGTAAATGGTCTGTTTACAGAAATTAAAGTCCTTAAAATTCTAAATGTCACTATTTTGGTTATTGTACAGACGAACCGTTCGGTCTCAAGTGCAAGTTGAAAATTGGCAATTGGTACCGGTGTGACTGCAAAACTCACTTTTTAGATTTGTATTAACGATACAAAATATGTCATCGACGGGGGTTTTTTGTTACACTGGGTAAAATGGCGCCAAGGTCAGACATATGCAGACATATGCAGCACTTATGTATCATATGTCAAATCAAACTACAAATCAAGTACTATTGTCGTTTTTAATGGCTACCCTGGCGAAACTTGTGGTAGCACCAAGCGTTTAGAACAATTGAAAAGAGCACAGAGAAAACAATCTGCTGTAATATTATTTACAGAAATGATGGTGCCCATTGTGTCGCAGGATAGTTTTCTTGCAATATAAAGCTTGCAAAAAACAAGAGTCGGTTTATATCTATGTTAATGGATAAACTTCATGATGCAAAAATTCATTCAAATGGAAGATGCTGATATCCTAATTATCACAACAGCTCTTGAGATGGTCCCGTCAAATGATCATGTTACAGTGGTGGGGAAAGATATCGACCTACTGGTCATTTCGATTGGCCTTTGTAGCCCTGATATAAAAAGTGTATTTTTTTAAGCCAGGAATAGGAAAGGTTTCGCAAAGCCTCTACAACCCTTATCTGGCTGCTGAGAAAATCCTATTGGGTCATATTTTATTCCTGCATGCGATGGGTGGTTGTGGTACTACTTCTGCATTGTTTAATCAAATGAAACTGAAATTTCTTAAAGTCCTGCAGAAGAACAAAGATTTGCAATTGCAAAACTAAACGATTTAAGATACAAAGAATACGTATCTTTATCATTTAAAAATAAGACCAACATTTCCTCATTGCCCCCAACTAAAGCTGCTGCACGAGAACATTTACTGAGAGTTTACTATCAGGTGCAGCAGTAATTATCCGGTCAAGCCACACCTAACGAGCAACAAAAAGACCCAAGTGAATGGGGATGGCAAAAAACTAGTAGTGGTCTTGTGCCAGTACCAACTACTTTGGACCCTGCACCAAACTTAATACTCCGGTACATTTCATGTAAATATGAAAAGGGCTGTCAACGCAATTGTGGATGCAGTAAGGCGGGACTCCGTTGTTCCCCAATATGCGCATCATGCAAATGATGCATGTGTAACAATTTTGAGCCCCCAGAAGACAGCACTGACATAGACGTAGAAGAAACTGAGGAAAGAGATAGAGGTATGTTGGATCTGACAAGTTATTTTGTAGTCATTCATCTCTTCTTGATATATGATATGTGTCTCTCCTCTTTTTATTTTCCAGGAGTCCCGACGCTGACGATGGAGCAATCAGACCCTGAGCCAGGACCCGATGTCATCGAAGAACCTCAGTACGATGCGGAAGGTATGTTTAATCTCACAATCTATTTTGGAATCCTTATCTCTTCTTGATAAATGACTTAACTTTAAACTTTTATTTTCCAGAACAACCAGAACCAGGACTCGTTATCGAAGAACCTCAGCCAGGGCCTTCCAAAAGACAACGGCTCATATAACTTTTGCATATTATAATTTATGATCATAATAATATATGAACATAAGTAACGAGATTTTAAGTTTTATTTTGTTACGAGTTTTACCTACCTACTGAATTTGCATAATTTTTGCCTTTTTTTTGTTAATTACTTGTGCGGAAAACCAGGTGACATATCAAATGGCAGCATGTATAAAAATTTAATATTGAAATGTAAAAAGTAGGTTTTGCATAAACTGCTAAAAATTTACAATTTTCAACTCGCACGAGAAACCGAACGATTTGTCTGAAAAAAAAAACTAAATACTGGTATTTGCAGAAAATTTCAAGAACTTTAATTTCTGTCAAACAGAACATTTACCAAAAGTTGATAGTTTTCGAGTTTTAAGCAAAAAACCCGAAAAAAGAAAAAACAACGGTTTATTCTGTTTTTTTTTAATGTTGCGTCACGAAATTTTGTCCGCAAACCCCAGATTCGGATTAAGCACCCCAAAAAACATATGGAATGAAAAAATCAGAACTACCCCAAAACTTTCCTAGCAAAAATACAATTTAACTGAACTAAAATGACTATATATAAATGACTATAAATGACTATTACTTATACATGATTTGACATAGCCTACTGTTGCTTTGAGGCGACGATATACCCGTAGGTATTATCGCTCATTAAATTATATGTACCATTTTTTTTTACTCAGCTACTTTTTTATATTAAACATCAAATTAATTCTCAAATTTTTTTCTTTTTGTTGATATCTATGTATTTTTCTAAGTAATATATAGCACCTATTCGTTATATTGAAGAATAGTTAAACTAAATTACAACAACACGAAACTAGTTGACTATTATTAATGTAATAAAGCAGAATTAAAATAAAAATTTCTCGGTATATTTCAATAATAGATTTTTGGATATAGAAATTTTATTCATCCATTTAAATGAGTGCATGCAAAAATAAAACTAGGATAACAGGGATACAAACTTTTGGATTAAAAGGAAATATCGAATTTAAAATAAGCAAATTATTTTTACCACCTCACGTATATTCTGTTGGAGGATACGTTTTTTCCTTTTTTCCATTTTTCCTTTATTTTAGGTAGTATTTTAATACACCAACTGGAAATTTTATTCCAAATCTTCGTATTGTTTCTTTTCCATATGGGTAAAGTTATGCGGTGACCTGAACATTTGCTCTATATCCGTGCATGTACGTAGTTCACTTGAATATTTCGGATATTTTGGCGTGTATTGTAAAGCTAAGTAAAAATGCAAATCATATTTGCGAATACGGCAACTAGGTCAAAACTAAACTCTAGGGAGGTTATTGCTGCGGCTGCAACAAATTACAAATCGTAAAAATAAAACTAGAGGTGTTATGCCAACAGTAAGAGAAAACTAAAATTCAAATGAAAATGGTATTTTAATATTATACGCGACTACAACTTGAATATATTGTTGTTTTAAGTAAATCTGTCGTTACTGTAGAGGTTATCAGATTGATTATAATAAACTGTAAGCAAATATCTGTATTTTATCATAACCAACCAAGACAGCAGAAAAACACTATCACCAGAAAAAATGTATAGCCACATTGTCTTGTCTGAATAATTGACTAAATCTTGGCTAGAACATCATGTAAATTTTTCCAACTTTGAAACAATCGGTAATGTTGCTTATTAAAAAATATTTTACATGTGGAGATGCAGCAAGAACAAATATGCACTACTGTGTAAAAAGGTGCCGTGTGTCAATTTCGTTTGCCTAAAAAACGCCCTTATGCCCTTTCCCCTTAAACATAATATTTTATCGCAAAATCAGTTCGGCGTCTAATAAATGTACTAGTGATGCCATGTTTTCTGTGTTACATGAGGTATATCTATCACTAAATAGTAACCTCTCCTCCGCCACCGTTTTCTGCGACTATTCCAAAGCCTTTGACTGCGTAAATCACGACATTCTATTAAAAAAATTAACTTTCTATGGAATTCGGGGTATGTCTTTGAATTGGTTGGTAAAGATATTGAGTGTGGAGTACCGCAAGGTTTATTATTAGGTCCCATTCTTTTTTTACTTTTCATTAATCACATCACTTACTTGAAAATTAAAGGTAAAATTTTTCTATTTGCTGAAGATAGCAGTATTACTTGGAGCAACTCTAATATTTTAACGCTTCGTTCAATTATAACTGCTGATTTGCTTATAATCAAGGCTTGGTCAGACTCCAACTTACTTAGCTTTAACTTGGATAAGACAGTAGTATTATCTTATAAAGGAGTCACTCAACCCTTGCTTTTGAATGAGAGAAAAATCAGTATCGTTAATTCCGTAAAATTTCTTATGACAGTGATCTTAAATGGTCCTTGCATACTGACTCCTTAAGGGAGAAACTAGCCTCAGCTTGCTTTGCAATAAGATCTGTGTCGAAGGAACTAAATTTAACGTCTGTCAAAATGGCATATTTCTCATTGTTCGAGTCCCATCTTCCATATGGGCTTCCATTTTGGGGTTCTAGTACAGCGGCCCAATTTGATACTATTTTTAAGTTGCAAAAAAGAGCAATTCGTTATCTATTTGGTCTCAAACAAACAACTCATTGCAAGACCTACTTAAAAAATCATGGAATTTTGACGCTTCACTCTTTATTTATTTCCGAAACGATTTGTTTGATTCGCAAGCATCTAAACATTTTTCCCGATAGACCTAATCATGGCTACTTCATTAGAAATTCGGATTGTAACGTTTATTTACCGATCCCGTCCACTCAGCTAGTAAAGAATTCTATTCTATATAGTGCAAAAAAAACTCTATAATCACTTTCCAAGAGAAATTAAATCCGCAACATCTTTCATTAAGTTTCGTAAGATGACAAAAATCTATCTCTATGAAAGACTATATTATTCAGTTTCTTAATCAACAAAGAAACAAAATTGGTATTGTTTATAATTACATTTGGGTTTCACAATCAGTGGCTACAATTTGTTTCATTTGTTGTTGTCTGTACAAATTATGTAAGTTATGCAATAATTTTACTAATTTAAAATTGTATTGTTCTGTTTTTTATTATTTGTGTTTTTGTTTTATCCTCTTTGTACTATTTAATTGATTTTTTTTAGCTTTGTCCATAAAATTGTTCAATAATTTTCAGTGACAATAAAGCATATTTCTATTTTATTCTATTCTAAAACGTCACATGGCAACCAATCATTGCCAGTACTGCTGACGTTTATTTTGTGGTGAACATCGCTCTTCTTTTTGTTAACTATGCAGTAGTAAATTTTACGATTGTTACTGTAAATGAAGGTAAAAATAAGGTTTGTATTGCAGGCTTAATAGCGAAACGTTAGATTCCGTCTCTGTACACTTCCAAATTCATTTAGTTTGTAAATTTTATTCTTATCCTTAATATATATTCTTTAACACCTTTTACGCTGATTTTTTTGTTTAAGTGATGTCTCCATCAATGGAGATTAGTGATAACTATTTCTGTTCTTTTTGCTCCTACACGTAAAGTTCTTCAAAGATTAACCTAATTTTTTTGCCTGATGTTTCTTAACCAAAGAAGTTTTTTTACTATAATACCTTATCTTTCTTTTAGTTTAGCCTTTATAATACATTCGGGTATTTTGCGTGCCTCAACATATGTCATAGTTGTAGAACTTCTTTATTCGATATTTTAGCTACCCAAGGTATTTTCAGGATTTGATGATGAAATTATATCTGGAAGATCTAGTTTATTTTTAGCTCAATATTTAACGACACTATAAATATACCTATGCTTCAGAAACTTGGATAATAAAAAAAAGCCGATTCAAAGCGTGTAACGGCATTTGAAATGTGGGTCTATCGTAGAAGGTTGCGTACACCATGGACCATCCATCGCACAAATAACTCAATTCTAGCAGAACTTAACATAAAAACTAGACTCATCAACTATCAACCAAAATATACTGAGATATTTTGGACATAACTAGAAAGAGAGAAGGCATGGAGCGAATGATAGTTGAAGGTAACGAAGTGGGTAGAAGATTCAGAGGAAAATCTTCAGTACGATGGTCGGAGCAAATAAAGGAGGTAAAGATGACTGGTTACTCATTCTCCGAAGCAAAAGAACACGCACAGAAAAGAGATAATTGAATAGAAATAGTTAAACAAATTACATGATGCCACTACATCCTAATGAAGGAGAAAATATTGAATAAGGATGTAACGTACAAGTCTTGATTTAATACAGCATTATTATCCAGTAATATATGGTGCTATGACTGCCGCCACGTTAGGGGTTAAAGGTCAAAGTACGCCCAAGTAGCTTACTTTCTACTATTATTTTCGTTGCTTTATTTACTTGGTATACTATTTTTACACACACTAAGGTATTATTTAAATAATACAAAATAAAATAACTTACTAGGCAGTCTAGCATGCGGCCTATTCATAATATGCGTTCCGAGCAGTTATAAGAGAGGAACAATGGGATTTCTGGGTGTCTAGCAGCAGCCGTGTTCAAGTAGCTCTTCGGAACGCAGGGAAAAACCGAATATTGCTAGAATACTGGTCCTACCGATCGTAAAAGTAGAGCAATGGGAAGGAACGAGAGTTAATAAGCCGTCGCTTTTATTGTCAAGATCTCAGCAACGAGTACACGGCGCTACTTCTTACGTCCCGTACGTAGAAACAGCAACATGGCCATCGTTTGAGGTGTTGGTAGTCATATGGGGGCTACTAAAAGCGAGACGAGTCGATAAGTTGCACTGGGCAACGGGTTGCGTTCTTAGTATCCTAGACGAGCTCATGCGAGATCACTTTGCTTTTATTCCACATAACCTCTATACGAGGTTTTGCAGGTCTTATACCATCATTCCCAATCTGAACGTGCTCCTTTAGTAGTTCTACTGTAGTTTAAGATGTCCCACCAGTGTGCAAGTGTTTGCCCTCACAGGGATCACGAGCAGCGGTACTTACGGCAACACAGGTACTGCGTGGAGGGTGGACCCCCCCATATGGCTATCGTGCCACCCCCACTGAAGACGAACTCACAGGTGAATGTGAATTTGGTTGTCAAAGTTCGGGGGTTCCCGGTCTTTGCCACTCGGAGAGGGTATATTCGTTATTCAAATGTGTTGACACAAATTTCTTGATAAGTGATCGGTCCAGGATTTATTGGGTTCCCTGTTCCCTGTATTTGCTACTCGGAGAGGGCATCTTCGTTATCCAAATGTGTTGACATGGATTTCTTGATGGGAGATCGGTCCAAGATTTATTTGATCCCCTATACTTTGGATCCCACCTGCAGCGCAGATATATCCTGTCATCGTCGAACGAGCGCGGTGGGTCTGCGTCTAGGCCAAAAGATTACGTAACAGGATGTGTCTGGGCAGTGGTATAACCGGCAAGAGGAGGAACGCCGGTTTTGCTAGCAAGCTGAAAGTACTATAGTTGACTGCTTCCTCCCTTTAAAAAGGATAGTGTAACTTTGTGAACTAGGGGTAAGGCCCACCAGACCCCCTTGGTGTAGTCGTAACTATGAGTCTCTAAGGAAGA
The DNA here is from genome assembly GCA_918026665.1 of Diabrotica balteata. NCBI lineage: Eukaryota > Metazoa > Arthropoda > Insecta > Coleoptera > Chrysomelidae > Diabrotica > Diabrotica balteata. The sequence continues at coordinate 42,775,136 of OU898282.1, read as the reverse complement.
AAGAACATACCAATTTTAACAGAACTATAGTAATAGTAAGAAAACTGGAAAATAGAAATTTAAAATAAAACAAAAATTAAAAAATACAATGAATAATTTGATTTGTTTAAGTAAACAAATTTGGAACTGTCATTTAGTGTTTAAACTTTCAAAGTTATGGTTTATGAAGTTTGGTAAATACCTAAATCAAAGTATCAAATAGTTTAATATTACACAAAAACTAGCACTTTGAAAATACAGATCTATAGCAAGAGCTTACACCGTCGCCGCATAACTTTGAGCGGCTTCGTTTATTCTTGTGTTGTATATTTTTCATTTTTTTTAAATTATTGTTGTAAAAGAACATCTCTGAATCACCAAACAAAATGTGTAGCTGGTGGACCTGAACGATCAAGGATGCATTGATCGCTGTTATCTACAATATCGTAAAATGTTGTTTTTCAAATATTTCAATTAATGTCGGTAATATAGAAGTATCACCGTCGAATGCTGGTATAATTTTTGGACTTCTTTTTTTTTATATGTGTGGAAATACTTTGTAAATATACTATTATTATGTGAATTAGATCAAATTAAGATAGAATCCGATTAAGAGATTACTCTTTGAATAATCAGAATCTAGTGTTAAATTTGGCTCTCTATATGACGTAAATACACTTACAGTAATGTAGCGATCTTATCCGTGGAATATCTCACTACGAAACTAGATCGAGAGGCACTCACAATATTCACTTCAAAGTCTCTCTGGTTTCGAAGTACGAATCTTCTCGTCAGATTACTCAATTCGTCCAACTGGAATTCACTTAGCGAATATGGTTCAAATAGTCACAAATTTCTAGAATCAAACGGAGTTGTATTCATTAACGCCCGTTGGAATATCCTACTTACTGCACCAATTAAATAGGATTTTTCCTAAGATATACTTTAAAAAAATTATTTAACAAAAATAGTAAAAAAAGAGGTGACACAATGAATTATAAAAATGTGCAACGTATAACTTGTAGAAATTTAAGATGTCTTAATTATTAGTGTCTTATGTTCACTGGACTTAGCTAATGGAAAATACTGGGACCGTGATCTCTAATTGTACCTGAACCGCGGAAGTTAAGGTACCGCGGAATTTAGAAAATCAAAATAAAGTAAATTTATTAACATTACTATGGTCTGTTTTTAAACCAGGAGGAGTAATTCAAATTTTCGGCGCCATAATGCTTGTTTGTAATTGGTCGAAGCGCAGGCAAGTTTACTCCACTGAATTATGACATATTGACACTAATGACATTTGTGAAATTTTGAAATTCAAAATTTATATCGACAATTTTCTGTATTTTCTGTGTTATTTCTTACATCTTTAGATTTTTCGTTTGCATTTATATAAAAAACAGTTCTTTTTAGAACTATTTAGCTACATATTAGTGTTATTAAGATAACAATATGGATTCAATGCCAAGTACTAGTGGTAATTATTCTTCTCCACCTTAAAAACGCCGAGTAGATTTTTGGATCATTTATCATGAAATGAGAAATAATGTACTATAAACATGTACAAACATGAAAATTGATAATTCTGGAATAAAAAATAACAGCCACGGTAGTAAAAAAACAGGCAGCAGGTTAGTTTTACAGAATAGGTATTATTAAAATCAAGACTTACTAAAGTAATGTGCTAATTTTAGGTGTTGCGAATTCAACTATTTACAACAATAGAATTTAGAACAATTAAAGAATATAAGCAGACTGGAGCAGTAAAATGACCTAAAATAATTGAAGGTCGACCTTATATTCTTGTAACATAGGATGAAAGAGTTAAAACATCTATACGACAGATAGTACACAGCTTCTTTTTCAAGAATGAAATGCTCACTTTAGTTAAAATTTTAAGTGAAATTAACAACCGCTCAGATCTTCCAAAATATGTGTCGTTCATTATTATATAAATTCTTTAAGCAAATCAATTTGAAGTAAGTACAAATATCGGTATGTAAATATGGGTTAGCTAGTAAAATTAACTAAAACATTATATAGATTTTATTTTTATAATCAGGTATATTATTGTTACTATTAAATATTAAGTTTTAAGTTTTTATTTGTATACTCTACTGGTCTATGTTGTCAAGTATTCTGGTTCAACAGATATAAGAACATGGAAAGGGAAGAAAAGGAAAAATGGATATTTTTACTTTACATATGCAGATTCAATGCAGCAAATATTACGTAGCATAACTATAGATTGTTTATCTTACTGTTTATAGGATGATTGATTTATTGTCTATATTATGAATGTCTTACCATAGTTATTTTTTAGGGGAAATTATTCAAAGAATAGTTTGTACATTGGGCTGCTGACCAAAAACAAAACTTTCTTGCTCAAATATCTGAAATAGATTCAGTTTTTGCTGAAAAAATAAATCAAGAAATTCAAAATGGTGTAGTTGTTCATTAATCTCATCAAGACATAAATGGAGAGATTTTGGAAGACTAATAAAATTATTAAAATTTTATTTTTACATTCATTCCGAATATATATTATGCACAGAATATTATATAAATCGATTTCTGACTCTTTAAGTTGTTTTTGTAATAACTTGGACATGGTGATATGCGATAATAGTATTTATTGTGATATTTTTCTAGCTGATATATATAATAAATAGAGTTTACAGTGTTTATAAATTTATAAATGTATGATATTTATATATAATTATCATAAGAAAAACGGCAACTATCTTTTAAATTTGTGTATACTTGTTAAGAAGCATTTTCATTTTGTTTTCATCACAATAAAAGAACATTAGTAACGTTGTGTTTTACTTTGATTGTATTGATACAGTTGGTTTTGTTCTTCCTGTTGTAGATCATTACAAGATGTAACATAATAGATTGAATTAGTTGATTATCTCACAAAAATCCAGTATTTTTTAGTAAATTTTATTTATTGATAACAAATGGGACAAACTCACTGTCAAAATTAAACAAGAATCCAGCATTAAAGAAATTGCAAGTACACACTTATTTATACAAATTTATTGTTTTGCATTTTAGTGCTTCAAATAGATCCTTAAGATATTGATACATAAGTTAAATCTATCTAATGAGGTAACTGATTACCATGCATGAAAAGTAGGACCACACCTATATTTGAACCATAATTTATTCTGTGATATGAAACATGAAAAAGTCAATTCTAAAGCAGTGAATGGGAAGGAATATGTAAAACAAACTGGCTGAAGCAATTCAGGAGATTGGATTATTAAGCTTAAAAATAATGATCAAAGTCAAAGTTAATTCTTCTGGTAAGAAAAAAACCTAGATTCAAGAAATTAATCACACCAGAATAAGAATATGGTCTACGTAGTTTAAAAGAAAAGTATTTCAGAAATCTTTGAACTCTCTCTAACTTTTTGATATATGCATTTGCATAGCTTTGTTGCATATAAGATCTATTTGCAAATTAAAAGACACATTTCTGAGAAAAATTATATTTAGATCTGTAAAATATTGACTCTCTGGATCAAAATATTCTCTAAATTAAGTACCATCGACTCAAAAGATCTATAAAACTGGATCACCCGATATTTAAATATATATACATGGGACCAAATGTGAAAAACGTCCTTTTTTATTGTAATAATTGTAATATATATTGGAAGTGAATTAAAAAAAATATTATTTAAACATAAAGTTAGGTTAGAATTGACGTGTAAGGTTGTCCGATATTTATTACTCGATTACCGCAAGGCCGAGATATACAACAAAAAAAGAAGATGTATTTGGTGACTTTTCTAGTAACTTTCTTGAGTGTGAATCTGTCTTTTTGGTTTACTCTTCCTGGTTAAAAAACAAAGTATAATAAAAAATTCTAGAACAATTCTCAGATCATTGCACACCAGTTTAATATACATAATTTTATAATTCATATAAATTTCAATATTAATTAAGAGAAGGGCAACAAAACGAGCGAAATTTTGTTACTAAATTTTTAGAGAGAACTAATACCGACAGACAATTTTTAAAAAACATTTTGTTTAGTGATTAATGTACATTTACATTAAATATTAAACCAAATGTTTAAAATTATAGGATTTGGTTAACGAGAAAGCCTGAGAATATCATGGAAATCCATACCCAATATCATCGAATAATAAATGTTTGGTTAGGAATTTTTAGACACAATATTATTGCACCATTTTTCTATGAGGAAAATTTAAATTCAAAAAAGTTTGTTGAGTTATTACCAGAAAAGATGTTACCGAGACTTGCAGAAATAGTTTCAGATCAAGAAAAAATTTGGTTTCAAATGGATAGATGCCCCGCGCATTTGGCAGTGCTCGCACTATTGCCTGAATAGAACATTATTGCGATTTTTCGTCAACTGAGTACATTTCATTAAGTTTTTTTTTGTAAACAATATACAGGTTTGTTTACAAAGTAGTATTTACTGTTCAGTAGTAGTAGTAGTGTTTAGTAAAATTTATTGCTTATAATCTAATCATAAAATAAATATATTGACAATTCAAATATTTTCAAACATCTAACATCAACGTGATCAAACGCAACACGTCATACCTCTTCTTGCAGTAAGTGTGGCCGGACTTTTAGAGGTTGCCTGAAAAATATATTATATTTTTGCAAAATTCTAGAGCACGCTTAATTCGTTAATATTTGTTTTTAAAACAGATTTTAGTTCTCTACAAACAGTTTCTTATGGCTTTTGATGTAACATAATCAGGCAAGCAGGAATTCAACAATTTAGAATTTCTCGTTGTTTCCTATCGCTCGTTTGAAGATTTACCACCTAGTATTTAAACAATAAAAATAAGCAATATTAAATTAGATCGGCAACAATCAGGTTTATCGATACGTATCACATTTAATTTTGAGAGTTTTTGGAGAATGTGGGGGAGAGACTAAGGGGAAATACGATTTTGGCCTCTGTCATAAGTGGGAACATAAGGTTAGTATATCTGTTATCTTTCACTAAATATAGTTAAATATCTCATTAGACGTAATTAACAATTACTTATTATATCATCTTTAATAAAACATTCGTTTATATAGGTAATCTACGCACGTAATTTTTCTTTTGATTTAGAAGTTCAACTTACTGATTAAGAAATTAAATCTCGGTTTGGGAACACTTACCTGAAACAAAAATATTATTAATTAAAATATGCACATACTTTATATAAATTATACATTTAAAAATATTTTTTTCAATACTGTTTTTGTTTGTTTGTTTTCAAAATTGTGGGGATTATTTCACATTTTTTTTGAATACCAACGTTTAACTTCTGGAGAATTATAAGGGTTTTTCTGATTAAGTATTGTTCAGGAAAAATTCAGGTCTGGTGAGTTTAGTGGTTAGTTCATTTGTTGTATCTTTTGTACCTTTTAGGCGATACAATCGAGCATTATCAATAATAAAAATATGATTTATAATTAAAAAAACCTTAACGTAACGTTAGCATTTAAACTAACAGTGAACATATGAACATGAAGTTATTTGGGAACATCTATGAATGTAAATATTGACCACAAAAGAGGTAACAATAAAAATTTAAACATGCAAGAAGCATCTTCTTAAACATACAAAAAAATAATAACCAACCGAGACTTATGCCAAGATTTAAAACTACGACATATCCAACAAACGTTATTTCAACAAGATTAAACATCGTCTAGACAAATTATTACATGTATTTAATATATTTTTTACCACCAAAAATGAGATGTTTTAACCAAATAAGGCTTCAAATATAATGTGCACAATAATTTTAAATTACGTTACGCTAATGAACTTGCCTTCTTTTTCCTTAAAAGTGGAAAAAATTTCAATTATATTGCTTAATATTTCGTCCAACAATTTTAACTCTACTTATGACCAAGTATCAATTTTCAAATTTTAAACTGATTGATTTACGATGAGTAATCCGGTTGTCTATGAGATAAAGTAGAGAATAATTAATAATAATAATAATAATGTAATATACCAGAGATAATGACTTTTATTAAACTGAAAAATTACAAAGTAAAACTTATTGCTAGTTTTTTTACTTAAGTTGTAATCAAACTTTCACTTTTATTATTTTTAAATATTTTCATCATACACTACTCAACTGAAAAATCGTTCATTGCTCCGTCTTACTCATTTCTTGCAGTGTAGAGTCTGCTAGTTGATGGTAGAATTAATGATAGATGGACGGAACATATTCTGGTAAACACAGAAGATCTTTCTTTTTTTCAGGGTTGATTTTTCTTTCATATAGATAGAGTGTGTCGAGCTCTAGGTTAGCAGCATCTTGAGAATTCCTTTTACTGAAGTTAACTTTAGTTAAAAGTACTTCTGGATTATTCGAATATTTAAAATACATGGAGATTGGATACATCCTTCTACACAGCATCCACTGCATTTTTAGCCACCCTACTTTAGACCTATCAACACATCTTCCGGTACGTAATATTACTTTCTAAGGCTTTTGTCGAAATGAAATCGTCTCGTTTTATCAGTACTACCTTGAATGGATTATTTTTCTCCGCTACTGGTATCACGGTGTTCCACTGCTCCGGAATGTACATTATTGAGAAATACCTCTTCTGCTTTTCTATCAAGCCTAAAGCTCGGTCACAAAATAGGAATGATAGCTCACCGTAAATTTGTGATCAATCTGTTCCACAGTGTTAACTAGATTTAATACAACGTACACACAAAGTTGCAATTTTTATATTGCGGTTCTGACCGCCACATTGCTCTGGGTATATTATTATTTTCTTTGTACGTACGTTATCTCTAATGAATTTTAATAAACCTAAACCTATTTCCTGTGGCTCTCTGGATGCAGTCGATTTGTCCCAAACGTACATAAAAATGCCATCGGTAGCAGCATTGTGAATCCCTATATGGAATATTCCAGTTGAAATTACCGGAGTTGGAAGAGTCTTCATCAGATGAAATATAATTACTGTGATGTCATTGTTTTCTTTTGCATACTGTATATTAATTTTCATATTATTCATGGCACTTTCTGCTTTTATTAAATGAATCTCCTTGGCAGTGGTAGGTTCGGCCTTCTTTGCTTTGAAATTATCACGTTTCTTACATGAATCTGTTATATGAGCATGTAACGATAAGTTCAACTTATCAGTGAATATTTTTTCAAAGATATATTTAGAGACACAAAATGAAGAGACTTCATTTTATTTCAGCTCAGGGGTTTTTTTCGGGACATGTTTACCTCGCTTGTGAATAGAAGGTGTATCACCAACTGATTTATTTTTCAAAACCCTTGTGAAGGGGTTCTATCCCATCTAATACTTGAAGGACATGTGTAAAAATGACTTGCAAACACCAGTTTGTTTTCTGTGTATATCTGGTAAATGATACAGTCTGGAAAATTCTACCGGCTTTGTTGTAACATCGATATCGTTTGCATTTGGTTTACATGTCTTGCTTTAATTACAACATTTACGAGTGAATACAAGTATGAGCTTTGCAAATTGTTTGATAATCGATAAAATTTGGAAAAAACAGTACTCTTTGTCTTTCAGGGTCGATCTTCCTGTGGCATTTTTCTTTACAGGGACATCGATATTGTGTATTTATCGTTTTAGCGCCTTTAGTGTTAGTGTATTCCTCACCTTTAGCTCGTTTGTTTTTTCTCACATTTTTTTCACGTATTTTCCTTGAGAATGCATTTAATTGTCGTCTTTGTGGAAACTGACGACTGGTCTTCTTCATTAGACAAATCTTCAAGAATGTGTTGCAAATAAATAGTATATACATAATCAAAACCTGAATCCTAATAGGGCTCCTTTGGGCTTGATCCAAGTATATCTCGTAATTCATTTTCGATGTTATCAGTAGTTTCAGCCCCACTGCCTCCATCATTTACAATTGCTACAGCTCCAGTAACATTTGCAGCAAACAAACACAAAAATAATTACTATTTATGTCAGAAGTAAGCTTTAAAAAAATTTAAACAGTACACCTTCTTTTTTAAGTTATGTTAACTTGACACAGGTTATAACAGTTGAATTGTTGGTTATATAACAAAGAAACTCACTTTTTACGTGACATACAGTGCCTTCCGCTTCTTCGTCCTCACTTTCATTCATCTTTTTATTGATTTTCACAACAACAATCACAGAAACACTTTTAAAAAATGAGAAACACGCAAACAACCTCTCAATAATAATCCCAATGACAGTTAAGCGTTACCAATGTCAGAGTAGCCCAAGTCACCTAAGTTTCTATGATTTTTAAAATGGAGTATACAATTACAATGCTAAAACAATACTTGTGTCGCAATCTGTTATTCTCGGAGAAAAGTAATCTTGTGCCACTGTGGAATTAAAAATATTATTATTTTACATATTTTTTTGTGATAAAGTCTAAATATGAAAAAATGTCACTTGTGCCACTCTGGTTCTGGCCTCGTAGATCTTATAAGAGTAATTTCAGTTCGGCTAATGGATTAAATCCGCAGTCAAAAGAAACCAACAGCCAACAGTACACAAGGTAACTATTAATTGAACTTTTATGATGAAAAAACGAATAACTTTTAAATCTAAGGTAGAGTACCTTTTAGTACTAGAATATCTGAAAATTTAATAATCTAGTATCACAAATGCTTAACATTTATAGTTGACGTTGACCTCTCCAAAACGGATGCTTGTGAACGGTACTAGGAATTCGCAATTAATGGAATCAATTTAACTCTGTAGGATAACTAATCGTACCAGTTTTCTATTTTTTTAATAGAAGTGTTGTGGAGTTATTAAAGAAACTACTTAGAAGCTGCCATCTTCAAAGAGCTCTAGCTCCATTATTAAGCATTTTCGGCGTGGGTGAATTGAGTTAAATCGTCTTAAAATTATCTGAGATATCATCGGTTTTTGTCTGTCAGGAGAGTTTATGGACGCCCTGTATAAGGTATTGGGTAACAAAATTGAAAACATTTTATAAAACCATTGTTTGTATTTCTCCTTTTAAAAGGGCTGTATTGAATTTTCTGATAAATTTGATTATCCTGGATTAAAAAAAAAGGTTTGTGCAACCAACCACAATTCAAAAATTTACCGAAAATAGATTCCCGAATTTCCTGAATCGCTAATTGCCTATTACGAAATGTGAAATGTAATATTAATACGGTCAGAAACTCTATTGGTTCAGTATAATAAAGGATGATATTTTGCATTCATTGTTACTCGAATATCATTAGTGTAATATCGTTAATTGCAAATGTAATATTAAACAATGCGAAAAACATTATTGGATCAATTATTGCTCATTAACGATATACGTGTTAAACCATTTAGAACAATATTCATGGTCTGAGCTTGAACATATTGCATTAGTGTATGTTTAAAATGTATATAACTCAAACACTTGCGTATGATTAATATAATTTAAAATATACATGGTGTTATATTAATATACAGTGGGAAACTAAAATATGACAGAGGTCTTTTGGGAATAGGTCTACTAGTACAAGAGATATACAAGAAATCCACGAGAAACTTTAAACGGGCTAGTAAAAAAAAGTAGTCCGAATTCAATTATTTGTGACCGGGCTCCCGGAAGCCTAAAGAAAATTATTTTTTGCTTCATTTTTGGGACGAGCTAGTGTCTAAAATAATAATATCTATACTATTATCTCTTAAAAATATTTTCACCTATATCTAAAAAAAATTTTACCGGCCTACAGGACTAGAAATATAAAAGATGGGTAAACGATGGACCGCAGAAGTGTGACGTCACAACTGTCACATCACATTGTCAGTATTACTTTTCAAACAAAAGTTGAAATATCCAATCTCAAGACTTTTTAATTTCTATAAAGTTAACATTTTGCTTCGTCTGCTGCTTTTTCTTGTAAGCATAGTGTTTTTTACGATAATACCATCATAATTCAGAGTTCTATTTCTATGAAATATAGTTTAAAAGTTTAAATTAAAGAAATTCTAACCTTACTTTATTGATACATGTATTTTATTGCTATTAGCATAAAACAATGTGCTTTATTTACACAACCTTGTAAAATTGTTGTAGTAACTATTAGAATACTTAAACATTGCAAAAAGTGGAAAAAATCTATAAAATAAATGAAAAAATAACTAAAAATACAAATTATCCACACTAAACAAGGTTTGTTTGAAAAGTGAAACTGACAGGTGTCAATAAAATCTACGTCATCACTCCTGTGGTCCATTCATATTTACAATTTCTTTGTGCTGTGAATAGTGCAGCTCTTCGCTAAGTCAATATTCGGCACAAAAGTTTCTATGCATTAAAATATTATGCAAATATTTAACATTATTTTGTATATTCAATAAACCCAGAACTTACCACAAGGAGGTAGCTGCACGGCGAGTAGCACACACCCACCCTCCTTTGCTAAAAATTAAATGAATAATATTATGTTTTACTTACTCACTTTTAGAAGCATATCATTGACATTTATTTTCAAATATCGGCAAATTCCTTCTGGCATCTAATTTTCCTCGAATGCAACCATCTCTACATTCTTCACCACACACTTTTATTGACGCATCTGTAACTATTTTTACACATTTCTCCACCGCTTGAGTATGGCAAGGAAAATAGCCAAAAATTGGAACTTGTTTCACCCTATTCCAGAACTCCTTGTCGGCCAAATGCTGTGTTAGAGGAGGTTCTGTTATAGTATTATTCATTTAGTCTATGATATCTATGTAATCTTCTGCAATGAAATTGATTTGAGGTACTTTAAAAATACGATTTTTAGCAGGTTTTTCTATATTTAAAAACTCTTTTGACATCATCCTCTCTAATATGTTGACGTGCGTCTATAAACATAGAAATTAGAATGTTTTGCGGGTGCGCAAAATAAGCGTTGTCTTGAATAACTTTATTGATAATCACTGATACATTATTCGGAAAATCTCTCGAGATCTGAACTAATTTCCATTTATGCCTGGCTCCATATTTCAATCTTGGCTGTGTTTTTATTTTAAACTACATACGAGAATATACTTTTATCATAAACTCAACTAAAATATTTAAGCTTTCACAAAGATCAGATGTAGCTACATAAACTCTGAGAATGCGGTTTGCTGTCGTTAACCAACGTGAGTGTGCCCTTTCCTGGACTTATGTCTGCCAAATTTGAGAACACATTCCATCTCCGATTGCTTTAGATAGTTTGTACAATTACTATTAATCTGCACTTAGACCATTTTCGTTTCCTGCAGGAAGGATTGCTTCTATGAGCTTAAATTTAACAACAGGCATTTTTTCGCAATGGACACGAAGTGATCCAATGGTCACAGAATATGAATAGGGACCTTTTGTGTGACTATCTAATTATTGAAACAAAAGTCGTATAGGAAGTTCATTGGCGTGCAATAGGAATACACTATATTGTAATGGTTTATTTGCTCGCGTTTCTATAATCCGAATGAACTTTTTAGCCCGTATTGGTATTTGTACCGTCACATCCTATAACACTTAATTTGCTTAAATCTATATTATGGCTTTGTAAGTAGTTTAGCTAAGCTAAGCTGAGCAACTATTTAGAATAGCTCGAGACAGAGACAGTTTCGCCATGTTAATCGCCAACGTTAAGGGGACTTGATAGGGCACGTTAAGAAAAAGAAGTAGTTTAAAATTCCTTCAGCAGTATTTATGGAATGAGACTGGCTAAGAGCTAAGTGCCCAAAATATAAACTAACTGGTTCTTCAATAAAGGATATATGCTCTTCAATTTCCACGATTGGCAACTAGCCCTGTAAAATACAAAATGTGGTTAATACTTACTAGATGTACATGTTTTAAGCCACTAAATACTTGGGTAAGAACCCGTTAAATGTTGTTAAATTGAATTTAAGTTAGATTATTTGATCTTTACCTTACTTGATTGCTTGACTTACTTGTCTGATAAAGTGTTTTTTATATAACTTTTATAAAGGATTTTTAAATAATTTTTTTTGAAATACAAGAAAGACATAACTCAAAAAAAAGAATACACGCCAAATATTGTGACATCTAATAAGTGGATGGAATATAATGAAGAATATAATAAACCTAATAAATAAAATCAAAAGAAATAAAGAAGTAGGTTCGGGAGCATAACAAAGAGATAACGGCACAAAAAAAGTAGAACAAATTGACGGGGAGAGAAAAAAAACTTAAAACGACAAAATGTAGAAAACACGATCTGGATTCAGGTTTGTTTTGGAGGAACAGGAAGACTTGGAAGAAAGTGGTAGAAGTGAAGACGATACTTATTTAATGGAAACAAACCAAAAATATATTGAAATGTTTGATACCGATGATTCCAAATTGGAAGACTGTGTGCTTGCCACAATTAAGCAACTGGGTAAATATTAACGACAACATATGAATATAAATTATAGATGTCGAATTCCACAGAAAATCTCCTTTTTTTTGGTGTCACAAACACTTTTTCAAATTTGAAGGCACACTCCTCAGACCAATTTTTTTTTCATTCCTTATAGCTTAAAAGTGAAGAAAAAAAATTGCCGTCCGCCGGACGGAGGGCACCCATCGCTTTTTAGCGATTTTTTAAAATTTCCTTATAGTAATTTTACCGTATTTTCACGAAATGCTTAAAATAGCTATGTTATCGCTTCAATAGCACCTATAGGGCTCTTTAAAAAAAAACAAAATAAAGGCATTTTCTTGTAATTTCAAGAAAAAAAAACATTTGTTTTAGTCTGAATAACAAGTTTATAAATTTTAAAACAGGTGACAGGTATATTATTTATAATTTTATATTTTTTTACGTAAGAGTTACACTTTTTGGTATATAATAGCACATTACTACTTAAAAAAAGTCTGTATTTTAATTTTAAGTAATAAAAGCAGAGATAATATTCGTTATTAAACATTTTTTGATAGACTCAAAGATGCAAAACAATAATTTCAAGATAAGTAGTCGCAATTTTGAGAAAATATCTAAAAAACAAATACAATAAACTATAATAAAAAAAAATAATTTTGTATTTGTTGATATACAATTTATTATTATAAATATCTTATGTATATTTCATATTCCCTTCGGAAGTAATATTACTTATTGTAGAATAATATAATTATAATTGTACCGTATATCAACAATTAAAAAGCTATTGTTATATATTATAGTTTACTGTATTTGAATTTTTAGATATTTTCTCAAAATTATGACTACTTACCTTCAAATTATTGTTTTGCAACTTTAAATCTATCCAAAAAAGTTTAATAAAGAATATTATATCTACTTTGATTACTTAAAATTAAAGTATAGACTTTTTTAAAGTAGTCACCTGCTATTAAATACCAAAAAGTGTAACTCTTACGTAAAAAAATGTAAAATTATAAATAAAATACCTGTAACCCGTTTAAAAATTTATAAACTTACCTAGACTAAATCTAATGTTTTTTCTTGAAATTACAAGAACAGACCTTTATTTTTATTTTTTAAAGTGTCCTATTGGTGCTATAGATTTTGATAAGTAAATTTTAAAAAATCGTTTAAAAAGCGATGGGTACTCTCCGTCAGGCGGACGGTATTCTTTTTGTATTCACTTTTAAGCTATAAGGAACGAAAAAAAATTGGTCTGACGAGTGTGCCTTCAAATTTGAAAAAGCGTTTTTTTGGAATCAAAAAAGGACGATTTTCTGTGGAATTATACAGATATCCTTTCATAAAAAGCGTATGAGATACAATGGTTTAAAAGTGCTAATGAAGGGAAAACTATTTTTTGTTTTAAAGAAAATGGCCTTTCAAATATAGATGAAGGCGACATTTTGAGAAAACTCCCCAAGCTCATTGTTCAGGAACATAAAATAAGATAAATACTATTTAACTGGGAATAAGCCACAATTAAAGATAAAAAAATACGTTTATTGACGTTTCAATCTCCACTTCGGAAATCGTTCTCAAAATACAAACAGTAAATTAAACAAATTATGTTTTTTGTTACATAGTGAAAAATTCTTCTAATAATTTAATTTTATCTGACTCATTTATATTGACAATTCAGACATACATTATGCATTTTAAAGTAGACGACTTTTAAATGATATTGCCAATATTGTTGAGTTGCGCTCCTGGGACGACTTTACTTATAAGATAGTTCATTCGATTACATGAAATCAACTTTGACTTGAGAATCCGTCAGAAAAAAATCATAGCATGTAATTCGTCTTTAAAAAGACAAACACATGACATGATGACAGTAAAATTCTCATTAAATGTTATGTTTTATGTTATTAAATCAAACATGAAGGCCATTAAATGTTAGAATAAGTGAACATCAATCTTATATTAAAAATAGAGAATTTGAGAGATCTCAAATATCTAAACACGCATGGAATAATGAACATAGGGTTCAATGGAATAAAAAGAAAAAGAAAAACAAACAAAAGAAAAACCAAAGAAGCGACTCTAATTATGCTAAATGAGGCCCATTGTGTCGCAAATTCCTCGGCAGAATGTACCAGGATCTGGTTACCAATATTGAAAGAGGAAGTTATTAATAAGAAAATACCAGTATTAGTAAGTCAGTAACATATAGAGGATACATCATTTATGTTTTTTAAATAACGGAAGATATAAAATCAGAATTTTGGTGTTTATTGAAGGTAAACTAAATGCACGAACAAATACTTACCATGTCGGGATAGTATTATGAGGTTTTTTTCCTGGTTTTTTCCTCATAATTTACTATGGAATGACTAACAGGAGAATTTTACTGTCATCATGTCATGTGTTTGTCTTTTTAAAGACGAATTACATGCTATGATTTTTTTCTGACGGATATTCTCAAGTTAAAGTTGATTTCATGTAATAGAATGAACTATCTTATAAGTAAAGTCGTCCCAGGAGCGCAACTCAACAATATTGGTAATATCATTTTAAAGTCGTCTACTTTAAAATGCATAATGCATAATTGTCAATATAAATGAGTCAGATAAAATTAAATTATTAGAAGAATTTTTCACTATGTAACAAAAAACAAAATTTGTTTAATTTAGTGTTTGTATTTTGAGAACGATTTCCGAAGTGGAAATTGAAACGTCAATAAACGTATTTTTTTATCTTTAATTGTGGCTTATTCCCAGTTAAATAGTAGTTAATTAAAAATCCCACAAGAAAATAGCTTCAGAACAATAAAATAAGATTTAATACCATTTTTACCAGAACAACTAAATATTTATTAACAAAAATAAAATCATAAACACTATTCACAAGCTTCTTAAATTCTTTCTATCTATTTGCTTTTAACCTATTCTGGTTTACCTATTTTTGTAGTTTAGTGCATATTTAAGCATATAAATATTAAACTCTAAGGACAAATATAGATACAATTAACAATTTTTTGATATTTGTATACTATCTGTATAAAAGTAAACATTTTCATTGTTCAAAGTAATAAACAATAAATTTGGTTTTGGGTCATCCGATCTCACGGAATTGCGTTGTAATCCTTTTTTTTTATGGGCATAAAGGAAGTAAAAGAGTACGAGCGGATGAATGGAAGGTTTGAATCAAAGTATAATTTTTCATTGTTAATTCTGAAAAGTAAATTCAAAACAAAAGGGTCTACAAGTATTTTCAACTTTAGAAAGGGCTTTACTGAAGCTCAGGAATCAATAAAAATATAATGAATGTTAAGTTTGTCATAAAAAATTTACATTTTACTTTGAGATATTAAAAGAACAAACAAAATTGCTTTGAATTAGGTATCGGTTTTTACATCTTTTAAATAGCATTATTGTTTTAAATAATCTTCTACAAAATACTAAAATTTTAAGGTTATTCCAAATAATGATAAAAATGTTTAATATGGCATCTAACAACAAGTTAATTATAATATAATCAAGACAATTCTCTTTTAAATTACAATAGGTATTTACAACGTGGAAGTGGAAACCGAAACGTCAAAATAAACTTTTTCTTTATTACTTTGTACTGTGCACATAGCCAACAATTTTAAAAGAAAAGTTATAAATATTTATTATATGTCTCTATTAAATTAAATTCGTTTGTGAATGTACTCACTTTTAGAAATCTAAAAGTCCACTGCCAACTGCTAGGACTATGGGTGTCTTACGGCACACGAAAGGAACCACGTTTTTGTTTTATTTTCTACAATTTTGTGTACAGACATATTATATTAAAATTCAATCAATTTAAGAGTTACATGAACGTATCTTTACCCTGATTTAGTTCTGATTTACGCATGCGTATATCTACGTATAACGGTCAACTTGTTTAAAGTCTGGCAAATAATAAATGTAATATGTCATGAAGAATCACGCGCCAAAAGTGGTGAAATCTAGCCAAAATAATGTGCATATCACGAATTCTCGGAAATTTTGAATAGAAACAATGAATTTGAAGACACAACAGATGAATCAACAGCTGAATCAGCAGATTGTTGCAATTACGTAACGAAGTAAATACTTTCATTTTACAAGCGTCAATGAAAAACTGAAAATTGTGCCACATAAAGAATTGGAATACAAAGTGAACACTTAACGTGCATGGTATGAAACAGGAATAATAAAACAGCCCAACAAAATTAAAAAAATTGGTGCTTGAGAAATTTAAAAAATTTTTGATGCTGTAATTTTAGAATGTCTTCTTTTTTATATTGGTTTTTTTAAATTGATTGTATAATTTTAACTTTGCTTGAGAAGATTTCTTGTTTAACATCCCTGATGATAAAGTTGCATAATTAAAATGGAGTTTTGCCGGACACAATATAAGACAAAAAGAGGACCGACGGAACAAAATTCTTATAAGTTGGAGACCGTGGGAATATAAACGAAGCAAAGGATGGTCCCAAAGGAAGATTCGTAGATGATATGAAGAAGCACGTAGGCTCAGGTGGATGACTGTAGCGACAGACAGAGAAGAATGGAAGAGGATTGGAGAGGCTTTAATTAATTTTTAATATTAATAAAAAATTAATTAATTAATTTTATTTAACTGCTATTTAATTATCCGTTAATATGTTTAACTTAATTTAACTTTATTTAATTATATTTACCTTTATTTATTTATTTTGTTTAATCTTATTTCGTTTTTCTTTTATTTTTTTTTTATTAAGTAAACCGCGTCAACCATGAAAGGTTATTGGCGGTAAAGAGTTGTACATGAAATTAAATGTTTGCTTATAACTACCATTTACAATTGATAACTTAAGTCTATTTTTTATATTAGATTGTACAATTTAGTTAGTTTTAGAAACTTAGACACTTTATCATAGTTACTATAATTCAGAGCACATTTCAGATCACTTGGTAAATCACTTTGAAGTCGTTCCAGGTGATAGAGTGGACAACTAACAATAATGTGTTCGATTGTCAGAGGAATATCACAAACATAGCACAGTTTTTGTTGTTCTTTCTTCATTAGGTACTGGTGGGTTAACCTGGTATGTCCTATTCTTAAGCGATGTTGTATGACTTGATCTCATCGTTTTTGTGGCATTATCCCTTTTGGTGACAAATTTGGGTTGATGCGTTTAAGTTTGTTGTCGTCAAGTTTTTTCCATCTCTCGAGCCATCTTCTCATTGAAAATTCTTTGATGGTTTTTTTAATGTCGGAAATAGGGATTTCTGGGAGCTCTTTATCTTGTTTATTAGTATAGCAGGCTTCTTTAGCTTCCCGATCAGCTTTTTCATTACCTATTATGCCTACATGAGATGGAATCCAAACAAATTCTACCCTTCTATTCTTACTGTAAAGTTCTTCGAGATCAATTTTAATTTGGCATAGTATTGGGTGGTTTGGGTAAACCCTTAATATTTCTTGTACTGCACTTAAAGAATCTGTGAAAATGACTGCTTCCAATTTGGGCTGGTTTGATATATGTTGTAGGGCTTTAGATATGGCATACAATTCGGCGGAATATATGGAGTACTCCTTAGGTAGCTGGAACTGATGTTTAATTGTTTCGTCAACGAAAGCTGCGCCTACCGTTGTCATTTCAGAAGTTTTTGACGCATCTGTATATATTTGGTAATATCTTTTGTACTTGTCTTTAATCTCTTGAAACCGTTGTAGAATTATATGTGATGAAGTATCAGATTTAGGATACCGTAGAAGATTTGTATTACATGTGGGGAGTTTTATGGTCCAAGGAGGAGGGTAGTTTATTTCATTGGGAATAACTTTCGGGAAATTGAAACCTGTAATTCTTTTACTAAATGATGCAGAAAGAAAGGGTTTTTGTTCAAAAATTAAATGAAAATTGTCAGAAAATGTGTGGGAGTAAGCAGGGTTATTACAGTTTGCTCCAATTTTAGCTGCATATTGTAGGCTTAGTCTGTGTCTTCTAATTGAAAGTGGTGGTTCATCAGCTTCTACATAAAGACTTTCTACTGGACTGGTTCTGTAGGCTCCAAGTGCAAGCCTTAACGCGGTATATTGTATGATGTCCAATTGCTTTAGTAAACTATCTTTAGCTGAACTGTAGACTATTGATCCATAATCTAGCTTGCTACGAATCTGTGTTTTATATATTAAGTAACTGTGAGGTATCTGCTCCCCAATTATGATTGGCTAATACTTTTAGAATGTTCTTTTTTTCTTTTATTTATTTTGAATATAATATTTATTTTATTTTGATATAGCGTTGACGTTTGTTAAACGTCATTTTATTTTTATAGTAAGTGTATGTTTATCTTATCCAGTAACATATAATAAATATATATTAAACGTCATTGATCTTTCCTTTCAATTTGTAGAATAATTTAGCAATAAATCAACCGTATCGTTTCAAGAATATGATTGAAATGTCAAATCTTGATTCAGATTTCTTTTCTACTTGCGTCGTTACCACACTGTTATCATAGCCATTTATATAGATAGATTAAGGTGATCAAATTGTGCATAAGAGTGAACAATTCAAAATTTAAAATTTAGACTATGGTTTAATAGTATTTAGCTGTTGGAAAGTATATTATTTTATTATATTTAAACGAAACGTTGTGACAAATATAGAAACTCTTTAGTTTTGATATAAGTTCACTGTATGTAAATGTGAAAATATTTTTCATTGACACGTAATATATGCAATAAATTACTTTTGTTGGTAAATATGACATATTGATAACTTTTCTTACACTTATGTAGGTCCTTTACGACCTTTTTCTTCTTTTTTGTGTGCCGTGCTTGTATTCAAGCGTTGGCTATCGTCATATTGACAAGCTGATGAAATGATTTTCGGTCGGCAGCTTGATGAAACAGTTCATCGACCGTTCGACCTGTCCATTGTCTAATGTTACGCAGCCAGGACAGTTGTTTTCTTCCGACCCAACGTTTTCCTTCGATTTTGCCCTAAATGATTAAAGCGGAGTAAGCGATATTTAGGTCCCCTCATTATATGACCGAAGTATTGGATCTTTCTCATTTTGATGATGTTGACCAATGCTCGCTCTTTGTGCACGGTCTCTAGCATACGTACGTTAGATGGTTCGTTAGACGGGATTCTGAGGATGCTACGGTAACACCATAACTCAAACGCTTCTAATTTGTTAATATTTTTTATTTTTGTTGTACAGGTTTCACATCCATAGAGCAAAGTAAACCAGACGTAGCAATTCAATACTCTTAGACGTGTGGTCAACGACAGACTTCTACTGCATAATACAGAAAGCCAGTTAATAAAGTTTTTCCGTGCGAGCTTCATTCTGGTCGAAATTTTCGTCACTACCAACCCTGCAGTCAATCCAGCTACCCAGATATCTAAAGTGTTCCACCCTTTCCAGGATTTTGTTATCTAATCTAAGTACTGAGTCTTCGATATTAATTTTCAATATCAACATTCGTTGTTTACAGCATTCAACAGGGTTTGAAGATCTAGACTATCTGCCATTATTGCGGTGTCATCGGCGTATCTGATGTTATGAATAATTTCACCACCGATCTTAACATCTTCGCGGCGATTATTTAACGCTAATTCAAAAAGTGGTTCAGTGTATCTGAACCAGTTACTGGTTCAAAACTGGTTCAGTGTATTCAGCTAATTCAAGAAATGATAGTTTTTCGACTTTTCTAACAACCATTCAAATTTCGTCATTTTGTGTCATGTGGAACAATTTTACCCAATCATGTCAACATTAGACTAATAATTGCATTCGGTGAAATTTTCAATCCCTATGACAACACGATCGAGTTTGACAACTTCATCCAAATAAATTTCAAAATGTCACATTTCTATAAAACCATACTTGAATCTCGATCAAGAACACCACAACAAGATTATTAATATTATGCGTGGTAATAGATCTTCTATAGTAGAGAACAGCAACGAATCTAATGTTAACTTAAATTTTATTAATTGTACTTTCACTAACTGTACTTTTAATAAATAAATGTTTCGTTATGTTGAGTTATGATTTTTTTTCGAAAAATTATCCGCCGAATATCCCTCGGACATTGATGAATGCCTCATAATTTCATGACAAATTTCTCAAGCTCGCTGCTGAATTTCTCAAGGAACGAGCTTTTGATTGTGATGAAATTATCTCATCTGTTATCAATGTCCTAGGGATATTACTACTGATAAGTCGATAGTCGCTACACTGTCTGGCATTCTTTTTCTTGGGAATAGGTATAAATATCGATTCTAACCAGTTGTCTGGTAATTTGCCGCTGCTGTAAATCTTATTAAAGCAGGATGTGATAATCGCAGTACTCTCATTATCTAATAGTTTTAACAATTCTGCAGGTATTTCTATTCAGGACCAGAAGCCTTTCTTCGGTTCGTTTGGTCGATAGCCTTCTGAACTTCTGAGATTAGAATCGGTGGGCCTGTATCTCGGTTAGATAATATTTCTTGGTAGATTCTTTGGTCATCGTTAAATAATTCTATTATGTAATTTTCCCATTCGGTAAAGCGCTCTTTAATATCACTTAAAATTCTACCACCAGAGTCTTGTAATATATTTTGCCCATAAGTTCTGCTTTTTTTCCTGTTAATTCTTTTAGTTTTTTATGCCAATGGAAGCTGTCGTGTTGTTGCTCCAGTTTCTCAATCTTTAAACAGGATTCTTGTAGCCATCGGTCTTTTGCTACTTTAATTCTTTTTCGGATTTCTTTATGTATTTCATTGTATTTTTCTCTATTTATGGATTTATACTGCCTCCGAACGCCCATTAGATCTAAGATGTCTTGTGTCATCCAGTCATTTTTAACTGTTGTTCGTCTTAGAAGATTTTCTCGAGATGTAGTGATTATTGTCGTTTTCATTTGTTCCCAGCAATCATCTATGTTGTTGGTATTTTCTAGTCTAATTTCTTTTTACGTACATTAAAATTGCTCTTATTTCTATATCTGTTTCTCAATAATCTATACTTGAATATAAAAATAAATGATGCGCCCATGTCTCGTAATATGATAAAATATTATTTTAATGTTTACCAGTGTTTTTGGGTGTTTCAACTACCTTTATAGGTATAATTTTTATGCAAACATTTATATCTTTGCTGTCTATAAATTTAAATTAAGAAAAAATTATACAAACATCTCTAAATTTAAGGAATTGTGCATTAGTTTTTTGGAGCAGTTTATATTTTGAAGTTAGTAATGAATGTGGGTGCATTTATCATATAAAATTTCAATTAAACAGAACCGCGTTTAGGACATTTATTTACATTTTGAGTGTTTACTTCTACAACATACCGTCTACGAGCATAATATTCATCATGTTTATGTAATATTGATGGCCTTGAGGATACTGCTAATGGCGAAATCACGTGGGAGACTTACTGAATATATAACTAAAGCATTTGCATAAAGTTTCTGGGAAAAACCAGATAGTTCAGGTTATTAATGGAATTCCCAATCTGATGCTATATGCAAAAGTTAAAATTATTCAAATTTTGGGACAAGAAGCGAATATTTAGACATGGGAATTAGGGGGAATGCTTATAGAAGATTTATCTCTAGGTTTGAGCTTTAAACAAATACGAAATGGTAAAATAAACAATGAAAATTATTAATTTATTATAGATAAAACAATTTCATAATGTCTGTATTTTATGAACGATTTCCGAAGTGGAAATTTAAACGTCAATAAACTTTTTTTAACATTAATTGTGGATTATTCACATTAAAATAGTAAAGAAAGTTCCTTTAAAAAACAGACACTTATAACTTATATAACCTTAATAGGTTATATTTAAAATTATCAATAGGGTAGAGAAATTCTTATTTTTATAAATCACAGTGTAATCACACTCTGGAAATAAATCTGCTAAAGGTAAAGGAACAATTTTATAATATTTATATGAATTTTAATGTTGACAGGTTGACTTCCAATCTCTTTCTTCTTGCATTACCAAAGTGTCATTGGAGTACCACATTTGGTACTCAGTCCAAAAGATTCAAGTTCACATATTGAGCGCCATATATGGTAGACAGTATAATTTAAAAACTGCATGCCGTGTACCTAAGCAGCAACTCGGCTTAGCAATTTTATATGAAGAAATTAAAGTTTTGGCCTCAGAAAACCGTTCAATGATTTTAACCCGTAGGTAGATGGTATAATACTTTTCTTTATAAAGGTCGTTTATTAAAGTGTAATAAAAACGCTTTTTTAGCTTAAATATTTATTTAGCGAGTAGCGTAACTCTAAAAACAGTACAAAAAAATAGTCCACAACTTAACATAATTGTTAATATAGAAAATTTACTGTAGTTTGGCGGCATTCAGCTTAAAAAACAGTCAGAACACAAATATTTCGCGCAAGCAAAACATTTTGTCTACACACCTGAAGTCTCCTTTTGTGCTGTTTGTCTTCCATGCTTGGTAACAATATCCCTCCTAGAGCATACGCTGCAGAGGTTTCTTTTAGATATTGAACTAATTTGTGGAAATTATTAGCAGGTATTATACAATGACGTTTAATAAGCATATTTATCTTTGATAATTTCCTCTCTAAATTGAATTTTATTGATTAATTTGTCACTTAAGAATAAAATGACAAGGCATTTACAACGGCAATATTTAGTAAAATAGCAAAGGCAACTTTTCGATACCATTTTAGTGACCTCCTTGAAAATTAATTATACGAATTCATTTGATCTGATACATCCATGAAGGATTTTCCTGCATTATATTCTACTACAATCTGCGGTTTAAATTTGTCTTCTATTCTTTGTATCGCATTTACCATCGAAGGCATATGATTCGAACTTATAGTAAGCACATCCCGCCAATCCTTCCACTTTAAGACCATTACACCATTATCATTTTGCCTTAAAACAATATCATCTTTTTTTAGTTTTATTTTAGTACCATCAATTATTGTTAGTATATAGAAGTGTCATTACTAAAAAGGTTCGCCTATCCAGTAATTTTTCTTCCAAAGTGACAATATTGTACCATTTGTCCTCATATAGTGTTCTACCAAAATCTAAATATGGCTCCATGAAGTCCTTAACCCCTTTCAAGGATATTCCTAAATAAATGTATAGCAGATGTTGTAATCGTACCTCAAAATTAACTCAAATCGATTTCTGGTCATGTAGTCTGTCAGTTTGCTATTTGATAACTGTGTGTTTTTCCATTACTTTCTTTTAGCTAATATTTTGTGCCCCTTTAAACAAAACAACAAACATAACACCGAAAGTCAGAGAAACAATAATACGCAGTACAAAACGGAGAGATATAAATTGCATCTTTTATTCCAACCAAGTATTAAACATCTTTTTCAATGTAGATTAGAAAGGGAACTAAATGAGATGTAAAGAAATATGGATGAAGAACAAGAATACAATAACCTCAAAATGATAATAAAAAAAATTGCTTATGAAGTATTAGGAACAGAGAACAACGACAAAAAACACCACGAACCACCATGGATGACAGAAAACGTAAAATAAATGATACAAGAAAAGAACAAATTATATAAAAAATGGCTAACAAATAAAACATCTAGCAATAGAGTATCATATCAAATGAAAAAACGGAGGAGTACGCCAGCAAATAAAAGAAGCAAAAAACAATTTCTGGGAACAAAAATGTGTCCAAGTTGAAAATTTAATGGGTGGTTCTCAGACAACGGAAGCATGGAGAACTATCAATAATTTAAAGAAGAACACCCATAACTCATTAAGCAACTTAATTTCTATAGAAAAATGGGAAAATCACTATAAAAATTTACTCCAAGAGTCCAGATTGGAATATATGGGAGAAGAATACAGTATGGAGAGACAAACAAATAGTAACATTAATACTACCAGCAACGAGATCCCTACTGCGCTAATTGAAATAAAAAACAAGCGATCTTCAGGACCTGGCAATATAGCTGTAGAGCTACTTAAAGCAGGAGGTTCACTCCTAATCGAACGAATAACTTTTCTAATGAATCAATGCTGCCAACAAATTAAAATACCATCTGAATGGAAAACCGCTCACCAAGTGTCCATCTTTAAAAAGGGTAATCGAAAAGATCCTAACTGCTACAGAGGATTAAGTGTCCTACCTACTTTCGGCAGATTGTTTGGAAAGATAATAAATAAAAAAATACAAGATAATGTAGGACATCTAATTAGCGAAGACCAAAGCGGATTTACGCCTGGTAGATCTTGCACGGATAACTTGTTTATACTTCAACAATTAATAGAAAAAAGAATAGCGGTTGGTAACGAAGTACATCTAGCCTTCATCGATCTAGAAAAAGCGTATGATACAGTACCAAGGCCTAAATTGTGGCAAGCTTTACAACAACTCGGCATTAGTCCACACCTTTTAGGAATAATCACAGAAGTATACAGGGATAACCACTTACCTAAAAATCGGAAATAGACTATCAGAGCCGATAAAAGTAACTAAAGGACTGAGATAAGGATGCAGTATGTCACCTTTACTGTTTAATTTATATATTGAGGCAGCCCTTCAAAATTGGAAAAACCACTGCCAGGGAATGGGAATCCCAATAGGAAATTACGTACTGTTCTCCCTGAACTTTGCGGATGACCAAGTCGTTCTAGCTCAAGATTCTTATGATCTAGAATTTATGATAAAGCGTCTATACAGAGAATATGTAAAATGGGGGTTAAAAGTCAGCATGAAGAAAACGGAATATCTAGTTATCAATTCAGATGCAAGGTTTGAAGTGTTGATAGACGAGGACGTGGAAATCACACAAGTGGAAAAATTTAAATATTTAGGTGCATTCATTGATAAGAACGGCTTGGGTGAAACCAAAATTAAACACCGAATTAATCAGGGACGTAAAATTGTAGGATGTTTGAACTCCTTATGGTGGGATCGCAACATTTCCAAAAACAAAGAATAGAGGCAAACGATGGTTGAATCAGTTCTTTGTTATGGCTCTGAAGTATGGACAATTAATGCAGACCTGAAAAGAAGATTGTTGGCAGTTGAAATTGATTATTTGAGAAGAAGTGCTAGAACATCAAGGCTGGAAAGGAAAACCAACGAATCTATAAGAAATCAGATGAATGCTACAGATACGTTCATAGACAGAATAGAAAGAAGAGGTTTAAAATGGTTTGGACACCTGTTAGAAATGCCTGACGAACGTTGGCCCCAAAAACTTCACAGATGGAAGCCCCCTGGTAGAAGAAAAAGAGGTAGACCTCGACGCTCATGGAGTGAAGGTATTAGAAGAGCAATGGAATCGAGAGGTTTGGAGGAGGAGCATGCCTTGGACCGAGAGGATTGGCGGAGGAGGACGGGAATACGGCGATAGCCGTCTCCAAGATGTATTCTATTTACAAACTGGATCCTGTAATATATATGTGTTTTTCCAATAATGAGCCAAAGAGGGCATAGCTACTAAACCCATCTACATAAGTATGCCCAAAAAGGTATGCATTTATTGTCGATTTGTCAGTACCCAGCTATTATTTCTTGTACATCTCTTTCTACTGTTTTTTCCAAGAAATTATTGAGCATAATTGTGTGTTTGATTTATTAATACGCATACCATTTCTTCATTAAAAAACCAAGAAAAGAAATCAAATGAGCTGGCATCTCGCATTACAGTTATTAGATCGGGATTTACGCCTACTTTTTCGGAATTCGTATTATAATTTATATTTTTAATCCTTTGCTGATCAGGTATTTGCCAATCTTCAGATATGAGAATATTCTCAGGTTCTGGTTCTTGCTCATTATTTATTTCATTTCTCAAAACTTCATTTTCACTAATTTCATCACTGCCTAGTGTATACTCTGGGTCCGCTGGGTCACTTTCACTAAACTCTGAAATAGACGATAAACAGCTTCGTATTTCTACAGTTTTAAACAAATACAATAGTAATCTCTTCTCTTCTTTGAAATCGATTATTACAATTTACAATGTAAACATTAATTTGGTACGACTGTATCGGAAAGCAAAAACAGACAAATAAACTACCTGTTAGTAGTTGAAAAAAGCTTCTTCTATATTTGCCACTACTAATAGAATACATATCTATCGTTAGCAGCCACTAGTATTCTCAATTTTAGTTTACAGAAATCTGAAGGTCGATAAATATTAGAATATATTATTTCATTGTGAGTGCCAGAGCTAGAGCTTATGGTTCCCTGATTAAAACGTCACTCGTGGGGCCATGGGCACCAACATAGGTACTCAGGTCCAAAATAGTGTGAAATAATAGTGTAAAAAGATATTGGTTAACCCCCAAAAGATTCTTACAAAAGCGTAAATTAAAAGAATAAATAAAAGATGTTGTGGCTTGATGGGTCAACATACTCTAGAAGAGCTGTAGCATATATGGCAAGTCAACTGCGCGCCACTTGTGGTACTCATGACAGTCGCCTGTTAAGTTTATATACTTAATATATGAAATTTTATTGTTTTGTATACCGTTATATAAAGTCATCGAAGAAAGTCAACTGTAGCAGATATTTGTAAGGAAACAACTCAAAAACAAGGTTATTAAAGAATATATTTTTTTTTCTTTATCAAACCCTTTTAAATCTTTTAAAAGACTTTAAAATGAAAAATTCCTGTAATGCCATTGGTGTTGAGTAGCCTAGTGTGATAATTCCATGTCTATATTGTTATTGATATAAAGGTTTTGACCTCAGGTAAACAAAATAAAGTTTATGCGGACCAAGAACATTAACATTTACGTACTGTCCAAAACAAATTCACCTTTAAAACAGCAAATTTATACAGCAATTAGCCTCAAACTAACATAATATCTATGTTTTATACGTTAATATGGATATAAAGGTTAAAGTTGAAACCGCAGGCGCAGTGCAGAAAGAGAAAGTCAAATCATATTGTTTTAAGCTAATTGTACCCTAACAAGTGGAATGACAATATATCTATGGTGATATTATGAAACTAACTAATATTATCAGGTATGCAGACTACACTGTTATTTTATACGGTTATTTGCAACAGCTTGAATATCTGCTGAATTGAAACAGCAAAATAAAAAGGAGAATGTCTTTGCGTATATATGTAGACAAAATTTATGATCTTTATCTGACATCTACATCCTGATTCAAATTTTAATCTTCATGGATAACCAATTGAACAATTAATTTTTTTAAATATTTGTGACGTTACGTCACGTTTAAAATGGACCTTAATAGGTATATTAGAAATATAATTAAGATAAAGCTTTAAGAGAGGGTGATAGATTGTTACAAGTAGTCAACGTTCTTATCCGTTACTGACATTGGACTCTACGATTCAGCACTTTAAATTGGATATAGGTTCTAGAGATGCAACTTCAGAAAAGAACGCTGTAAAGGACTGATAACATTGTGAAACTAGAGTAATGCTACCGGGAGCAGTCACTTGGACTTAATCCTGAGAAGACTGCTGCGGTTTCAATAAAACAAAGAAGTGCCTTTTGGACCTACCAGAAATCTTACTTTCTATTGTAAAGCTTTTTCGGTTTTTAGCCGAAAGTTTTTTTTAGTTTAGTTTAGATTAGTTTTTTTTTTCGGTCAGCAGCCTCTTTTTGTAAATTTTACATTGGATGTACCAATCGATGCTTAAGTAATATTGACGTATGCAGCCATTGTATGGCGGCACTGGACTAAACTGGTTTATGCTAAGGATCAGTTGACTCACTCCTAGCAGTTTTCATGCGTTGGCATCTCAGGAGCTGTAAGCATCCCACAGCAGCTCTTGAAGCTCTGCTGGATTTACCTAGTCTACATCATTTTGTAGAGCACAAAGCCACGATGCCAGCCTATTGTCTTAACTACTCTAGATACTAGCTGGAAATGAATGAGCGGATGAGTCATTGTGACATTAAGAGACAGGCACTCGATTGTTGTCCTGTACGCTCTATGGTACAGGACAGCACGATTTCCAATTTGAGGTTTTAATATTCTTTTTGATCTAATTTCCTGACAGGGATAAGTGAATGAAATGAAAGGCTGAATTGATCTGTCTAGGGGCTCATTAATGGCTTGCTTAAGCAGGACCATCTTTATCTGCTCTTACAGTTAAGCGGCCTTAAGGGATTTGGAAGTACCCAAAGTCAGCTCTAAGTTGGTTTTTAAGTGCAAGAGAACCACTTGATGATGTTAAACTGACCAATAGGGTTAACTTACCATGGGACCCGGGACACACAGGCGTATAAGGGAACGAATGCGCTGATGCCCTGGCAGGACAGGGCTCATGCACTTTGTCTGTGGGAACCGATTCTATAAGTGGAGTACCGTTCAGTGCTGGTTGGGGTAGTCTAAAAGAGCTTCTTCTGCAAAGGTTTCAGGACTCTTGAGCCAGTTGTCGAAGTGTTAGGCTAAGTTCAACATAGTGGGACTATCCAAAAGTCTTAAAGCTCAACTTTTTCTAGACCGTAGAAGATGCTCTCTGATGGTTCGTATTTTTATCGACCACTGCAGTCTCAGGCAGCACCTCTATCTGCTTGGATTGGCGGATGGCCCACGGTGCCACTATACTTTTTTCTACTTGTTGTTACTCTAATGATATCTTCTTTGTTAAAATGAAAATTATAAATTATAATTATGAAATGTCTACGTGCTGTCTTGATTCTTATGGTAAATTCCGCGTATAGATCACCAAAAATAACATTATCCTGCATAAAAAACAGTTTTGTAGACCAGTGTATTAACATACAGGAGAAAAATGTGTAACTTTCACGAACTCCTAATGAAACATAGTACGAGTAATATTTTAAATTTATCTATATGAAAATAAAGACAAACGAATTATTAAAGATTATTATTTCATTTTGATTAACATTTTGCACATTAGAAAATAAATTTTTTTACAAAATATTTTAAAAGTTTTAATTTTTAAATGAGAATGTTTGTACCATTTTCTTTCATTTTCGTTAAGTAAGAAGGGAATATTAAACACATCTAAGTGAATAATTAAAACGAATACTGTAAAATACTTCCGTGCTTAAATTTTCTCTCCAAGATTTACTGGAATTTAAATAAACCTGGTACTAAATTATTCATTTTCTTGGATTATGATTAAACATAGCCTTATTATCAACTTCAACCTTTTTTTAAGTTATTTTGTATAAAAAGGTGTTTAAAAATACTTGGTTTGTGATGGTAAAATTTTAGTGATTAGTAATTATTTATCCTTTCATTTGAAAGTGGAAGAAAGTTATAAACTTTAATTATTGTAAAACGCTCATACTGAAGAAAAAATATTTACTATAAACATTTACATTTTACCTAGACCTAATCTTTTTTATTTGCCTTTGTAATCCTATAAAAGGTTAGATCACAACACAAATAGGTTTCTAAATTTAATTCTATTTACAAAGTCGAATTTAAGAACAAGATCGAAATATTTAAAGGATCTTTATAGCCGGAGTTAAAAGTTACTAAATTTAGTTTTGGCCATTGGTAATATTAACTTCACTTTTACGTAGCAATATCCATTGCTTTTAAAGGTAGCTCCATAGTCTAAACATTTTTCTATCCGTTCTATTACCCATTTATTTATTCTTAACTAAATTTCCATGTGGGGCTGACATCCTGATGGAATACCAATAGAAGTTATTAAACTAATTAATGACTACAAGATGCTCTCTTAAGCAAAAATGCAGTATGTACAAAGATTACATATATAGAGTTGTTTGGATCTCTGGAATCAGACAAACGTGCTCTTTTTATGTAACTTAGTAAAACGCACTATTTGCAGCTGTTTATTGAAATATTGTTTATATAAACTCAGTCTATAGAGCAACTTTTACAAACCAGCTTGAATAAAATCCGATAAGTACGATGTGCTAAGGAAAAACGCTTTGTCTACCTATCGCATGCTGAATTTTTCCTAAGCTCTATGTAGATTTTTTTTAATCTGTTCTCTATCCTTCTATTGTTGGATATAGGTCTCACCCAGTTCTCTCCATCTTTCCCTATTTTGAGCTGTTCTCTGCCATGTGGGACCTCCTTGTTTCCTGATCTTTCCACCTCATCTGTGGTCTGCCTCTTGTATCTCTTTGCATTGTATGGTCGCCACTTTCCGATGGCATTGTTTCATCGTCCGTCTTGGAGACGTTCATTGTGTCCAACCCATTTCCATTTCAGTTTTGCTGCTTATTCTATCGCGTCTACTGTCTTTGTTCTGGTTCTGATCCACTATGTAGATACTGCAGTTTTATTAAGTACAATATTAACACTAGATATTCTGTTTGTGGTATCTACTATGATAATGAAGAAAAAATGCTTGTTGCTGGAGGGATAAGGTTGTTTATTATATTAGAAACAAGATAAGGTTTTGTCCAAAAAGGGTGGACCACGAAAAAGGAGAAAAATCAAAGAAAACGTTGAAAGCCAGAAGATCAAAAAGCAGAATGAGAAAAAAATGAAAGTAGAATGAGTGCTTTTAACGAACTGAGAATTAATAATACATTTGTTGACCATAAGCCCCAGTAAAAATATACATTTGAAAGCTTCAGGAACACAAAGCAATGATTGATTTTATAGTCACTAATAAAAAAATCCACTTAAAGCAAATTCTAGATATCCGAACTTTTAACAAAGCAGACGCAGAAGGTGAACACAAACTAGCACTAGCACAGATAAGAATAATATTAGGACCAAAAACTTTTCTACAGAAAATCACCTAAGAAAAATTCAATATAGAATCACTGTGGAACGACTTTACTAGATAAACGTACCAAAGAAGACTAGCACAGAAGATACAGCTAAAACAAACAGACGACATCGAAGATATAAACGCGAGCTAGGAGAAAATTAAACAGAATATTTAAGAAGCAGATACAGAAGCTCTAGGAAAATGTCATAAAAGTCAAACTGAACAAAAAAAAAACAACAACAATACGAGAGAAACGAAAACATAAAAGAGCATACAATATAAAAGACATAAATTGACGGGTGACAAAACCGACACGGGAGTGTAATGGCACGGGATTAATAAGTCGCAAATGGATGAGGAAGTATTGGCAGACCAAGAAAAAGATGGTGCGTTAATTTAAACAATTTTAGAGGCTAATATTAAAGAAGAAAAAGGCTTTAAAGCCTACATACAAGAAGGAAGAAAAAGATTAAGATGATATAAATGGTATATTATTACCAGATATCCTATTATGTAAGTGAGTACATACTTTGGTACCATTAAGAAGAAACGTCTAAAACTGGAAGAGATTAACAATCCTTAGACTTACGTTGAGCTAAGACAGGTAAAAAAAGATCATCTTTGATAGATTTGTTTAACACAGTCTGAAATCAAACAGAAAGCTAGTATAGAGTATTTAAAGTAAAAAATTATAAACAGTATATGCTATGGTAATACTGCCGTACCTCTTATTTTTAAAACTCAATTTGATAAATAAGTATGAAAGCAGAAAATCGATTTAAACTAGAGCGTCTATGACAGCAATGTGAAACAATATGACTCATGATAAAGTAGCTACAAACAACAAAATTTTCAGCTGCAAAAGTCTTTCATAAGAATATGGCACTAGTTACTTAAAAATTGAACCCCAAAAAATTTGAGGCTAGTACAAAACATGGAAAATATTACTTCCGCTAACCGTCATGACACTAGAAATAAAAAGCAAAATATTAAAGTGGTATTTAGCGCATTTTGCACTGACACCTACAATTGTATTGTATCACCATTAAATTCAATTAACTATAGCATCCCTCATTTTTAAATTTATCATTGTGTGTTTATCAGTTGTAGATTGAGCATATAACACAAAACTTTGTTAGCTGCATCTGGATTGAACAATTTTATTTATTTTATTTTCATTATTTTAGCTGATCGTAAAAAAATATTAAATAAAACAATCACCATTAGTTAATATAATATATCCCCCTAGGTGGAAACTATAACTCACCTCTAGATTTTGATTACACTTGTTTATTTCTTTACAAAAAAAAATCTTGAATTTCTGAAAATGTTTTTAAGTTTTTAAGAGTTTTCTGGGACGTCAAAAAGTTTTCATTAAACTCGCCCTTTATTCTTATAAATCTTCGAAAGTTCAACTAAATAAATTGAAACTAATGGTAATGAATGCAAGAGTAAAATGAATATTCATTAATATCTATATTTCTTGTGCCACGCCTAATGTATATTCTACCCGTTCAAATGCAACCTCATTTCCATTTCTAGCGCTGTAAATTACTTAATTCTAATGCAATCTTGACGAAGGTATCGCGAGTTTTCTCCTTTGATAATAAGGATCATTACAAATAAATTTTAGGATGCGGTGCAACAACAACCAGCTATTTTATGCATTACGCTAGTTTTGATTTGCTTATCTTAATGAAAAAACATTCGGCTGGGAGCCGTAATGGTCGAATTATTCAGCTAAATAATTAGAGTTGCATTAGTTGCGTCGGTCCTACAGTGGATTAATGCGATTAAAACCGTAATGAGAAAGAGGATAACTAATTTCTTTGTGTAGCAATTTATGTGATGTTGATAAAACTAAATGAATAAAATAAATTGGACGAAGTTAAGCAGAAGGGATCCATTCCACAATTTTTTAAAATATGAGTTAGACACAAATTTACATCGGTAAAATTCGGAACTAAATTATGTCGAAATTATCCAACTCTATGCAAGACAACAATAATAAAAGTAAAATGTCCAACTAGCCCAGTCTGGTTAAAAAAAAGGTGAAAAAATGTTTCGCAGATATCTGAAGCTTTTAAGACAAAGGTGGGGGATACTAGATGAAGAATATATGAAAAGATACTAATATTATTACCTTGCGTTTTTTTAAACAATAATTCATGGTCACAATTTGATTTTTTGTCTATAAGTTTTTCCCTTATATTTTAAATAAACAATATTTATATCATTTTTTTATATCATTAATATCTTTATTTTTCGTTTTTTCAATTAAAATTGCTAAATAATTTGAGGAAATATTTGCAAAAAAGCCATATGAAAAAGCTCCTCATAAGCAAGAATTTGTCTCTTATCCTAAATCTACGTATAGTTAAATGCTACATTTTTCCGATCTTGCTGTATGGCGTGGAGGCCTGGACGCTGACGGAGACGCTAACGAGAAAACTAGAAGCATTCGAAATGTGGGTGTACCGACGCATTCTTCGTATATCCTGGACCGAACATGTCACCAACATAGAGGTACTCCAAAGAATCGGAAAGGAGAAAGAAATCGTGAATACAATTAAACAAAGAAAGCGTGAATATCTAGGCCACATATTGAGACACGATAAGTACCGTCTGCTACAATTGATTGTCCAGGGAAAAATAGACAGTAAGCGAGGGCCAGGCAGGAGAAGACACTCGTGGCTCCAAAATCTGCGGAAGTGGTTCGGGCTCACATCGGTCGAACTATTCAGAAGCGCCGCAAACAAGATCAAAATTGCCATGTTAATAGCCAACGTTCGCAACGGACAGGGCACTTGAAGAAGAAGATTTGCAAAAAATCAGTTTTATTGCAATAATTTATAAACTTTATTAATTTTTTTATCAACAAAATTAAATGTTATTAATATACTTAAAGATCGAGGAATTACCGTCCTTTAAATTTGTGTGAAATTTCCCCCCTATCGGTCGAATAGTTTAAAAGTTATTTAATTTTTTTATCTCTGAGACTAATTATTTAAACTATTGAACTTGCCCTATGAATGATGCTAGATACAATTAGCAAATTTCATAGAATTTTTTAAGACTTAAAACTATCTCAGAAGTTAAATGCATATTGCGTTTTCATCGAAATTATTTACAAAATAAACGTTTGAAAAAGGGGTATGTTATTTACTTATAAACAATTGTAATACCTTCTATATTTTTCAAGCTATAGACTTCTACGTACAACCATTGGATAGCTGGCAAAAAACTCACATTAAAAAATAAAAAAAAAAAATTCTGGCCAATAGGAACGAAGTTGGCGACTATTTTTTTAAAAATCATATCTCTATTGTTTATAAACATTAAGAAGTAAAATTTGCACAAATTTTGAATAAAACTTTAAACTTTATATTGAAACTTATATACTTAGCTATAAAATTCATCTAATTTTTCGAACCTTACAGCCCTTTGAAACGAAGGTATTTTTGAAAGCTCGACATAGGAAAGTGGAGAGGATAACTGTTTCAGCTCCGTTTTTTGTTTCGACATCGGAACTTCAAATTGAAACACGTAGGAAAAATTTACATTATCTCGGCTTCCATTGCAGCTGGGAGCCTCTGTTTTTTATTCTGGGGTATCTCGTCGAAATATGAATAACTACATAGTTTTCACTGGCCGGAAAATATGGGAAACATCATACAAAAAAATATATCAATGATGTAATAATACTTACATATTTTATAAATTAAATTTTCTTACAATAATTATAATTGTTTGTGTTTTTATAATTAACAATATTGATTTTTATTCTATTTTTCTTATAAATATGACATACAATATTAATCTATTCTGCGTTACTGCTTTGATAAAATAAGTCGATTTTTTCATCACTTGTCTTATTAAATTTTGCATTGTTTACTGAACTTTACTTTTTTTTATTTTCTTTACATACATTGGTTTAAAAGTTAAAATTTGGTTCATTCATTCGACTTCACTGTCAGCTATGAACCTTTTTGTTGCAGGTTGTTGTCTTCACTTATTAAGTCAGTCTATAAATATACATCTTCAGAATCACTGTCGTCGTCAAACGTAAGTGTATCGAGGTTGCAGCATATTTTCTCCTCTACTTCTTCCTCAGTACAATTTATGCACAAGTTCGTACAATTCAAACCACGTTTTCTGCATCCACATCTAGTAGTTTTGAAACCTGTGGTGCATTTGCATGTAATGTGCCTTAATGTCTCTTTGGGAATTAAATTATCTAGAGTATAAATTGGTTCAAAACTTATTACCTATCCACATGTGTAATTGATACTAAATTCGCGTTCCTATGCCTTTGCGAAAACCAAATTGTGTATCGTTAACTTATATGTTCAGTTTGTAATATATTCGGTTATGGATGACTTTAAGTAGTAACTTTAGCATACCTATAAGACATCAAGGTAATGGTGCGGTAATAGCTGCATTCTCTTGCGTTTTTCTTTTTAGGGAGACAAATAAAGATCGATGTTAATCACTCTTTGGGTAATACGGTAAAAGTATAAATTTAATTCAAGAGTGTCACTAAAACAACAATGTGCTTCTCATCTAGAATGTTTAGGATTTCTATAGAAATTATGTCAGGGCCAGGGCTTTTCCAACTCTTCATTGTTTTTAATGCATGTAATATTATTCTTTTGTAATATATGGACCTATTTCTTATGACATAAGTTCTATGTGCTCCATATCTCCTCTTTCATCATCGAACAATTCGTCGATATATTCCGCCCATCTTTCTACTTTCTGGTCCGTGTTATAGTAGTCCCGTGTCTATCCAGAATTGCACGAGTGGGATTTGGTTTTCTTAGTTTTGCCAGTTTTTTAAGTTTCTTGTGTAGGTTAAACAGATCATATTTATTTTAAAGGTCTCTTTGCATTTCTTTTCAATTTTTTTTGCCTGCTTTATCATCTTCATGATCTCATGGTTTATCTCTCTGTATTTATTGCTGTTCTTGTTTTTAAGTAGTCTTCATTGTTCCACTATATTGAGTATCTTGTAATTTATCCACTCTTTTTTTTCTCCTTGCGGAAGTCTTTAGTATTTCTGTACAGGGTTCCAGTAGGCACTGTTTTAGTCGATCCCAATACTCGTCAATATCATTGGTGTTTGTGTTCAATTTTCTGCAGTTCACATGTAGTTCATGTTAGAGGCATTTTTTTACTTTAGGTTCTTTAAGTTTTCTTGTATCTATTCTTTGGGGGGATTCTTTGATGTCTTTTAATATTTTTAAGGATAAGTGTAATCTTGGCGATAAGTGGATTGTGATCTGAGGCTACATCTTATCCAGGATATGCTTTGACGGCTTTAAGAGCATTACGGTATCTTTCATGGATCATAATAAGTATAATTAAAATGAGGTTGAATGCTCGAATAAATAAACTTTGAAAAATAAGGCTATTATCGAGCACAAGTTAATTAAAACTAGCCCAAGTACGTTCGCTTAAAATAGCATCTTCAGGGGCATTTCGTCAAAATATAAACTATCCGGCAAGCGTAGAATGTGGAAACATTAATAATAACATAAAATTGTACAAAACACTACACTAAAACGAAGAGAAACAGTTTAAAATTACTTTAAAGATTCTACGCTACATTCTTTGTCAGTATCTGGATGGATAATTATCCCTCCAGATACCTCCAGATAATTATCCCTCCAGATACTGACAAAGAATGTAGCGTAGAATCTTCAATGTACTTTTAAACTGTTTGTCCTCGTTTTAGTGTACAATTTTATGTTATTATTAATGTTTCCACATTCTACGCTTGCCGGATAGTTTATATTTTGACGAAATGCCCCTGAAGATGCTATTTTAAGCGAAAGTACTTGAGCTAGATTTAATTAACTTGTGCTCGATAATAGCCTTATTTTTCAAAGATAATAAGTATAGTCTATCTGGTTCCTAACTACATTCTCCGATGTATCTGCGGGCAATCGCCATATATACAGTAGTCTGTTTATTAACTTGAAAAATTTGTTCGTAATAATAAAGTTCTGCTTTTGACAGAATTGTAACAGACGGTCTCCTCTCTCATTTCGATTTCCCAGACCATAGTTTTCTATACACTTTTTGCTTTGTCCCTTTCCAATCTTTGCATTGAGATCACCTAGGACTATACTGATTTCTCTTGTTTTCGTTATTCTAAGTGCCTCTTCGATATTTCGGTAAAATATTTCTACTTCTTCTTCGTCGGCATTTGCCGTAGGAGCATAAACTTGTATCAAAATAGTTTGGCATGAGATGTCACTAATTTCAGTACCATTACCCTTTAGATTTTTTATTAACTATTACTGCCACGCCGTGTCTGTGTTAGTAATTCTCGCTACCGAAATAATATATTGTGGCTTCGTGTGTTAAAAAACAACCTAAGTTGGGCCACTTGGCTTCACTGATACTAAGTACATCGATATTCAATCTGTTCATTTCTTGATTAACATTATGCATTTTACCAGACTGAAACATGCTCTGAACATTCCAGGTTCCTATTCTAGTGTTGGATAGTCTTATTTTTTCATCTACGTTCGTTTGACAATGAATTCGCTGATTAACGACCTAAGAGTCCTTGTTTTCTGCTCCCCTGCCGGATCTTACGAGGATCATGATCAATAAAGTAGTTATTGGTTTCCAAAACCATGATGATTTTATTAGGGATATTCATGGGGATCTTTAATGTAGTGGTTTCCCATTGCCTTCTACAACCTTACGCCGTTGACCAATATATTGGTTTCTCCACCTTCGAGATCGATTTCTCAACCCCAGGTCAAAAGGGTGCTCTACCACCTACCAATTCTTCCACTCATAGCCGTTGATGAGCAAGTGTGGGATTGCTTATACTGGCAACCGGTCGGTAAAATTTTCGCCATATCTGGCAACCCTCACTGCGAAGAGAGAACAGAGAAGAGATACTGAGATGATATCCGAAAGTGATGAAAGACTAATTTAAAATTAATGGCAGTAGGTTCTCCAACAATATTCAAAGCTAAGTTAATAAATAAAAATCGATAAACAAAAGAAAACTAGATTAACTACAATTATCAAACGTCATGAAACAGATTCGCCGCTTATTGCCTTGCTTAAGAATATCTGAGTTGTTGTTGGATAATATAATCCTGCAAAAGCATCGACGCGAATTCTTAACAGCTGCGTCGTATTACAGGACTGATAGGAATTTTAATTTCTAATATTCTGGCTTACTATTTCAGTATTAACTAGACTTTTATTAGAGTTTCAGTTCGAAAACGTCTTCCATCGATTTCTGAACAAAAATTTCCATCATAAAATTTCAAGTAAATCAATTTTATATTAATTTGTAATAAATTCAGAAAGATTAAAATATGTGCACGCTGTCGTAATAACATAATGCTTCATCCATATTGTTTTTGTCTTAAATACGTTTATGAAATTTCGACGCTAAAACATTATGATGCATAAATTTTCATATCGATTTTTCTAAAATAACAAACACACCTGAGTATCAACACCGACACATCAAATTCATAACGAAAACAAACAAAAGGGATTTCAGGGTTACAAGAGTAGATAAAGAGATTAGTGGGGTTAAAGCTCTGTATTTGGATTATCCAAGTAGTAACTTTAAACAACCAAACACTGACGTTTATTTTGGACTGTGTTAAATTTCAATATGGATTTGTAATAGACTTCCTTTGATGTTATTATCCGGTAATAGTGAATATTGTTGAAAAAAGCTTTCCGTTTTTTTTTATTTTAATGGGCCTTTATTATTGCCAAAAATTGTAGCATTCACAAAACTCTTTTTTTTACAATATGGTTGCCTGGGTAGTAATTATATCGTCTGCTTTTTTAGTCACGCAAAAAATTGTTATCTCAAAAACAAAAAAAAACTCTTTTTAGTAGTGTAGTCCTATCGATCTTTTAGGACACTGGATCTTATGAATATATATATATATATATATATATATATAAATGTGATATTAAAAGTCTGAATGTGCGCCAAGCAATTAATTAGCGAATTAATTAATCAATTAAACTTATTTAAATGATTCAATTATGATTCTATCACACTATTTAATTCTCTTATCTTAGGGTTATAGTCGTGCTTCAATATATATGCTTTACATATGATAGATAAGGTCCAAAGAATACTGGAATAATAAAAAACATATATGATACAACATTATAATATATTGAAATAAAAATATATTGAAATAAAATTCACACTCAAATATCTTCAATACAAATATCTCAGATAATGATTATCAAAATTTTGTTCTACGTACGTGAACCTTCAAAAATAAATGGTACATACAGTATAAATTAAAATATCAAATCAAAATTGTTGTTCTAAATATCTTGATGAAAAGATTCCTATCTTTTCTAAAGCAATTGTTAAAAATAGGTGTTGTTAACGAAAAACTGACGAATAGTAAAAATATCTCTCTGATGATGAATTGTCCAAATCCTTGTTCCTTGTAGCCTACACTATCTATTCTTAGCAGTCCCCTAGGTAATCAGCAATCTTACAACAAATTGTTGCGAGCCTATCGTCTTTAATGATCTCCTTCAAATGCACGTATCGTTCAAATTATGCTAGCCTCTTCTCCTTTCGATAAACTGAATCTCTCGTTCTGGCCTGAACAGTGACTCTTGGAATATAAGAAGAAAATTATAACTTACAATATTTTACTGGATCAGCTTCTGTCAGATACACTAACTACACGAAACTCACAAACATTCACTTCTGCTGCTTCCTACCTCTGGGGAACCACCAGAGAACAACGACTGTTCGCCTTGTACCCTTGGAAACCAACTGATTATCTTTTTTCCCTCAAAATCTAACTAACTCTTATTCTTACAAACCATCCCACTTTTTCAATCTCCTTCAATCAAAGCTCGTCATACGTATCCCCATTTCTTTATTCAGATAACAAACAACAATTTTTACCTACAATTATATATTTCCTAAAAACTATTAACATGCTAATCGGTTTCTACAAATTCTTAAGAACTAACGGAGAAATATATTTTCTAAATATTCTATTGTATTGTCTTATTCACTGTACAAGTCCATTTGGAAAACCCGCTCGCATTGTTCATGGTTTTACTAATTACACTCACGTCACTTTATAAAAAAACATAATTTATGCTTATCTTTAAAATTTTGTTTACTACAGGTAATCCAGGATAGTCGACTTTCATTTCTTCGAAATATCTTGAATAGTTTATTAGTCCAATTATTTGAACTATTATATTTTGTACTTTGGAATATATTAAGCAAACCAATATTATTTGCTATTTTACATAGCATAACAATATGCAGTTGTTGAAATCTGAAAACAGAGGGAAACCGCATATAGTATGAAATTAGTACCGATATACGAGCTTGTATTTTACCCATTAGCTGCCGCGACAAAAGTAGGTATCGGTCGTCAGAGGGTTATTTGGGGACATATAACAAATAAACAAAACTTTATATGGAAAGTGAAGCATTTGCGGGAAAAAAGCCTTATAGAAGGGAAAAAACACTGGACACAAATGTTATCAAACTAGGTATTTAGAACACAAAATAGGAGTATAGTATAAAAAATACTAAAAAAAATTTATTGTTTTTTTTTATTTTGAAAAAAACATGTTAGTTCAATAACAAAAACGAAACATAATAAGAAGACATATATTGCAAACTATGATATTTGTTAAACATTCTGTACATAGCCCTGGTTTTTCATCACATTTATTGCACTCGAACATGGTGCGTTGTCGTCCTTTATCGTCTTTGGTGCATTGGCTACACGTTTTTGCTATATTCTATTGTAATTGTTTTTATCTTAAGTATATTTCAGTTAGTCTGACCGACTTAAGTTAGGCGGTCAGATAGCTCAGCGGGCTGTGCGGCTGCCTATCATTCGCTTCACTGTCGAATGGTTTAGTGGATGTGGGTCGAGCCCCAGCTCGGTGTACAGAAAACAAAAAGTCTATCGCAGCAGTTTAAAATTCTAGATGAATCTGCGGCTTAGACTAGGATATGCTGGGATCTGATCGGCCTATGGTGGAGCAGTACGGCAAGAGATAAGGGTTTGCGGCTCGGTGATACTTCTCCATAGATCCCTACCGGACGGGCGTAACGCCTAAAAAACCGGATATATATATATATATATATATATATATATATATATATATATATATATATATATATATGTATGTATATATATATATATATATATATATATATATATATATATATATATATATATATATATATATATATGTATATATATATGTATATATATATATATATATATATATATATATATATATATATATATATTTCAGTTATCTTACTGAGAGTGTGGCTTGGTTGTGTAAGTTTAGGAGCAATTTCAACTAGTGGTATTATTGATAATATCCAAAAGATTACTAATCACAGTATTGTCCTTAAACCGTACAAAGGCATTTTTTTTTCGCCAGAGTATGTATTATATAGTTTTAACGTATTCAACATAAGAATGTGGACCATAGAAAAATGTAGAATTTTATTTATATTTAAAATTTAAACAAAAGTGCAGTGTAATAGTATTACTTTTTCTGGACTAAAAATTGTAAGTTTAATTTTCCTATTTCATCTAAAATAAATCAAGGGTAAACAACTATTTTACCGATTTGGTGTGAGGTTAATAACCAGTTTTGCCTGTAATGATCCACTATAAGTACCAGGGCCGTATTCAGGTTACTAAGTCCGAGCAAGGAAATTGATTTAGCAGCATAATCTTCTACCAGAAAGTTCTGGCAACCTACTTGTAAAACAATCATCAAAATTATATTCTACAGCTCTTAATCAACCTACAAATAAATTTCCACACACAAAACAAGCAATTCTATTTTAATCACTTCCGAATTCTAATATTGAACTTTACCTTAATGTAGTAACTTGTAAAGTGGATTCCAGAAAAATACATTCTGTTTCTAAAATTATAAACGATCGTATTTGTATATTCTTTACCAGTGAACAGACAGTCGATGAGTTTCTAGCAAACGACAATGGGATGGCAGTAATTAACCAAGAACGTATTCAAGCCCAAAGACTTACAACTCAAAATGAACGATTGATTATTTCCAACGTATGTCCAAGTTTTCCCAATAGCATTATAGATAAACAACTAAACAACTTAGGTATACATCTAATAAGTTCAATTGACTTTCTCATGATAGGGACTTTAAATCCAGCATTCAATTATATCTTGAGTTTCCGACGATACACTTTAATAGCGCCAACTAATTTAGACAAATTACCCGATTCTATGTTAATTAACAAACTCCTTCAAACAATACTCAAAATACTGCTCATCTAAACTCCCTACAGGAGGTACACCAGTTAGCTCCCCTTTCGACAATTTATTTAACACAATCTTTTCCTACTGAGTCTGAAACAACAGTACAACAATCAGCTCCTTTGTCAATAAATTCCTCTGCACAATCCTCTCTAAATGTGGCTGAAACGTCTAGAAAA
The DNA here is from genome assembly GCA_918026665.1 of Diabrotica balteata. Lineage (NCBI taxonomy): Eukaryota > Metazoa > Arthropoda > Insecta > Coleoptera > Chrysomelidae > Diabrotica > Diabrotica balteata. Next base: position 42,732,610 of record OU898282.1, on the reverse strand, counting down.
AGCATAACCTCTCAATCAAAGAAGCATACTCCGATTAACTGCGACCTACCCAATGAGACTCAAATGGATACCTTAGATTAAGATACATTTTCATCTCAGCACCCTAAACAAAACGTATGTGAAACGCGTGGACGAGGCCATGGAAAGACGAGACCTTAGAGATAGAGAATGGCAGAACAGAAAGGACTGGAGACGTTGGCTGAAAGAAGGAAGGCGGCGACAGCTTTCTTATATAGATAATATATAGATAAATAGAATTCTTCAAAAAAAACTCCAACAATGGATACTTAACACAGAGAGAACTTATTGACTTTTTTGAAAATGCGCATGATTCTTCAGATTCTCTCAGTGTCGCAAGAACTTGCTCGGAGGATATCGAAGGATTGATAGATTTTCTAAAGAAAATATATCCTATGATAAGTCCAAGATACCTTAAACCTCGTTGTTTTAGAATTAAAAACAAAATTACAAAACTAATTTCAAGTAAAAGTTCTACCAATGATCCTAGCGATTCCTCTCCGGAGACTTAAACTATTATATTAATTAAACTATTTTCAATTATATTATTCAATGAAATCTAAATGGGTACCATATCCATTTAGAAGATGTTAAAATTCTTATAAATAAATTTCATCATCCATCCTATGTTTGCAAGAACCACATTTTAAAAGAAATTTGTGTCATAATCTTAAAAATTATACACCATATTTTAAGAATAGAACGACTTGATGCCATGCTAGTGAAGATATCTAGTGGAAGAAGCTAGAAGCTATCTATATCCATGAATCATTCGAAGTTGACTTAATTATAAACCATATCCCTCCTGGCTAAGATCCATCTAAAAATGACTTAGTTAATCTTTTTGTATCGATTCCTCAACTTCGAATAATAGTAGGTAATTTCAACGCTCATAATTTTTTATGTGGAGCTAAAAAAGTGGACTCTCTAGACCGTAAAATCGAATAAATTACAACAGAACTTAATATAAATATTCTCAATGACAGAAGCATAACCAGATTTAATACTTCTATAGTTGAAGGGACTCCACTAAATTTATCTCTTTGTGATCCTTCTGTACAGCCATTATTATCTTGGGAAGGTATGTCTTATTTATATGAAAGCGATCATTTTCATATCTCCTTTTCATGAAGAGGCGGAAATTGGCTTTAAATTATCGAGTTTTGTACAATGCATAACTTCTGCTGCACACAGAAATATTGGCTTTGTAGTTTTCCCAAAAAATCATAATCTAGTCCCCTGGTGGAATGCTGCATGTTAAAAAGCTACAAAAGATTCCAAAAGAGCCTTCTACAAGCTTAAGAGATACACAGCCTTAAATAATAAATTAGAATTTAAGAGACTACGGGCTTACTGCAGATATATTGACGACGAAGAACCACAAGTCAAGTTAAAGATCGCTTTCTTAGGTTACAAGCGTTAAGCAATCGTACACTATCAGCACCAGTACTAGTTCAACGATAAACTGATGTCCATAAAAACATAGTTTCCGTTTATACCGTTCGAAGACGCTTAAGTTAATATAGATTGGGTCGAGAATACCTCACTGAACCTCTATTAACAGCAGATCATCGGAGGCAATGTTTACACTTCGCTCACAAACATCTTAATTTGAGTGATGACGATTGGAGTGCTGCCATTGGATAAATCAAGAGTTAACAGATACTCATCAGATGGGCGACCTAGGATATATAGAAGAGCTGCTGAACGTTATCAGTAATGCTGTTTTACTCCGAGAGTTCAATTTGGTAGAGGTGGTTTATGGGTGTGCGCAGGCATTTCCCCGGAGGTTCATACGGAACTTATTACAATTTAAGGGGGCAATTTAAATGCTCAATGGTATATTCAGTAATGTTTGGAAGATCATGTAGTGCCATTTGCCCCGTTTGTTGGAGAAAACTTTTCTCTGATGCAAGATAATACTTGTCCGCACATCGCAAGAATAACACGTGATGACTTGAATAAAGTTGGGATCCGTTTAATATCACTACCCTTAACGAGTTCAGACTTAAATTCAATAGAGCATTGATAGGGTATTTTGGGACGACGTATTCGACGTAACCATGGTGAGTTTGAAACCATAAATGATTTGTATCAAGCAGCTCGTGACCAATGGGGGCCAATATCTGAAGCAGATTTTGACCTAATTCGAAGTTAACCTGATCGAATAAAAGCTCCAATTGTAGGAGGCCTTGCGGAGGTAATACACTTTACTAAATATCGCTTTCTTTTCAGATTTTAAATTTTTTTTAATTGCTCATTGATTTTTAAATGTATCATTTTTGAGTTGTAATAAATTTGACTTTTTAATTTAAATACTTTTAAAGTACTATTTTAAATACTCAAGACTAATTTAAATACTCAATTGGCAACATCTTAAACTTTTTCTAAACGCCAGTTTTTAGAAAAAATCTGATTTTCCGGTTAATTTTGCACCTATTGTATTGTATTTCTGTATTTTGTTTGGTCTGGATTTGTATACAACTTCAATATTGCAGCAGTTCCATTATTTCTTACGCTGGTAATTATTTTTTTCAGTTTTATTGTTGCTAAAGATTGATTTTGTATGGCTCTTACTTATTTTTGTGACGTATTTTCTAAACTATTTATTGTATATACATACATAAGACGCCCCCTATAATATTTCTTCTAAAGAATATTATTGGTGATATAATTGCTGTAACTTTGGCTCTTTTTTAAGTCTTTCATACTAATTGTATGTTAATCAATATTAAAACTAATGTTTGTACCACATAAATTTCCATTATAAAATTAGCCTACTTATGATAGAAATACAAAAGAAATCAGCATTTATGACATAAAACTACCAATGAGTTAAGCTGTAAAATTTCTTTTATAGCTATACTGAATCTAAATAGTTCAAAATATACACTTTATCTCCCACTTATGCATAAAGTTATAGAAAATTTGCCAAATAAAATCGAGATCTACTGATATATGAAACAATAAAGATACCATTAAAATTTAGGGAGTTATAAAAACACAAGATAAAGCCACCTTTTTCTTGAATGGGCTTTGCCTTAGAATGTAGTGACGTTTTATTGCCTGAACGTAAAATATTCCTGTAATAAATTATGGCTTGGAGCTAGAGCCCGCGGAGATAATAAAGTATACAAGTATGTCGAATAAAAGAAAGAAAACATATTTGTATTTATTAATTTTGAATTTATATACTCCAGTCGTCAGAGACGAGAATGCTACTAAACCTCTAAAAATTATACGAACAAGCTAAATTTTGCCGTGAAAATTCATTTTGAAGCCCCAAAAAGATGCAAAAAAGTTTACCACCTTTACCTCCGGGCATCCTCCTAAAACCCCCCTCACAGTGGGGTAAAAACTCAAAAAATCTATTAACACAGAATCTTTACACTGTAGAAAAAAAGTTACAAATAAAAAATGTAGCTGAAATAATTTTAAACAAAAAAATTAATAAGTATTTTTTGTGTATAATGAACCGTTCTCTTAACCCTTTATAGGGCAGAATTATTTTTTGGTAATATAAACAAATTCTTTGCAGATTATAGATTAGGAATGATCCGTTATTAAACTTTCATTCGTATTTTCATTTTATTTTCACTCCTTGTTGTTTTTTTTAGGTGGTTGAAATTTCGACCACAACCTGATTAGGTATGTTGACTTTGGTAAATGTAGTTGTGGTTCCATAATCGACCACAGAAACGAACACATTAATTAAACATTTTTATTATGAAATAATGGAAAACTTTGAATACATAATGCAACCTGGCAATCTGAGCATTTAATACTTGAAATAGAGCCAGTTAAGGATTATATATATATATATATATATATATATATATATATATATATATATATATATCTTGGTCAAACTATAAAACTTATCAAAGAGAACCAAACAGCAGAGATCAAGAGACGAGTTAGACTGGCATGGGCGGCACTTGGTAAACTAAGCTACATTCTTAAAAACAAAAGATATCCACAGCATCTTAAGACCAAAGTATATAATCAATGCGTACTCCCTGTTCTTATGTATGGCTCCCAAACGTGGACATTTACAAAAACAAACATGGACAAAATCATAAAAACCCAAAGAGCAATGGAAAGACAAATGTTGCACATAAGACTAATGGATAAGAAGAGAAACGAGTGGATAAGAGAGAAAACAAAAGTGAGGGATGTTAGACAAGAAGTTGCAAAATTGAAATGGAGATTTGCCGGACACAATATAAGACAAAAAGAAGACCGATGGAACAAAATTCTTATAAGTTGGAGACCGTGGGAATATAAACGAAACAGAGGAAGGCCCCAAATGAGATGGGTAGATGATATCAAGAAGCACGTGGGCTCTAGATGGATGACTGTAGCGACAGACAGAGAAGAATGGAAAAGGATTGGGGAGGCCTATGTCCAAAGATGGACCGAAGAAGGCTAATTAGATAGATAGATAGATGTTGGTATGTAGTTAATTCCGTAACCTTTGTATGTGATTTTCCATTGTGATCATCAATAACTGCAGTGGTTCGTATAACATTAAGTAATGGGTGTTTTTTAGAGGTATAGAACTTAAATACTAGAAATAAAATAAAACAAAGATGATTTTTTAAATTGACATAAAACTGAATTTATTCGAAACATACTATTTTGGCATTATAATTTAAATACGATTTTTGGTACATGACCGCCACGGCTGGCTCTGATGTATACAAATCTAGAGATATAATTTTTGATGACGATATATTGACAATACCGCGGCAAATGTTGTTCTTCAAGTGGTCAAACGTTTTAGACTTATCACCGATGTCACATATCGCCACAGAAAATGGTCTGGCGTTTTTAAATTTCATGATCTTAGAGGCCAATTCACAGGTCCGAAAGGTAAAACTATGCGGTTACCAAACGTTTCCTTTAATAAAACAATTGTGGCACGAGCTGTGTGATATGTTAAGTCGTCTTGTTGAAACCACAGCTTCTGTATATTATGGTTGTTTAAACAAGAAATCAAAGAGTCAGTAATCTTGGCACTATAGAGGTCAACATTGACTGTAACGTTCTGGTCAGCATCGTTTTTGAAGAAATACAGACCAATAAATCCACCAGCCTACAAAGCACACCAGAGTCAGTTTTGCTGGATATAATGTTATCTCCACATACACTTAAGAATTATCTTCACTTCAAATAAAGCAGTTTTGTTTGTTGACATAGCCATTCAACCAAAAGTAAGCTTCATCGCCAAACAAAATTCAGAAAAATTAGGATCAACAACAGTCTGTTTTGAGCCAATTTACTAAATCTACGCCATGCTAGGTGATTAAATAGATTCAGTTCTGGTACGAGTTGGATTTTGTAAGCACGCAAACAAAGATATTTTCGCAAAATCTTTCATAAAGTGAATGGACACATATCCAACTGCTGTGCACGATGGAGGATAGGCTGATTCGGGTCTTCCTCTATGCTACGCCCTGCATCAGGAACAATTCCCTTTGTACGCACTGTATGAGGTCTCACGTGGTGTGAAAACGTTCCATGGTTAATTGAATTAATTCCTCCGACGGACGATCATGTTGACCATGAAATGGACGTAGTGCGCGATATGTATTTCAAACTGAACCATGATTTTTAAAATAAATTTGCACAATTTGGAAGCGTTGTTGACATGACCACCAGTTAAAAGGTGTTGCCAACTTACATTTCTATACCCAAAAAGAACCACCCTTTAAATATAATAAAAAAATTAGTAAAGACAATATCCTATATAATATTGCATTCCATTTAATTGATGAGGACGTATTGTTTACTTTTAATTTGCTAATCACTTTTGGTTTTGTTTTTATTGCTATGACATTATCTAATTTTAAAGTAAATTTTAATATGAGCGAGTGTGTTTTTTCTAAAAGAGATTAATTTCTCCTTTATCTTTACTGAAACGTTACGAAAATTTTACAAAAGAAACTTTTTTGGTTTTGTAGTTCAGCGTAAATTAAAAGATACTTAGAAAAATGTAGGAATCTTGCAAAAAAGACATTTCAGTGGAAACGAGAAAGATTTTACTTCGCTCCAGAACACGCTAAGGCGTTTTCATCGCCACTGACGGATAACATCTAAAGGGTAATTTATAACTGTAGTGTTTTATTTCCAGCCAGGTAATAAAAATGTCACTGGATTTCCAGAAAAGTAAGCCAGAGAAAATTCATTTTAATTTTAGCTTGAAGTAAGTAGAACATTCGATTTGTCATTACAAAAAACAGGTTAATAATTTTTTGTATATATGATAATAATAAATATTTATCATTGCGTAGTATAATTTGCTACATTCTATAATACATGCTACATTATATATGATATTTGCAGCTTCAAAGTAACTATTTTCAGTCAAATAACTATTTGAGTTCGATTGTTTGAGGGTGTACTTCAACGAGTAAACACAGTTTTATGTTTCGCTTTGCTATGTCTGTAATTATAGTGACTTCCTATAAAGTAAAGTGATACTTGAACGATAAACTTGGACAATTTAAGGTATTTATTAGGTAGTCCACGACGATTCGCGCAGTATATAAAGGTGCATTATTTACTTAAATTAGAAACTAACCACAACGAAATACCCGTCTATACCATAGCATCTCATCCACCAGCGTTCTAGGTGAAATACAGCAAGGTGCGAATAGTTTTTTAAATCTCCTTCATACACGTTCGCGTCCTTCTAGAGATCGTAATACCACCAAACATTACAGCACTCCATTGCTGAACAGTCCAGTCACTATGATCATTTGAAAATGTCATCCTGTTACCTCGTTGGGCTACTGTTAATTTAAGACTTGCTATTAATTCTTGAAAACACGATTTAATCTGGATAAGAAGATAAAAGAGATAACACAGACTTATAAATACCAATACCCAAAAACACTTGGAGATAAAAACAACGTATTTATCAAAGATAAACAGAAAGAAGCGAAAATATGGAAAATATGGAAAACCTACATACACATCCGAATGTTTTGCTGATGATCGAGATGCAATAGAACAATCAGATAGCAAGGTAGGCGAGCCCAACACGCTTAAAAAAGTAATTAAAGCTTTGGCAAAAACCATAATTAAAAAACGCCTGGTCCATATGATTGAAGTGTTGAAGTTAATAAAGTATTAAACGAGATAAGTGTTATAGTATTAATCTTGTACTTACGATGTTTAATGGAATATATAATACTGGAAAGATACCCAAACAATGGACCAATGTAAATTTGTCAAGCTACCTATAAAATTCAACTCAAAAAAAGTAATGAGTATCGTTTGATAAGCCTTATGTGCCATTTACTAAAATCATTTCTACGAATCTTACAATACAGGCTATGGAAATAGATAGATGATAAAATAAGTAATAGTCAATTTGGTTTAAGAAACGGTGGGATCTTCGCATGTTTTATAGACTATGAGAAGAAATTCGATAATATGGAGCACAGCACGAACTCTTAAAAATACTTAAACAAATTGGCTTAGTTGGTAAAGATATTAAAGACCGCTAACGTGGTCCGTGCGTCCGAGACGTCGGGGGTCGAACGCGGCGATGAAAATAACTGGAAAGTACATAAGGAGTTGACTAAATGAAGAGTGAATATAATACAGGGTTAATCACTGACGGTGGAAAACCTAGAGAGAGTCATTAAAGAAGCGATGGAAGGAAGCAAGATAGGTCACCAAGATGTCAACAGGATGCCATACTGGTGAAATGCGGACATCGAGGCACTAAAAAATGAATGTATAGCAATTAAAAAAGACAAACGAGAGCTAGGAGCAGAGCAGAGATCAGCCCTGAGTTCATCGAGGAGATCGAGGAAGAGTATCACGCCAGGAAGAGGGAACTAGAAAGAGCGGTGTGAAAAGCTGGATGGGGACATCTGGGATCAGGGATACAAAATCGTCATGAAGAAGTTTCATGCGTATCCTCCTTAAGAAATGCCTATGGGGAAGAAGCTTAAGGTAACACGAGAGCTCTTGCCGAACGGCAGATAGCATGGAGGGATGATGGAACTAAGCGGGCCGTACCCTTTACCAGGGATGAACTTGTCGAGCCATTGGGTTTACTCAAGATGCGTAGGACCGCCGGGCCGAATCAGATACCACCTGAGGCTGTGAAGGGTCTAGGACGGGCGGAGCCTGCGTGGCTTCTAGAACACAAGAATGCACTGTTGAAAGCACAAATCTTTTTTGAGCCTTGAAGGACCTTCGAGGTTAGTACTGCTACCTAAGTTTAGGGAAACGTATCGCCCCATCTGTCTTCTTCCATTGAGAGATTAGGTGGTTTATCCCGGAAATAATTTGGTTTTTGTAAAGAGAAAAGCACGATTGATGCAATCGTGAGTGTACTCTAAGTATTGCGTAACAAAGGGGATGAACATCGCTAGACGGCCCTGCTGTTGTTCGATGTTGGGAATGCATTCAATACGCTGCAGTGGAACGAGGTATTGAAGATAAAGGAGAAGAGAGAATGGCCTAGTTAACTTATAAATATAGTGGCGTGGCGGAGTATTTGTCCGAGAGAAGGATTATGGTGGAAAAGAGTACGATCATGGGCGTGACGGCCGAGGTTTTCCAGGGATCTGTTCTGGGTCCGATACTATGGAACCTGGCAACTGATGGGGTTATGAACTGTGAATATGGAGAGGGTACAACCTCTTTGCATTCATGAATGACCTCGCTTTACTGGTAGCAGCCCGGGATAAGTTAAATCTCAAATACCGGGTGCGGAACGCAGGCCGCGTCGTAAATAAATGGATGACGTAGCATGGACTGAAACCTGCAGAAAAAAAAACCAAAGCCATCATTCGAAAGGGGAAAGTAAGAGGCAAAGTGTTGAATTATAATGTGTGGGAGCATGTCTAAAACCCAAGAAACAAGTAAAGTACCTCAGAGTGCAATTGCACAAGAATGGAAAATGACGTAGCACGTATGGGGGGTGGCCTAGAAGGCTACGAATAGTGCAGCTGTGTTGGGGAGGGTAATGCCAAACAATGAGAGCTTTATGAGAAAAGAGCTCTTACTATATACGAAAGTAGACAGAAAAGGAAAAGTTTAATTGAAACATTTCAAGAAGAATGGAACAGCACCGAGAATGTGGCACAGTGGGCGAAAATGCTAATACCGAACATAAGAGATTGGTTGAAATGTCCCCACAGGCGACTAAGTTATTCCCTGACGCAGGTGCTTACAGCAAAAAATAAATAAGACTTTGCAGAGGTCATGGCCAACCTTCGCTAAGATAACGGCACCCAAAGAAGAAGGTGCTCACAGGATACGGGTGTTTTAGGACCTAAGTCTCTAGACTCGGAAAGGCTGACATAGATGAATGCCTATATTACGGACAATTTTACACTGCAACACATAGGATGGTAGATTGCAACAGATGGATAGTGGAAAGAAACAGAAAGGAAAAAACATTCATATGTGAATTTTGTTACAATGAGAGAAATGATTGAGAGAATAATTAAAAATAAAACAGGTTGGACTAGCGTACAAAACTAAATCCGTGAAGTGATCAAGAAAAAATAAGAGGATAAAAGACAGCTGGAACAACGGCTAAGATAAAAGGAAAATATGCTGGAAGTTAGATCTAAAAAAGTGGAACAGACTGTTTGAATTAGACTGCGTAAGTCAGACTGTGAGGAAGGAGGAAATGGCCTTCTAGGAGTGATGCCGTACTAGAACCGATGAGGGTCTTCTACGTGCTACGTGGAACAAGACAGAACGCCTCCTTGCTGATGAATGGAGTGCAGATATGTATGAATGGAGAATGAATGAATTAAGGTAGTGTTTTGGAATGATGTCGGCCTTATAACGGCCATTCCGGTTCCGGATCGCTAAAAGACAGAAAAGGAGCTGGTTTAGCAGGTAGGCGTTCAGCGTAGACTCGGCGCCGAGAGAGCATTTTAAAGTACATCGGGAACTATCGCCGAGAGTACCAAGAACGAATCCCGCACTAAGGTCAGTCAGGCGGCGTTCTGGACTGAGATATCTTTTGAAAATTCCAGACCCCTCCCTCTATAAAGACGAAAAAAAGTTGATAAGACATTAAATAAGTACGATAGCTATTTATTGATCGTGTGTCACCACATTGTTTTTATGAATTATTGAAGGATTTTAGGAAGATATATTTACACTTTTTAAAACACCGAATAGAACACAATCAAAAATGCAAATGAAAACGCAGTCGCATATAAACTGTGTCATCAATAAGTCACAGAGTTCAACAGATGCAGATAAAATATTATTACACTTAAAAGATCCAATTAGGTCTTTTCACATCCAGATAAATATTATCCTATCTAATAGATAGTTATCTGGAGCCTAGGCACTTATTATTAAAATAAAACGAACCTTTCTTTTTATTGTGTTTTCTTAATTAGTAGTGTACACGATTAGAAACTGATACGTATTTCACATTGTTTTTGTTAGTTTTACCAAAGTAATTTGAGTAAATATATTTTACGTCTTATTAAGGAGGTTAGTAAAAGTCACGATTTCTTGCGGTATACGGTACTGCTCATATTTTTCTCATAATGATGTTTATTGCTGTTGTTGTTTATAAACAACATCAACGTATCTAGTAAATTTTATCTTTTAGATAAAACATCATAAGTTAGAAAGATAAGTGAACTAAATGGATGAGAATGCTGTAGACACTAATACTTTTAGAGCACTGTAGAGGAGGAGCCTCCAGAAACTCTGGTTTACTCCAAGGGCAAAGATATACTTATTTTACAATAAATTTGTAATAAAAAATACTAGATGTTTTTTTTTTATTTTTAGTCATTACATGGAGAAAAAAAAATGAAAACATAATTTCACGTCTATTTAATCAAGCTACTTCTAACAGATTCAAATAAAATAACAAAATAAATTTTTCCTGCTTAACATACAACACAACGAACTCACGTAAAAATCGAGGTCCACATTCTTGCATTCGACTGAGCACAAATGAAATTAATTGTCTCCCCTGCTAATTTCTTTGCAAATAATTAATGGGGCTGCTAATAAGGCTCTTGATTTAGGGCCGAATTTAAATGCTAAAAAATTTAAAAGGCACTTAGAAAAATGGTCGACGAACGAAAAAAGACGAGTCGAAGGTGGAATAAAATATACAGGTATATTTGGCAGCAGCGATAAAAACCTGATAAAGGTGAACTTTTGTCTATAGACGTTTGAAATAAAAATAAGTGAGTGACATTTTAAAGTAAATTAAATAAAGTATGTACTTTATTTAGTGGAGTCTAAATTATACTTTAAAACTTTAGAAACGCCAAGGGAGTAATTACCAGTACATAAAAATTTTATATATTCTGCTAACTTTAATACATACAGCATAAAAATCAATATGAAAAGCAAACAAGTATTTTTGAAAACAAAAAATCAAGAATTTGTATTGTGGTTTTTAGTTGCCAACTATTCCACTACTACTACTTACTAACATTTAGCATACTGTCAAATTCATAACAAAGCACATTTTGAACACTTCATTAGGCAGATAATAATTTAGTAGATTAGTATACTTTTAAGAATTATAACAATGTTTAAATTTAGTTATAGAATCAAAAAAATTATTAAGAAGATAAGGCCTTTCTACTCTTTTGCTTTATATTTTTAAGACTTTCCTGACTAGATAAAATTAAAATAATTGTATATGGTTGAATTATTGTTAATGAGGTGGATATTTGAATAAAGGTTACATATACAGTGTGTTGTAATAAAAACAAACCAAAGTAGCTACTGATATCAGAAAAATGGTAAATGAGAATGTTAAAATTCTGTTCGACAAAATAAAGTATATCAAAGATCTTTGTTGTTTCCCATGTTCAAAAGTTTATTTATATTCTTTGTAATAAAAAAAGTTTATTAATATTGTGTATGGAGGTGTATTAATATGTATTTACCTTCTGGTATTAAAGTTTGTTAAAACATCTCCGTTTTCATTTCAAACATTTTTATTGAATCATTGTTTTAAATATATCGTCTTATTACTGCCAAAACTCACTAACTTACATTATGGTAGATTGGTGAAAAACGCGTCTAAACTAAAGATTAATGATAGTGTATAAATCAGTATTGAAATACACTCACCGGCAAAATTAACGGAACACCTTAAAATTGGGACATGTTAGATGTCTCGAATTTCCTAAAACTGTTGTCCGATTTTAGTGATTTTTTTAGTTTGTTATAGGTATATTATTTAAGAATATTGATGTAATTATATTGTTGCTAGACAGGTCAATGTCATTTTATACCGGGTGTAACAATCCTACTGTGTTTTTTCCTTAAAGTTCGGAACACCCTGTGGAATATTCTAGCATATATAAAATATTGAAATTAAAACTTAATTATAGCCTCAGGCTTTCTTAACATTTTCTTTTTTGATTCATTTGCTTATGTTTTATAATAAAAAAGTTAGGTACGTTAACAATTAGCCATGTTTTTCATCAATAAATCCTCATTTTCTGCTTAGTTTAAAAACAAGCCTAAAGTAGGCTATGAGAAGTTAACAATTTAATGCACACACCGGCAAATTTAAAGGAACCTGTTATTAATGCAATATTTCTTTATATTTGTATTTTATAGACTATATCTACATAGCTTTGAAAGCTCCTTGTAACAAGAAAGTCTTAAATGTCAAAATGTCAAATTAATTTGTTTATTTGTATTGTGTTTTACATTTTACAGTCATTCTGTCTGTTCATAACAAGTACAAACTTGTATTTAATTGAGCGCACAATAAGAAAGAGACTTAAAGAAGCCGGTCTCAAGTCATATGTGCCAAATAAAAGTTCCCAGACTCCAGAGACACCATCGTTTAGCACGACTACAATTTGGTCGAGTACATCAAAATTGGAATGATAACCACTGGAGTCAAATTCTCTTTACGGACGAGAGTCGTTTCTGTGTAAATTACATCGACGGTAGAAAAAGATTGTATTAACGCCAAGGAGAACGAAATGCCCCTTTCAATTTTACTATGACCGTACCTTTTGGTGGAGGTTCAATTATGGTGTGGGGCGGTATATGTTTGGGAGCAATAACAGAGTTAGTAGTGATTGATGGTGGAGCATTAACAGCAGATAAGTATATCAGAGATATTCTCCAAGACCATGTGGTACCTTTTTCATCATATATTGGCGAAAATTTTATTTTATAGTGTAAGAGTGTAAGTGTAAGATATTTCTTATTACAAGTGGGTATAACAACGATGAATTGGCCAGCTTGTTCCCCAGACCTAAACCCGCTAAAGGATATGTGGGACATGCTAGGCAGAAAACTTAGGTCACGGGTTCCTGCTATTCAAAACAGAGAAGAAGTCACAATTGCAAAAGATTGAGGAATGGGAGAGGCTGAAACACACGCTATTAAAGCCAAAAAATGCATAAAAAACAATTTAAGTTTAAACTGTACAATAAAGTTAATGCATTTAAAATCCGTATTTTGTTGAGTCTGACATCTTTGTGTTTTATTTCTTCTTAAACAGGTTTTATATTGTACTACCATTGTAATATAAATTCAAAATACCACACCAACATTCGTATTATGATTATTATCTAAACAGTATATAGACTAGAGAGAAAATACTCAGATTTTATGGTTGTTCCTTTAAATATGCTGGTGAAACTAAGAAGAAAATGAGCATTTATTGATGAAAAACATGGCTAGTTGTTAACGTACCTAACTTTTTTATTATCCAACACAAGCAAATGAATTAAAAAAGAAAATGTTAAGAAAGCCTGAGACTATAATTGAGCTTTAATTTCAATATTTTATATATGCTAGAATATTCCACAGGGTGTTTCGAACTTGAAGGAAAAAACACAGTATGATTGTTACACCCGGTATAAAATGACGTTAACCTGTCTAGCAAAAATATTATTTCAATGATATTCTTAAATAATATACCTATAACATACTAAAAAAATCACTAAAATCGGACAACAGGTTTAGGAAATTCGAGTCATCTAACATGTCCCATTTTTAAGGTGTTCCGTTAATTTTGCCGGTGAGTGTATAATTAGTTTATTTTTATACGGTGATGTAAGTAATATTGTTAGGTATCAGGTGATAATAATATAATAGATTTCACAATGCTCTACAACAAAAAAGAAATTAAAAAAGGTAGTTAGTGAATTTAAGCGATCAAAGAAATAAGCACATTTGCAGTTACACATAGTATATTAACAACTGTTTGCCTAAGTAATGCAGACCATTCACGTTCCGACTTGCGGTACCACTTAGTAGGATTACTAGTTGGATATTATTTGTCTCCACTCACGCTCCGACTTACTCTCCAACTTGCGGTCCAATCAAATAAATTTAATTTCTTACTATTATTCACGCTTATTTCTAATTAAAATAGTAAATTTGCATAAGATGCCACAAGAAAATAATTTTAGAAAAATATAAGGAAACAGTTACGTCTAATTTCAGTATAACTATGATTTCATTTTCGTTCTTCTTCTTCTTCAAGTGCCCTGTCCGTTGCGAACGTTGGCTATTAACATGGCAATTTTGATCTTGTTTGCGGCGCTTCTGGATAGTTCGACCGATGTAAGCCCGAACCACTTCCGCAGATTTTGGAGCCACGAGTGTCTTCATCTGCCTGGCCCTCGCTTACTGTCTATTTTTCCCTGGACAATCAATTGTAGCAGACGGTACTTATCGTGTCTCAATATGTAGCCTAGATATTCAAGCTTTCTTTGTTGAATTGTATTCACGATTTCTTTCTCCTTTCCGATTCTTTGGAGTACCTCTATGTTGGTTAATTTTCGTTGTTTGTTGATAATTATTCCGTAGCCAATCCGGAGTATTGAAAATTGTACCTGTATGGGAATGTCCGAAATAGATCTACACAAAAGAAAATAATTTGTCCTAACAAAAAGGTAATTTTCGTGTAATTGAAAGTTTATTTTCTATTAAATATTTGCAAACTAGACATCTTTGCCGTAAAGTATTACATAGAAATCTCATACGTAACAGGTTCCGAAGGTCAATTGACTGAGAAAATTTTCGATCCGACCTTTGATCCGACTTCCAACTTCACCATTCACGCTCCGACTTCGTCGCCAGTCGGAAGTTGGACCTTCAAGTCGTTCCACTGGATGTTCTGACTCGTACCACTAGTTGGTGAACTAATCCAACTAGCTCACTCACGGTCCGATTTCAGATCAAACTGCAGAAGTTGGACCACTAGTCGGACTAAAAGTCGGAATGTGAATGGCCTGTCTAATACAGCTTAAGTCTAAATTAACGATACCTAATTACCAAAAAATAATTAATTATTGATAAAAAATCGAAACAAGAAACTAATACTTATTTCTATTAATCTTCATCAGAATCATCACACTCTTCATCTACTGTTGGTTCAGCAGTATTGTCCTTTATTTTGCTATGTACAGGTAGAGATTCATACCATAAGTGTAATTCTTGCTGTATAATTCCTTTATGACAGAGCTTCAGCAAATTAGTTTTTAGGGTACTGATAGGAATGAGTTGATCGTAAGCTAGTACACTTCCCGTCATATAAAAGTGGTACACTTTTTTTTTTCCAATGTAAACCTGTGTTCAGAAATAAATTCGTTGGTGCCATTTCAGATAACGGAATTGCACTAAATCTAAATACAAAAATAACGTTAAAAAATGTATAAAATTTTTAGGTAGGTATTATTTTTATCATTACCAAAAAAAAAACTGAATCTAAGAAATTAAATAAGCAGAAATAAAGTTAAGTTATTATCCAAAATGTTTGAAGGATTTTTAACCTAGGATATTGGCACAGGGAACATTGGAATTCATCTACTGTAATTTTATACTTTAATTACCTACCGAACTCAACTGTATTCTGTGTGAATAAGTTTTGTAACAGCAAACTACCAAGATTAATTTAGGATTTATTAAAAAAACGATAAAAAATGTGAAAAACTAACATAATGCTTTATCTTACGTATCCTACGTAATTGTTGTAAAACACAAATCAATGTATGGGTACTTAATTAAGATGATGGAAAATTACAAAAGAAATATGAGAATTTTTTAGGATGCATGTTTAAATAAATTTAATGTGACTGACTGATCCAGAATTCTCGATAATGTTTTAGTTTTTAGTATACTCAAAACTGGCGGTTTGTCACACAGCCTTGCTTGTAGCTGATTTTATATAATCTTTTCGTTGAACTGGCAACGGTGCCCTAGAAATCTGAATGACACATGAGACAAGATCAATGAACACAGCTTAAAAAACACGATTTTTGATTATAAGAGTTGTACCAGTTAATTATGGCAAGAACGGTACAATATTAATTTGGCTTATTTTTGGATTTCTACCACGACCAAGTATATTCATTGTTCTATAGGGACCACTGTGGCCATACCGAAACTTGATTGTGTCAGGATTTTGCTTTTCATAACACAAACATTTAATCCCCAACCAGTTGACTTGATTGCCATCGTCGTCTTTGACGCGATTTTTTTTTTGATAAGTCTTTTAGATCCATAATACCGAAAAATGTTAATTAATGCACTTTGTAGCAACTTGCAGTCGAACGATTTCTCACTGATCTTGCTCTTCTCATAACGTTCATCCAGTCAGATACTGAATAGACCGGCACAAAACGCTGTTCTTTCTCTATGGCACTATACATACTATCTACTTCCATGAACGAGTGACCTGACTTCAAAAATATTTGCTCTGTAACATTTAAATGAGTAGTTTGAGTGAGGTAGAGGAATAAAACTGCAAGATGTTGGTTGCGGTTTTGTCCGCCACATGTATGCGAAAATATTGAAATATCCTTAATTGTATCTGAAAGTTGATTAATCTAATGCACTATAACTGTTCCAATTTCATTACTGCCTCTTTTTAAGTTTAGTTCTGACCATACTGTACAGTAAGTATCGTTAGAATTCTTGCATTCATAAACTGTAAAATTGTTAATACATAGTATACGACAATAATAAAGAAGAAATTCACTTGCAGAGGGAATCTAAAGAACTTTCTGTAAATCAACAGTTACAGAGAAAAATTCAGGATTCGAGTTCGATTTTTTTGTTTATCTTGTTCCTTGATGTAATGATGAAGCACGATTTGCTTCATCTTTTTTTACATGATGGTCTTGATACTTGGCTATCAACTCGTCAGATAATAATTATTATCCCAGATTTAGCCATACGGCTCACACTCCCTCTAAGGGGAAAATTCACTCATCCCAGATACCTACGGTATCAAAAGGATTGAGCTCTGGTGGGACTCTTTCCGTGTTATCGAGCCCTAGGTGACTTGGTATGTCGGAGTATCTCCCAGAAATTTTCGTACACATCTGGAGGTCGCGAGGAGTACAGCTTTCTGCATGGCCTTATAAAGATGTTCATTTAGACCCAGCTGTTTTATGTTCACTAGGAGGTTCTTGGGAATAACACCAGTAGTAGATAGAACAATAGGTACTGTCTGGGTACTTTCCATTCTCCATTGTCTCTTGATTTGTATTTCCAGATCCCTATACTTGGCGATCTTTTCGTTGTATTTAACAAGCAAATTGTTAGTGTTAGGTATCGCCACATCAATAAGTGTTGTTTGCCTGGTAATTTTATTCACTAGTATGAGATCCGGTCTATTATGGGCCACTGGTTGGTCTGTGAGCACAGTGCGGTCCCAGTATAGCTTGTAGTTGTCATTTTCAAGCATTCTGTCAGGGACATATTGATAATAAGGAAGATGGTCGGTTTGGAGAAGTCCCAGTTTGTCAGCTAGTTCTTGGTGGATAATCTTTCCTACTGAGTCATGGCGTTCTTTATAATTAGTACCGACAAATGCCTGGCAGCCACCGGTAAGATGTTGGATGGTTTCTTGGGCTTGGCATCCATATCGGCATTTGTCGTTTTGGACTTGAGGATCTTTAACAATATATTTCAGGTAATTTTTAGTTGGAATAACCTGATCTTGAATGGCAAGTAGGAAACCCTCAGTCTCGGGAAACATCTTTCCTGATGTCAACCAATAGTTCGACGCTGTATTGTCGACATATTCTTGGTTGATCTCATTGAGATGTCGCCCATGCAGAGGTTTACTCATCCAGGTGCGCATTTTTTCTTGCTTAGTCAGATGGTTTGTGCGCATTTCTTGTTCCCTCAGTTTAAGCGGCGTTGTGTCATCTACTGCGCAAATTGCTCGATGTAAAGTAGATGTCTCAGCCTGTACCTGAAAATAAGATCTTAAATTAGCAATTTGTTTATCTAATTGCTCACCTATATCCATAAGTCCTCTTCCTCCTTGATACCGCGGTAATGTTGTTCTCTCTACTGCACTGCGTGGATGATGTTTTTGCGCCTTTGTGAGAAGTGTTCTTACTTTCCGCTGAAGACCCTCTATATCCGTTTTTGACCACTTTATAATACCAAATGAGTAGCTCAGCGCGGAACAGGCGTACGTATTTAATGCCTTAAACAAATTTTTACTATTAAGATATGACCGATTTAGTTGTCTTATTCTTCGCACGAACTCCGAAGTTAGTTCAGTTTTCATCTGTTTATGGTCAATTTTCCGCGCCTGTTTTACTCCGAGATATTTGTAAATATCATTTTCACCCATTGCCTCGATGTTTTGGCCATCTTGCATATCGAAACCTCCGGGCTGAACCTTTCCTCTGACTATATTAAGTATACGGCACTTGTCTAGTCCAAAGTGCATACTGATATCATTTGAGAAAGTTTCTACAGTTTTTAGCATCTGATCTAAGTGATTTCGAGTGGAAGCCATTAGTTTCAAATCATCCATATACAACAGATGATTAAGCTTCGCCACAACAGTGTTGTTATTTTTGATGCTAAATCCTGAGTCAGTGGAGTTCAGCAGCTGAGATAGTGGGTTCATCGCTAGGCAGAACCAAAGTGGACTCAACGAGTCCCCCTGGAAAAGGCCCCGGTTAATAGCGATATCTTCAGTTTCGATATTGGTTTTACCAGGTATTTGAAGGTGAATTTTAGTCTTCCACTTTGTCATTATATGCTTCAAAAAGGTCACGAGATTATCATCGACTTTATATATTTTCAATATATCTATAAGCCATTCATGCGGCACTGAGTCAAAAGCCTTCTTGTAGTCAATGAAGGCAGTAAACAGGTTTCGTTTTTTGGTGTATGCCTGGTTAGAGATGACTGAGTCGATAATAAGTTGTTCTTTGCATCCCATGGAGCCCTTAGCGCATCCTTTCTGTTGGGGCTCTATGATATTGTTCAGAGCACAGTGTTGGTAGATACGCCGGGCCACACAGGATGTGACCAATTTGTACAAAGTTGGAAGACAAGTAATTGGGCGGTACTTGGCTGGATCTTGGGTGTTATTTTGATCCTTCGGTATTAGATAAGTTAAATTAGATAAGTTAATTATTATTATTATTATTATTATTATTATATAACAAATAAGGGCAGAGGAGCAAGCTCCTATTATGCCCAAACAGCAAAAATAAACAAAAATAAAATAGATCCTTATAAAACTAATACTAAGTATAAAGTTAAGTAGTTAAACAATTAACAAAAATTGAATTGTGACACAATAAATAATTAATAATGCTGTCCGAGAAAAAATATCCTATCCTATAAAAAAAATAAAGCGCTATCAAGTTTATTTTTAAAGATGTTAACACTAGCTGCCGATATGGTGTCTTGATCCAAATTGTTCCAGATATTAAAGATTCTGTTTGGCAAGAAGTTCGCCCTGGACCTTGCAGTAGTTTGTTCCCTCTTTAATTTGTATCGATGGCCTCTAATCTATCGTCTTCATTCAAAGTGAATATGGTGTTTAGGTTCCCAAAATTATGTTTTAAAATACGGAAGGACATAATTAGGTCACCTCGAAGACGTCGCTGCTCGAATGTCGTAAGATGAGCCATGAATAGTCTATCTTTATAGTCAGGTCTAACACGGCCGTATGCCAGTCTTGTGGCTTTACGCTGAACGTTTTCAAGTAGGATTTTATCGTGACTAAGATCTGGATTCCACACTGGTCCGGCAAACTCAAGAATAGGTCTAACGTATATTGACTAAAGTTTACTAACAGAGGTTAGATATATGCTTGCAAAACATTTACCGATCAAAAACAGTTTCGAGTTAGCACGTTTACACACCGACACTATGTGATCAGACCAATTTAAGTCACTAACAATTATCACTCCGAGATCGTTGTGTGAGGTTACAGAGTTTAAAGGATGTCCATTAATAAATTACGGCAGTGATGGGTTATTTTTGCCGATATGTAAAACAACGCATTTTTCAATGCTAAGCGGAAGTAACCATACTGAGGACCATTTGAATATTGCGTCAACATCTTGTTGAAGAATATGTTGGTTAATAGTTGGATTCACATATAACTTAGTGGTATCAGCGTAAATGGAAACCTTACTGGATACAATGAGCGGAAGATCACTAGTGTAGACACAAAAAAATAGCGGTCCAAGTACTGATTCTTGTGGAACTCCACTCTTAACTGGCTTATCTAATGAGTGGTCTTCCCCAACACGAACCCTGAAGTATCTGTCGGATAAAAAATCTTGTATCCAAATGTTTAATTTTCCGCGGATACCATAGTGATCTAATTTAGCTAGTAATCGACGTTTTGGAACACGATCGAAAGCTTTGGAGAAGTCTAAATAAACTACATCGACAGAATTCCGATTGTTTAAAGATAATGACCAATCATTTACACAATGAAGTAAGTTTGTGATCGTTGAACGACCTTTGATAAATCCATGCTGTTGGTGAGGGATGACATTTTCTTGAAGAAGGAACTCGGACATAGCTTCCGAAATAATCGATTCCAGGACCTTGCTGACAATAGGAACCAGGCTGATTGGACGATAATTATTGCAATTAAGTTTATTACCTTTCTTGAATACAGGAGTAACTGAAGCCAATTTCCAGGACGAGGGGAGGGAACCTTGATTAAAAGAAGCAGTCATTATGAGAGATATAGGGATGGCTACATAATCTGCACATTGTTTGAGAAAAAAAGAGGTGAGTCCGTCTAAACCAGGTGATGAATTATTTCGCAGTTTCCTTAAATGATGTTTAATTTCATCCGGTGTGAAAGATATATTGTCAAGAGTTTTAGACAAACGAGGGCACATTATTTGAGGAATTGTATCGTTAGATTCATCTGTAAAAACTTGAGAAAAGAATAACGATAAACATTCCGAAGATTCGTTATTCGAAGAACATAAACACCCATCAGCTTTTTGAAGCAATGGTATGGAGACTTTAGAAGATAAAGATGTACGAATGTACCGATAAACATTTTTACTATTACCACTTGCAATGATAGACTCCTCAAATTCTGTTCTTAACTTTAGCAAAGATTGTTTGACTCGGTTAGAAAAATTACGGTGGGCGAGAAAATCATCAGGGGAACCAGTGAGTTTATATCTTCGCCAAAACTTTCGCTTATGTCGAATTAAATGAGTAGCTGAGAGGTTAATCCAAGGTTTTAGTCGATTTCTATATACCTATATACCTGCCGTTCGGTTGTATGATCAGAAATTGTTGTAATAGCAGTATGAAGAAAAGAGTCGCACATTGACGATGGATCAGAGTGATTAGGAAAAATAGATTGCCAGTTAAAATGGGATAAAACTAAATTTACATCAAAGAAATTAGTAGTAGCATACGTTACGAAATTATTTTTGCAAGGCGGTGTTAAACTAAATTGAACGTGAGCAGTAATAAGCGAGTGGTCAGAAAGACCCACAGGAGAGGACACTTCAAGTGTAGAAATTAATTCATCGTCATATGTGAAAAATAAGTCTAAAATTGAAGGATTATTGTTGGCTCTAAATCTTGTAGGTTCAGTTATCAGTTGTAATAAATTTGAGTTCATGATAAAGTTTTTAAACAAATTTTGGGAATTGATAGTATCAGTTTTGGAAATAATGTTCCACTTTCTAGCGTTCTCACGTTATTACTAGCACTTCTTCTTTCTTCTGATATTTTTTGTAAATATTTTAATTTGCACTTTTGCATGTTGCAAGGTGGTTTTACTAAATGCTTTTTTTTGTGTTTCTCTTTTGCTTTCTTCTCTGTTTTTCAAACTATCCTCAATTTTTCGCCGTTTCCTTTTTTGTCCTTTTCTCATTTTTTTCTCCTGAGCTGTTTTCATTTTCTTTTTTAGACCAGTCCATGGTAAACGTTAGATTGAGGTTGCTCAGCACAAAGATGCTGTTTTAAAAAAATAAACGTAATAAATGTAGTACGTAGCAAAAACACTGCAATTGTGTATTGCTTAGAATAAACACAGTAACTGCAGGGTCCATCAAGTATATGCGGGGTTTTACCTAAGTAATGTTGTAGATGCAGGGTTTTTCCTCAGTTCCACGCATGTTTTCGTAGATGCTAGGTTTAGTATTTTAGTCAAAAGATATATTTGGTATTGAAAATACAGTACTTTTCTTAAATAATCATGTAAAATAAACTCCCTAGATCAAATTTTCGCGCCCAACTCAATTTTCATAATTTTTGTACATGCGGTGTTTTTCCTAAGGACGGCAGTACAATAGTCGACAGCCCTTGAAAATGTTTGCCATTAGAATGATAGGAATAAAGTAATACACAGATTTTTATTCTAAAATAAAATAATTACTACTCTAGTGATAAATGCTAAACATTACACGCAAGTTCACAGAACACTTTAATTTGTCTCTTGTTGTGATACTGAAGGATTAAAAATAAATTAGATATGACAAGAAAATCCGCTTTATTCTAGATTCCGGATAATACTATTAACTAGGAAATGTATTCACCACAGGCCATATTATTTACAAATTGGCTGACGTCGACTACAAAATTTATAGAAGTTTCTCAGTGTGAGAATTATAGCATCGATATGTAAATTCAGTGATTCGATTTATTAACGAAATTCGGTATTAATCGCTCTTCGTGAGGTTTCTCATTACGGCTTTTCATCAGAGATGGACTAAGGTTAACTAAAATTAATTTCCTTCAGTCTAGAAGCCAATTTATGGGGGTTTACAAGACTGCCAAGTTAATTGACAGTATTGATTGGTTGTAAGAGGGTTTAGGATATAAGAGCTCGATGTTGCGATGTGTATTTACATAAAAAGTTTAAGCTAGCAATAATGACCTGGTTAAATCCAATTTAGTTTAGTTTATCAGAAAAACTATTATTGCTGTCTAATACATTTTAATCTTGCAATCTTTGCTTGTGTAAGACTTTTTTACAAATTTAACAGGAGAGCGAAAAAACTAATTTATATAATTAAACTTGTTACCGATTGGCAAGAAAATGGTTTTTACGACTACTAGTCAACTCAGATAGATTATAAATGTTTAGTTTTTGGGTTTTAGACGAAATATTGTTTTTTTTTTTTAATAAAATTGGAGATACGCTTTTTCCAAACTAATATTTTTAAAGCAAAATGAAAATACACACTTTTCTTAAAAAAGTTTATTTATGATTTTAATGCAAATAAACCAATAATATAAGGATTACGCATCGGTAATTGTAATAGAAAAAACGAATGTTTAAAAAAATTTAAAATCAGAAAATATAAAATGAAATAAGCACAAAACTAATCATGACTTAACTAATCATAAAAAAAAACGGGTGTGGCAGTCCAGTGGGACTGCCGGTACTATACATCCGTTCGCCGTTAAAAATTTATATGGGAGTCAATCTGCACAATCATTACATATGTAATCTTCTTCTTCAGTGCTTTATCCGGTCCGGATATTGGCAATCATCAAGGCTATCATGGTTTTGTTGACTGCCCTGCGAAACAGCTCTGCTGAGGTCATCCCAAACCATTGTCGGAGATTTTTTAATCACGAGATACGACGGCGTCCCGGTCCGCTTCTGCCAAATACTTTATCCTGCATAACGAGTTGAAGAATTAGATATTTTTCTTCGTTCCGCATCACGTGTGTGAGGTACTCAAGCTTACGTTGTTACATATGTAATGCTATAGGTAAAAGAGAGCAGAAAGAGAAAAAAATTAGTTATATAGGTATATGGTGCATCGTTTGCTGTATATAAACATTTGACCTGTAATACGAGTATAGTAAATGAAGGATTGTATCAATATTTTAATGAAAATATATATTTTTATTTTCATATATGTATAAAAGGAGTTGAATGCAAAAAACAATTACACATACTCTGCAATAAAATTCATTGTTTATTTTCATAATAATACAATATAAGTTAAAATGTAATATTCATAAGTATTTAAAACTGCCAATCTACATAACTTACTTTACGAAGATAAAAATAAAAAACCAACAACTCGCATTATGTAGTAAATTTTCATTTTATTTTAAAATTTAGCATTTTTGCTTATATTACATATATTTAATAAGATTACCGTGAGATTTTTAAATATTTCAAAAACTAAAAAGGAAATTCATAATTGGGATTCGAACTCACAAACACCAGCGTATAAACCAAACACGTAAAGAATTTGCCAATTAGACATGACACAAACGAATTTAAAAATTGACAGTTCTTGGTCAAACAGTGATTATTTTGAAATACAAAAGCCTAAAATATTCACAAACATTTAATAAATAATACAAAACATATCACATAAATAATAATATTAATACATATTATATATATATATATATATATATATATATATATATATATATACAATATTAAATATATATACAAAAGGAACATTTTTATTCTCGAGAGAGGAAGAGAGAGAAAGTATATCTTTTGTCTCTCTCTTACTCATTATTTTACATATGTAATGGTTTTACAGATTCAGTCCCATGCAAATTTCCAACGCCGACCGTGCGTATAGAAGTATAACTTCAATAAATGGTAGTCCTGTTGTCCTTGTTGAATATATTTTCAGTTGTTGCAAATGCTCACATTTTCTTTCTTAATAGGAATTCTACCTCTGTATAATGGAGGTAAAGGGTCAAAATTTAAAAACTTCCATTCCGGTGATCTCGGACTTTTTTCCAGGTCATGTTGATGAGATAAAATTTATATTACCTTTAACATTTTAAAAAAGTTCATGCGATAAGTACTCTACTCTGTAGGGATTTTTCAAACATGCTTTTTGCATATTATTGCATAGTCAGCAGGTATGTATAATAATTGTGGATTTTCGAAACAATCTTTCCATCGTAGAATGCATGCTATCTGCCTCCATCTGGGTATGACCTGTCTGGAGAGACTTTTGTATAATAGTTAAATCTTTTTCTATTGCTAAGTTGAAATTGGCGTTTGCTAGCACAGAATTTCTGTTTTGAGCTGTACAACCATCGCTATATAAAATATAATTGGTTTTTTTATCACGAGGATTGGCCTCGTACTTTTTTTTGAGGAAATTTACTATTATGGTTGCAAATTCATTAGCTGTTACTCGACCCTCTGTTTCATTAGACAAAAACATTCACCTTGCTGGCGTTTTAGATAGTAAATCGTGAAATTATGTACAATAAGTTTTGTTTTGGAATAAAGGAGTACACATTGGACTTTGGACAGAGTAGTACAGATTGCAGATCAATTGTAAAAACTTCATTATTGTAAAATTGTTCTCATCTTGCGAAATATTCTTTGTTTCAGAGGCTACAAAACATTGCACTTATCCTTTTTCGGCTGGTATAAATATAAATTTTGCTAATCGAAAATTATGGAAAAAGTGGCTCTTGACATTTGGTTTATATTATTCTCTCCTCAAAAATCTTTGCAGTAAGCACTACATAATTGTGCTTTTGATTGCCATACTGTTTCCAAGTATAACTTTGAACTATTTGCCATGCAGTAATAGTATTTAAGTTTGGGCAATTTGTCGAAAAAATTTGCTTCTACGCTTTTTGCTTTTAACTTGTTTATTATCTGTAACTGTTTCTCTGGCCCACTTTTTTTATGGCATTTTCTCCAACACCGATTGTATTTAAAAACATCTTTTTGTGTACTCGTATTCGATTATGTTCAGCGTTTAAATAAAACTCGGTCGATGTGTGCCTTCTAGATATTTTCCGTTCTCAACTTTGTCCCTACGTAGGCTTTAATTACTAATGTATTCACAAAAGTTTTTTTATCACCGCAAGTTTTTATTTAAAATTTGTTTAATATTTCGTGTCTAGCCTTGTTAGAAATAGAACCACATTTCAATGTTATCTTGTCCCTACGTCTGTAATTTCATGAATCATCTTCTCTTTTTTTTTTCTGATACTTAAGCCCAAATGAAAGATGTCCGTTCAAACACTTTATTCTCAAAACCCGAGAAGTATGGAATGAAAATCACACTGGCAAAAAATACAGATATACATTTGGCATTTGTGGACCTGAGAAAGGTGTATGACTCTGTACCAAGGTCAGAACTATAGGACGCAATGTACAAATTAGAAATACAGACAGATATCATAGAGCTACATAAGCTCTTGTAAAAAAAAATAATGTGTCCATTAAAGTGGAAACAAGAATCATAGGAGACTTTATCTCAACAAAAGGGCTCCTGCAAGGTTCTTTCACATCTCCAACCCTATGTAAAATATACTTAGAGAAAGCCTTGACTACATGGAAAAGAAAATGCGAGGGCATGGGAGTACCGGTACGGAACAAATACCTTTATACATTAAGCTTTGCAGACGATTAACTAGTGATTGCACAAGACCAAGACAACCTCAGCTACATGGTAAAGAAACTACAAGAAGAATATACCAAGGCTGGCCTAGATGTCAACTTCGCGAAAACAGAGTAGGGTCATTGTGGCAACAGTGGGTCACATTTTTTTTAAATCACACAGCTCTGAAATTATATGAGCTATAAAAGTTAAATTTTAATGATGAAAAGGTAGCTTCCTTAGCTACACATTGGTTAATTTTTTTTTAAACACATTTGCTGGTTTTTGAAACAAAATTTATTAAAAAAAAAAGTTTTTGACTCACTGTGTCCTTAGATGGGTATACAGTGGGTCAACCGCGAGGGCTCAGTGGATCAGGAGGATATTGGAGTAGAACAAGAGAGGAAATTTCTAATATTTTTACTCTTTATTAAAAAAAAATAAATGCTTATTACAAATTATAAACTCCTTAGCTTTTAAATGTAAATTAATTATGTCTTATAAATGTTAACAAACCATAAAATCAACTCAAATAGCGTTCCACATGTCAACTAGCGGATATCGATTTGAGAAATATCAACATTAAAATAATAGTAAGACTGTTGACGTAAGGTACTTCCTCCCAGACAAGGTTTAGGCAATATAAGTTTTACATCGTTTCCGTTAACATATGATACATCAGGATTACTTGGCATGTGAAACTGATATTTGGGATTTGAACGAAGGAAGCTTACATAATATTCAAATTTATCATTACGCTCACGCAAAACTATTCCTACAAAATAAACACTTTTCCGTTTAGTTGCAAAACGAACAAGAACGTAATCTTCTTTCTTTGGAAAGCGAGGCAAGTCATTGAACAATAACTTTTCATCGGTTAGTATATTGATTTTATTTCCAACTTCATCTTCCACTTCTTCGTCCCAGCAGTCGGAGTCTTCATCATGAATAGAAATAGTGTAATTGTCATCTTCTGATTCACTCTGCAATACTTTCCTTACAGCTTTTTTCTTTGGTTCATTTGTTTTGTTTTTCTTTGGTAATTTTTTTTCTTGACATCCGATCGTTGCATTCTAATATTTTCCTTCTCCGGTGTATCCGTCGCGATTATGCTCCGGCCAGGTTTTCTTTTTCTTTTGTTTGCCCTTGGCTGAGCTTTGAGGGGCTGCCTGAATTGACTGGGGCTTATAAAAGCACTTGATAATACAGGTGCATTTTTCCACTTTGAGCAGTGGAGCTTTGGTGAATGTTGCAATTGTTCATGCTCTAGCTCCAAGGGCTCTTGTTGTGAATTACGCTCAGGCTCTAAGTGGGCTTGGAGAAAAGTTGAAGAGTCTATTAATGTGTCAGGGAGTGTTTCATTTTCCAAAACCAAAGTACTGTTCTGCTCATTTTCTATGGTATCTTGCAAAGAAACGTCAAGTCTATTTTGGATGGTATTGGGATTGGGACGATTAGTCACAGTACTGGGTAAAAAGTCTTCTTCGGTAAAAATGTCTCTATCGAAAGGATAGATTCCGGTCTTTTTAAAAGAATTTATAATATTTGTTGGAGTCATGGCCCTGGTAAATGTGATTCCTATCAGCTCAGCTAAATCGTAGATCGGCACAGGTTTCCCTGGATTTTTAAGCATCCAAGATTTCATAGCGGCGTTATAATAAGTTTTAAATGGAGAATAAATACCAACGTCTAAAGGCTGCAGCTTTGCTGACGTATGAGGGTGTAGTATCAATATTGTTACACCGTTTTCTTTTGCTAAATCTAAAGCTTCAATGGATAAGTGTGACTCATGGTTGTCCCTCATTAACAATGAAGGATTTTCCAATTTTCCATATATATATATGTATATATATATCTATATATATATATATATATATATATATATATATATATATATATATATATATATATATATATATATATATGACATATGATATATGACATAAAATATAAAGACGGTACTAGATTTTTGTTTCAATACAGAGCGGCGGCAACCGCTTATACGTATTTCGACCTCTTTAGATATCGTCAGAGCGGTATAGCCACCTTTCTGGATCGAAAAAAAAATCTATTTCCGTTTTAAACAATAGTTATAAAATAACTATATACGGACGTAACTACGCCATCTAATAACAAAAAGAGAAATCAAACAATTTCTACCTGAGGAAATCGAATTCAAATGTTGACCGTCGTGCTTCCTAAAACTTGCAAAGCAAACAGCTTGATAAATGACTCGACAAGGAAATCTAAGATTGCATTCAACATGTCGTTTATTATGGTCAAAATTCGTAGTGAGTTCAATTTCTGGTACTCCAAATGGAGTAAAGAAATAAAATATAAAGACGGTACTAGACTTTTTATATAAAATATCTAAATACGTCCGTATATTGTCTATTTTATAACTATTGTTTAAGACGGGAATAGATTTTGTTTCGATTCAGAGAGGTGGCTATACCGCACTGACGAGATCTAAAGATGTCGAAATACGTATAAGTGGTTGCCGCTGCTCTGTATTGGAACAAAAATCTAGTAGCGTCTTTATATTTTATTTCTTTACTCCGTTTGGAGTACCAGAAATCGAATTCACTACGAATTTTGACCATGATAAACGACACGTGGAATGCAATCTTAGATTTTCTTGTCGAGTTATTTATCAAGCAGTTTGCTTTACAAATTTTAGAAAGCACGGTGGTCAACATTTGAATTCGATATTGTCAGGTAGAAATCGTTTGGTTTCTCTTTTTGTTTTTCTATATATATGACAATTTTGTCAACTAGTTTGGCATTTTGTGAACGTTTGAAGGTGTCTTTCACCTTCGACATTCGCATTGTCCACGATTCTTAAGCTTATTCGACAGAACTCTTACTTCCGTGACTACGACTATTTTATATACGTACGCAGACGTTCCAGTAAAGTCTCAACTCACTCGATTTGTCGAAATAGAAACAGTCGGATTGTTGTACCAATATTAAGGGCAAATTCCATCATTACCATAATTGTTTGAGAATCTTTATCATATAGGTAGTCGCAAACCACTACAGATACCCTTAACTTATAATGTAGGTTATAATATACATAATATTTCAAATTTTTTATTTGACAATCAGTAGTATTTGAGACCCATTTCTTGGCACTTTATAGTTGAGAATACACTACCGCAGGGGTGCTCAAACGGTCGATCGCGATCGACTGGTCGATCGCGAGGGCTTTTTGGGTAGATCTCTTAAGTAGGTAGGTAACTAAACTACTGTCAGCAGAGTTAAACGTTTTTATTAATACTGAACTATACAAATACATAGAATGCTTGACTAAGCATCATTGCAATTCAAAGAAGTGGGGACAACAAAATACTGTCCACACAGCATATTTTATATTTACATATATTAACTAATTATTTTATTAATTCAATATTTATTATAATTAATAATCAAATTTGGGATGATATTCTATCAACTACAAAAATGTATTACATAATAAAATAACACCGCTTGCGGCAAAAGGTGGCTTTATCAAAGGAACGCGCGGCACTTGTCAAAGAAAAGGCGTGTTGTTTCTAGACGAGAGAGAGTACAGTCTAGTTTCGGGCGGCGCGTTTGACGGAACATTCGAGACTTTCGTTCAGGCCGATATAAATGTTGCGCATGCAGGAATTGGATTTATTCTGAATTCTAACTTGATGGCGATCCTACGTCGATACAAAGTTTATTATTAAATAGTGGAAAATGAGTGCAGTGAAGAAATCCAAAACGTATCATTTCAATAGGGATTGGGAGGAAGAATTTTTCTTTTCTATGGTGAGGGATAAGTGCATTTGTGTTATTTGTCGTGCGTCAGTTGCAATACCTAAGCGTGGTAACTTTAAGAGGCATCATAAAACGGTTCATAAAAACTATGAAAAGAATTTTCCGCCACAGGGTGAATTAAGAAAACGAAAAGTAAGTGATTTGATATCTTGTTTAAAAAAAGAACAATCCATGTTCACAAGACCAGCCAAACAATCATTACATACATACATACATAATCAAATACAAGAAACCATTTGAAGGTGGATCGGTGGTGAAGGAAGCATTTATTGAAGCGGGTGAGACTTTATTTGGAGATTTTAAAAATAAAACAGAAATCATGTCTGCTATTAGAGAAATTCAGTTAGCTCGTCCGACTGTCACAAGGCGTATTGAAGTCATGAGTCAAGATATCGCAGATAAACTAAAACATAATATCATAGAATGTACGTACTTTTCTTTACAGTTCGACGAATCCATCGATATGACAGACACTGCCCAGCTGTGTATTTTTATTCGGTTGGTATTCAATGACATGTTGGCCAAGGAAGAATTTTTGACAATCATTCCTCTGAAGGGGAAGACCCGTGGCGAAGATATATATGACGTTTTCTTAAATTTTGTAAAATACTACGAGCTAATAATATATAAATTAATGTGCATTACAACCGATGGCGCACCAGCAATGACTGGAAACAAAAACGGTTTTGTGGCATTGTGTCGAGCTAATGAAGAATTCCCTTCATTTTTTTCATTCCATTGCATTATACATCAACAAGTTTTGTGTTCAAAAGTTTTAAACACGGAGGAAATTATGGGCATTGCAACAAAAATTGTGAATTCCATTCGTGCACGTAGCTTGCAACGGCGGCTCTTTCAGTTGCAGTTGGAAGATAGGGAGTCAGCTGAACACACTGATTTAGTTCTTTACACGGACGTCAGGTGGTTGACTCGCGGAAAATTCCTAGAAAGGTTTCAAGAATTATTGCCCGAAATAACAGCTTTTCTAGACGAAAGAGGTGATGACACTCAGATTTTAAAAAACGAAAAATGGCTAAATAATTTGGCATTTTTTACTGACATCACAATGCACTTAAACACCGTTAACTTGGAGCTTCAAAGTAAAGGAAAAACTATTATTGAGATGATTAGCGCAGTAAACGCATTCAAAAGTAAATTGCAACTTATGATACATCAACTGAAAAGAAAAGATCTGAAACATTTTCCGTCTTTGAAAGCAAGGATTCCACAGTTGAATTATGATACGTATGAGGCTGAAGTATCAAATATTTTGGGACAATTCGAAATGCGTTTTTATGATTGCAGTAAATTTGAAAATATAGCATCATTTATGAGTTATCCTTTTTCATGTAAAAACATTGAGGAATTAGCTACTGAAATAGCAACTCAGTTTAATATGAACTCATATTCTGTTGAAAATGAGTTGGTGCAGTTTATATCAGATATACATCTCAAAGCTACAGTATCTGATACAAATTTCTGGCGTTTTATATCTGAAGATAAATATCCGAATGTAAGGCAAATCGCCCTTCAACTGACGGCATTTTTTGGGTCAACTTACTTGTGCGAGTCTGCATTTTCTGAAATGAAGATAATTAAGTCAAAATATCGCAATCGACTAACTGACGATCATATGACGTCATGCTTGCAATTAACACTCAGTGATTACGTACCATCTTATGAAAAGTATGCTTAGGACATGCAGTTCCACGCTTCAACATCCAAAGCCACTCCTTAGTTAAGTTTAACACCATTATGTAACTCTTTTGTTTTGTAACAACAAATAAACTTGCAATTTTGAATAACTATGAGTTTTTTCATTGATATTGTAGAGAAGAACCTAACTAAACCTAACCCAAACCTTGACTAAAATAATGTACCTATATTGTGCAGAAAGCTTATATCTATATATGCTACGGTACGCCCTACCTAGATAGGTAGGGTGTATCGTGTATGTACGACAACCCTGCATCATACACACTTACAGTCTCTCAGAGTCGATCGTAAGTAGTCTAAAAACATTGAGGTAGATCGCCAGCAGTTCAAGTTTGAGCACCCCTGCACTACCGTATGTAGCCGACTGGGAATCGGCTTGAAAATTCTTAATTTCGCGCATTTAGTTCTGACGGTATGGAGACAGTCTCGACAAAATGGCTGAGTAAGCATCTTGTTCCAATTAACAAGTGGTAAGTATTTATGTTACTTTATTGCTTTTTATTATAGAGTGCAAATTTTCTGGGAATTTGTTTTTGAAGCAGAATACTGTTTATGTATAAAAAATTTTTGTAAATATTTTTGTAACAAATTTAATCAAAACTTTTCGTATTGTATAGTATAGATACACCCCCCGATATGGCTTATTTGACATTATTTTTTTTTTCCAGACCAAAAAAGAGAATTGATAGAATAATGGCTCTTTTTCCTTCAATTGGTGCTGAAAGCGATCCCGCTTTCAGCACCAATTGTAGTAATGATAACGAACAAGAGGTATTATCTCGTAATTTTTTAAAAAGATTCACATAAGACATAGATAATGTTGAAGAAAATATAACTTCTGAAGAAGATATAGAAGAAGCTGTAGAAATATTACCTGTTTCGGTCAGTAAACGAAGACTAGCAATAGCTACTTCCTCAGTAGTGCCACAATTTTCACCGCTAGTCCAAGAAAAAGCAATGACTTCAATAAAACGGAAGGAGAAAAAAGATGAGCTGGACGACTGATTATTTTGAATAAGAGGTAACAACAGAATAAAGTAATGATTTTAAAAAACCCCAAAATATAAAAACATCTTTGCAATATTTTAAAACCGTTTTAGTCCAGAGATCGTTGAAATAATCGTAGAACAAACTAATCTGTATTTGACACAAACATTTCACAAATGTGTAGACACATTAGTCGAAGTATAGATGAAATGCACGATTTCTTAGCTATCGAAATTTTAATGGGGATTGTTGACATGCCGGCGTACACGGAATATGGGTCTCATTAGACGGGATATGAACTTATTGCAAATGTAATCCCACTAAAGAGATTTCAAGCAATACGACGCAGCCTACATTTTGTCAACAATGAGGAGTTTAATATTGACAGATATTTTAAAATAAGGCCTATTTTAGATCGTGTACGAAGAAACTGCCTCACAATTGAACACAATATATAAAAAATAAACCAAAAAAGTGGGGTTTCAAAATGTTTGATCATTGTGGCGTATCGGGGATAGTGAATGATTTCTTTCCCTATGGACGAAACGATACCTTTAGAAACCATCGTTTTACAGATGAGGAAAATAACGTGAGATTTGGGGCAAAATGTGTTTTAGCACTATGTTTAACAATACAAAATAAACCTTTATCAATGGTTTATTTCGATAATTATTTCACAAGATTAGAACTTATTACATATCTTCGAAGTGAATTTGGAATACTTCCTTTGGGAACTGTTAGAAAAGACAGACTACGGGGTTGCCCACTTGAATTTGATAAGAAAATGAAAAAAGATGGAAGAAGTTCTTTTGGCTAAAGAATAGATAATGATACACAGTTAATAAAATATTACAACAGTCATAATTATAGGTGGTGTGCATTTGACATACATGTTGATTGCTCTATATAGAATACGCTTCAAAATACATATGCTATATGGGAATTTTTGCTCAAATTATAGATATATCCATTAATAATGCTTGTCGTATATATATATATATATATATATATATATATATATATATATATATATATATATATATATATATAAACGTGATGCAAGCATTCTACAAGAAGATAAAAAAAAACAATTTTTCCTTTGAAACAATTTCGAATTAAACTTGCCAAAAGTTTATTGCAGGCTGACAAAATAAAAAGAGGAAGTCCCAGCAATGAACAGCTACCCCACTACCTTTCAAACAAATAAAAAACCCGGTAAAGCCTAGAATTCAAGATGATATACGATTAGATCATCTGGATCATTTTCCAATATATGGTGCAATGGGAAGATGCAGAAATTTCAAGAAGAGTCAAACTGCCATATTTTGTAACAAGTGTAATATTATACTATGTTTAGTGCAGAACAGGAATTGTTTGATGGATGTGCACATTAATAAATAAATATGTTTGATTAAATTTTGATAGTTCTTATTCATATTACTTGTCTTTCATAATTTGGCAATGTATGATATGCTATACATAGCATACCTATCATATATTGCCGTGTATTTGGCGATGTAAACTCTGGTATACAATTTATAATCCAAATTGTTCACATCTAAACGTCATATATATATATATATATATATATATATATATATATATATATATATTTATATATATATATATATATATATATATGTATATATATATATATATATGTATGTATATATATATATATATATATATATATATATATATATATGTCATATATATATATATATATATATATATATATATATATATATATATATATATATATATATATATATATATATATGTCGTTATTATAGAATATTTGTATGATGCTCAAACAGCAAACATACCAATTTTCATATTTTTAGATTTAAAATTAGCCTTTTTCCAAGTTAGGGGTTGAGAAACGCTAATCTAATTAAAATCTGTCGTTTTCTTGGCTCTATATTTGTATAGTTGTTCATGTCTTCTTTTCAAACATCCCAAATCATTTTTATATATTTATAATGTTTTCAATTTTTTTATATCGTTTTTGTATCTACTAACTTCGCTTGCTTTTTTTGCAACCGTACAGGTTGAAAGATTTGCTCCTAAATTACTGATATATTTTTAAAAATGTGTAGGAAATCAACACTAATTTTTTTCTAAGTACTGAATAAAGTTATTATATTTTATGTTCCAGCGAAATATATAATATACTAGCTTTTTCATTTTTAATATCTGTTGGAATTTCACCATCAGTCCGGAAAATGTAACTCTTAGCTTTTAATTAACGTTACATCCTGTCCGACATTAAATATAAATATGGTAGAATATGGCACCAAAAGGATATGCAACTAATGAAAATCATTACAGTATTTATGTAAAAGGAAATTTTTTGTAATAAAGTTTATATTTTTCATGTAGAATGTAACTAATTGTAAGTAAAAAAAATATCAAAAGAAACAACAAAGTATTTAGAAACAATTTATTTTCTCATATCAGAAATCCATATAAACTACAAAATATTTATAATACAAACAGTTAACTACATTATAAAATAAAAGAAAATATTTATTGATAGAATTGAGAATAATTTCAACTGCGAATAAAAAGTATTTTCTGTTTGTTTATGCAAAATATTAAAAAGCAGGTTTATCCTATAAGCGAAATTAGCCTTTAACAGGTCCAGTCTCATCTGACAGACAATTCAATAAGAATCTAAAAATCAGAGAGTTTCTCAATCTTTCTTATCCACAATGGGCACCGCCCACAGGCAAGCCGTTCTTTAGCCATTGGAGCTTGAATAGTGGGTGGTGGTTGTATTTGAGACAAGTTTCTATCAGTTCCTAAAAAGTGGCAACTACTGGCAACAGTTAGTTCGAGAGTAGTTGCTGAGGTGATGCCGGAGTGTT
This sequence comes from Diabrotica balteata, assembly GCA_918026665.1. NCBI lineage: Eukaryota > Metazoa > Arthropoda > Insecta > Coleoptera > Chrysomelidae > Diabrotica > Diabrotica balteata. Next base: position 42,696,612 of record OU898282.1, on the reverse strand, counting down.
TGTGTTGCTTTTTTGTTGCTGGTGCATTTTTAGATATTATGGCCGGGCTATCAAAACGGGTGCGTTTCGGCGATGAAGATTATGAGAAAACTCTTTTGAAGTGGTACAATGAGGAATATGATAGTGATGTAGACGATATTTCGGAAAACTATAACATTGAAAACGACAAGTGTTCGGAATTGTCGGAATCTGACGAGCCTTCAGATTGTGATGATTTAGCAGTTAGTGATAGTAACAAAAATTATGTTTATGGTATAAATCGTCACAGGTGGTGTACGTCAGAAGTTATCACTTCATCTAAAATACGTAAACACAATATTGTAATAAAAGTACCCATTCTAAAAACAAAGGCAAAATGCTGAATGATACTGTGATACCCTTGTCTGTTTGGAATATGTTGTTCAGTAATGCTTATGCTTATGAGCAATGCGTGAGAAATATTCTGCTCATTATATCCACCATCTTAGAGAAATGTATGTTATTGAGTTAAAAGTATTTTTGGGACTTCTTTTTTACACTTTCATTTTCAATTTCAGTCACGAATCTATAGACTGATTATTTACAACAGACAGAACTGGAAGAGAAATTTTCAAATGAATCTTATCCTGAATACCTTTTCTGACACCTCTTGCTGAAAACTCTTTAAGCCAAAACGATCGAAAGGCCGTGCTTTCACAGTCCCTATGCATGCTGAACATCAGGATCAAGCCAGCTTTTGCCCTTTTGCTCTATGCGAGGTTTCTGTCCTCGTTGAGCTGGCCTTAGGACACCTGCGTTATTCTTTGACAGATGTACCGCCCCAGCCAAACTCCCCGCCTCGCAGTGTCCCCGAGTCGAATCAGGCTGGAGGTAAGTTGACGCTCGAAACGAAGCACACGAACGCTAACCAGGTATCTGAAAGGCGAGCCTTATCGGAACCACGAAACCGACGAACGGCACAATGCAACGAAACGTCACTCCGTGCCCTTGGCTCAAGAATACCGTGACAGTCGCTGCCTCGTGAGCGAATGACGCACGCGTTTCGCCTTACCGAGTAAGTCAAGAAAAGAGAAAACATGAGAACAAAAATTCTTGTAGTCGTTTTACTTGCTATCCGATTCGACAATCCGATTCGACGATACAGCTGTTTCATTTACATTCAATACTTTCATAGAAAATTGACAAAGCGAATATGGACTTGGTCAATCTGCCACAGTTGATGAGATGCTTGTAAGTTTTCAACGTAAATACCAGTTTAAAATGAACATGCCTAACTAACCTATCAAATACGGACTTAAATTACAGTGTCTTAAGGATGTACGTAATTTTTATTTGTATAATGCTTATATCAATAGCAAAAAATAGTCATACGGAGTTGGTATAAGTGACAAGTACACAAAACTTCTTAAGTCTACACAAGCTGTATTGCGCTTAACAGCTTTTCTTTTTAATTACCACCATATTTTCTGCTCAACAGAAACAGACCTGAAGGGTCAACAATTTATGGATTTAGGAAAGAATGTAACTTAATTTTTCATGTAGGAAAAGTGGGAAAGGGTACAGTACTTATATCTTCAATGCATAAAAGACGTTATAGTGATCCCTTCACTGACAAACCAGAAATTATTTCGTATTATAATTAAAATAAGCTAGGTGTAAATTTCCTTGATGAGAAGTGCTAAAAAAGCATCGTAAGCCGTCGAACCTAAAGATTGCACACAACAATTTTTTTCCGTATATTGGAGATTTTTATAGCAAATTTCTACATTTTACATCAATGCTAAAAAACAATCCAGTAATAAAAAAAAGTGTTTTTGCTTTGCAGTTGGTGCAAGATCACATGGAAAGATGAATGACAAAGACAAACATTTCACCTCAATTACGTATTACAATTGGTCAAATACTTGGAGTTTAAAAAAACAGCAGGTCAATTAGACGGATGTTCTTATGTCATAAAAATGTAAGATTTGCAGTTTATGTTCTAGTAAAAAGCTCAAAATGCCTATGCTTGCGTTGCAAAAAGCCTGTTTGTTTGGAATGTACAAAACCACTAAGTAAAAATAGCATATAAAAATGGTAAAGTTCGACTGATGCTGGAAACAAACATTTTTGATCGATTTTTATGTTACCTAAATCCTAAGAAAGCTCTAGGATATGATCTCATACCAGGAGAACTATTAAAAAATCTACCAAGGAAAGCCATAGTTAAGCTGATATATCTAATAAATGCTGCTTTTAGATTGAGATATGTTATATATATATATATATATATATATATATATATATATATATATATATATCCCGTTTATAGCGTAATCCGCCTTTGGGTTCCCGTTCGCCAAGCCTGTCTATTCTGCCAGTCTTTTTCAAATAGATTTCTTGCTGACATGGCTTTTGAAATTCCTTGCATCCATGTTGTTGGTGGTCGTCCTCGTCTTCTTTTCTCTGGTAGTACCCATTCTAATATTTTTTTTGGTAGTCTTTCTGCCCCCATACGTCTAACATGTCCGTACCATGCCAGTTGTTGTTTTTCGATGTCTTCTATAATTGATCTTTGTACATTCATTTGATTTCTTATGTCCTCATTTCCCACATGTTCTAATCGAGACTTTCCCGCTGCTCTCCTCCAAAAATCTATTTCAACTGCCAAGAGGTTACCTTTAAGTTTTTGTGATAACTGCCATACTTCTGAGCCATACACGATTACTGGTTTCAATATTGTGTTATATATTCTTTTTTTCGTTTCCGGTCTTATATTTTTCTGCCATAGTACTGAATTCAATGCACCTATAACTCGTTTCCCTTTGGTTATTCTGTCTTTTATGGCTTCATCAGTTCTTCCTGTCTTTGTTAGTTTTACCCCCAAATATATACATTGATCGCATTTCTTAATTTTCCCGTCTTCTAAGTCGAGGTGATCTGCAGTATTTTCTCCTCCTATGCAAAGATATTGCGTTTTTTGTAAATTTACTTCGAGGCCCCATTTTTTGTACTCTTCCATTAGTTTTCTAGCCATATACTCTAGGTCTTCCTTGTCTTGGGCAATAACTACCTGGTCATCTGCATAATGCAGCGTGTATAACGTTTCATCCCCAATAGACAGTCCCATCCCTTTACACTTCTTTTTCCATTGCCTGAGTGCTTCGTCGATATATATATATATATATATATATATATATATATATATATATATATATATATATATATATATATATATATATATATATTAAATAGTATGGGAGATAAACAACAACCTTGCTTCAGTCCTTTTGTTACCTGAAAACCATTAGTAACCTTATTTCCTATTTTAACTTTTGATATTGTGTTGTTATATAGATCTTTAATAGCGTCGATTAGTGAAACACTGATACTGGTTTTCTCCAATACTTCCCACAATTTCGCAACAGGCACGGTGTCATATGCTTTTGTTAAATCGACTAAAAGTAAATGCACTTCTCGAGATCTCAGTGTTCTTTTCTCGAGTATTTTTGATAAGCAAAAAATACTATCTATTGTGGATCGTCCCGCTCTGAATCCGTTTTGTTCTTCTGATTCAAAAGGACGGTATTCTTCGCATATGCGTTCTTTTATAATTCTCCCATATAATCTGCTAAGCGTACTCGTAACAGTTATACCCCGATAGTTATTGCAATCTTCCTTATTTCCTTTTTTATGGATAGATGTAATCCATCCTTCTTTCCAACTTTGTGGCACTGGTTCTCCGTGCAAGTGCCTATTGAAAACTTCTGTTAGTATCTCGAATAGTTTGTTGGTTCCATTTTTTATTAACTCTGCATATATCCCCTCTGGGCCCGGAGCACGTCCATTTTTCAACAATGATATAGCTTTTTTAGTTTCTTCGATGTTAATTGTTGGAGGCTCTCCTTGAAACAGGATTTCATGTTGTTCTATGTTTTTGAATTCCGGTCTTTCTTCTACTAACAGTGTTTTATAGTGTTTTTTCCATTTTTCGGGCTCTATGGAGTGTATGGCTATTTGTTCTGTTCTGTTGGATCTGATGTTTTTTATAAATCTCCAGGATTTTCTTGATTTGCGGCCGCCAATATACGTATTTAATTCCTGACATTTTCTCTCCCAGCTTTGATTTTTTTGACTCTATTATCGTGGATTTAAATTTATTTACCATTTCTCTATATTCTCTTTTGTGTTCTTGATCCTTTGTTCCCAGCCATCTGTGATATAATTTTTGCTTTTGATCTTTCATTTCCTGTAGTTCATCATTCCACCAATTATTTGTCTTTCTGAGTTTGTTTACTCTTATTCCTAATGCTTCTTTGGCCGCTTGATGTATTCCTTTTCTTATTATGCTATGTAACTCTTCTGTTGTTTTATGTTTAAATTCCTGTGGTAGTTGTTGCTCCAATCTTTTTTTATACAATTCTCTAGTACTATCGTTGTCTAAACTTGTTAGATTATACTGCAGTTGTTCACCTTCTGCTGAGTGATTTTCATTTAGATTTTTGTTTTGTTGGTGTTTACCGTTTCCGCTTAGCGGTAGTATCATTTTAGCTTTTACTAGATGGTGGTCGCTTTCACATTCGGCTCCTCGAAATACTCTTACGTCATGCACTTTTATTTTAGATTTTTGTTTCATTATTAGGTAATCAATTACTGATCTTAAGTTTCTTGTAGGCTGAGTCCATGTATATGTATGTATTTCCTTATGTTCTGAGATATGTTCCCAGACTCTAAAAAGTAGCCAAAGTCATTATGATCGCCAAACCAGGTAAACCTAGTAATGAAGTGACATCCTATCGACCAATATTACTTCTTCCGCTGATGTCAAAACTATTTGAATAACTTCTATTGAAAGGATTAAAACCAATAATAGAAAGAAAAAATCTTATACCAAATCATCAATTTTGTTTTAAAAATCAATATTCCACTATAGATCAAGTTCACAGAATAACGAATATAATAGAAAAAATATTAGAAGAAAAGAAAGTCGCCTCTACAACCTTCTTGGACGTAGCAAAGACGTTTAATAAAGTGTGACATGAGATTTTAAACTATAAACTAAGAACGTTCATGCCTTAACAGTACTCAGAAATCTTAAAATCATACATTGCGAATAGATATATTTCAGATTTAAAAAAAAAGAAGGGTACACCGACTTAAAAGGGATCAAAGCTGGCGTGCCACAAGGAAGAGTCTTAGGTCCGGTCCTGTACCTATAGTATACGTCTGACATTCCAGAGTTAAACAAAACACTATTGCCACCTTCGCGGATCATTCCGTCATACTAGCCACAGGAGACACTAGTGAAGAAGCGACTGATCAGTTGCAACTATCAGTAAAGAAAATACATAACTGGGCCACAAAATGGCAAATAAAACTAAATAAAACTAAATCTGCACACATTAATAAATTATCCATTTGCAAGCAGGTACTCAGGCGAGTATGGGTATATGGGTGCCAAGTCTGGGGCTGTACCAAAGCTAGCTTATACATATTATCCAGAGATTTCAAAACAAAGTACTGAGAAACATTTTTAATGCTCTTTGGTATATCCATAACAGCAACCTTCACCAGGACCAGGGTATGGAAACTGTGATCGAAATAATCAAGAGAACAGTAGCAAGTCACGAGCAGAGACTGCATGGTCATGTGAATGTCGAGACAATCCAGCTTCTTGACAACACTGAACTACAAAGAAGACTCATAAGGACAAAACCATTTGAGTTAGTACAAATGTGTAACAGTTTAGTTTAAAAAGCAAAGTATAGTGCTGTGAGGTTATTGCATGTTAGTTTTAGTGCATTAGTTGATAGATAAAATAAGGGTAAGCCGTAGGGTAAACCCTTAGATTAAGGTATTTGCTGTCCTAATCCTAAATTATTAGTATTTGGATTGATGCATAACGTTGATCACCATCTTTTTTATACATTTCTTGAACATAATTCATCGATTCCCTGGGACTTTATTGTCTTTGAATTTTAGGATTTCATTTGACTATTTTTTTCTTGTTGGGTCTTCACTGCGTAGTTGACGCTGTAGATTTTGTCGATTTTTTATTTTGTAACCTCTTTTAATATCGTTTATATTTAGATGTTCGCTAAAATGTGCCTATCTGTTAGAGCTGAAATGTGCCTATCTGTTAAGAACTGAGGCCTGGATTTTAATATCAGCAAATTTCTAGATCAAAAAGCGACCAAGTCAATTTTTTTTCGAAAAGCAAAAAGGCTAGTACGATTTTTAGAGCTACTTAGAATAACTAACCTTAACCATTTAATATCAGGAAAAAAATATATATCCTTTTAAAATTATTTAAAAATAAATTCAAATGAAATTGCAGAATATTCAACATCGTTATCTCGAAAGCATGCTATTTGACTTGGTCATTTTTTGCAGTATGCTCAGATATTTTGTTGTTTTCTTTTTTTTTATTTCACAATAAAAATTTTACTGGAAGTGTCTTTGTGTTATGTATTTTTTTTTTTTTTGTTAAAAAGTAAAAATTCAATGTTAGCTCTTTTTAACTTTATTGTTTTGACGATAACAACAACAAGATGACAAAATTGTGTAGAAATAAGCAACAATGTTTGTAATCAATTGGACTTTAATTGAACTGGAGTTGAAAAACTCTTAGTTTTATCTTTAATTTAAATAGGTAATGACACAGAAATAATATAATAGAATTAAAAAAAAAACATAAAATAACTTAAATTAACACTTGCTACAATAAAAGCAACTTTTTAAATCAAAAATATTATCACACAGATCGTAAAGTTTTCTAAATCCGAAGAATTTTTCTTATATAACACAACATACACGCAGTGGCAACATTCACATTCCAGATTCTAGAAAGAAGGAAAGAGGGTCATAAAATTCAACGTGAGGCGGAAAAAAAGATTCAGGTTCCAACAAAAACTGTCTCAAATATATGGAAGGGATACGTGAGTTTTAGATGAAATTTCCTATCGAACGCCACATCAAAATGTTGGTCGACTGATGGGAACTGTATTCAAATAAGAGGGTTATTCAATATTTCGAGATTGGTGTTCGATTCTTTTTTTATTTCTCAGAACCTGTTACATTCGTTATAGGAAACGTGAAAAAATATGCATCTTTAAAATAAAATATCTACATCAGTTGTAACCGCAATACATCTAAATTCGTTTAACTATTTAAATTTTGTAGTTCTGTTTGCTTTTATGGTATTCAGTAAATAACTTGGTATCACAAAAAAAGTAAAAACATGGCATTAAAAGTAGAAATAAGAATATAAGGTGGTAACTGTATCTTCAATTGTACAAAAAATCAAAAACAAACGATGCATAAATCAGTAGAGGCTTTCTATGTAACAATAAAAAATAAATACAAAATTTGTACTGGCAACAAAAAATGTTTCCAAAAACTCTTATACCACATAGTGGTATATAAAGTTTTATCTTAAATTTTTTTGTGAAGAGACCAATTTGTGAAAACCAGTTCTTATAGAAATTTTTGGGTATGCATTTCTTATTCTAATTTTATTCAGTGTAAGAAAATTCCTGAAGTTCGATGACATCAAAATTAGCGATAGAATTATTACTAGATATGGATTTGTAGTGTCGCGAAATTGGCTGTCGTGTTAATTGTACGGCAGTGACGGTTAGTGTGTCTGTCGTGTGTGGACAAACGAAGGTAGAGAAACACGAAGAAAATCAACTGGTCAACCGAGGCGTACCACAGAGCGCCAAGATAGATATTTTAGATCACTATCTCTGCGAGATCGTCTTGCTTTTACGCGTCAAATTGCTGATCAATGGTTTGGAATAGTAGATAGACCTGTTAGTACGGGGACACTGTACCGTGGCATTCGAGCATTTGAACCGCTATCAGCAAGTTTCATTCTTCCCACGACTAGTGCTTTCTTTGACTGCAGACCACTGTTATCAACGTTTGAATCAGTGCAGAGAACGGCAGTACTGAGTGGCAGATTGGCGTAATGTAAGATTCAGCGATGATTCTGTTTATAAATGCATTATGATCGTAGGATAATAAGACGCCACCGTGGCGAGCCATGAGATAATGGGTTTACTCTTGAGAGGCACGTACACAAGATAGTTTATGTAATGGTTTGGGGGGCTATTGCCTATGGTAGCCGATCACCATTTGTGTTTATTTTAGGCAATATGATAGCTGCGCATTATATTGATGACATCTTACAAACCACTTTACTGCCTTATTTCGACGGCTACCGAGACGTCCTTTTCAGGAAGACAACGCGCGTCCCCATAATGCTCGTCAAATTATGGATTTTCTTCAAGAAGCTGGCGTTAATGTTTTGCCGTGGCCGTCCCGTGCTCCGGATTTAAATCCTATCGGATTTAAATCCTATCGGATAAACAACATATGGGATATATTGGGAAGGACACTGTCCTCTTTACACCATCCTCCACAGACTCTGACACAGTTAATACATGAAGTTCAAGCTGCTTGGAACGAGGTGCCACAAGCAGACATCGGCCATCTCATTTTGTCAATGCCTAAACGTATACAGTATAATATATATATATATATATATATATATATATATATATATATATATATATATATATATTCAAAAACCCAACTTTCGACACATATCTGCTCTCCATATTCCAGTTACCAAATGTTAAAAAAACATATAGGACCTTTTATATAAATCTTTAGTTTGAATTCAGATATCTGTATAGTTGATTGCCTACCTACATTCAATACTTTTATCAACCTTCAATCCACCTACAATATTACCTCATTTACAATTCTTCCAACAAACTTTCAGGGTAAATCATGTAAACTTAAACATATTGATGATCAATCAAATTTTATTATATTTATTTAAAAATATTGCTGGCTTCTATTACATTGAGACACATGCCTCTGGTTACATTGAGTGCTTTGTTGAGACTTTCTTTCTAATATGTCATTTTAATCAGTTGCTATTAACAAGTTCTCACAGTCACTTGGTCTAAGGACTAGCAACTCCAGTAGAGTTCTACGTTGCCATGTGATCTATTCCTTTTATAACTTAAACATTATAGTTTTAATATACCACAGATGTAATTTAAAGGTAATTAAGCTACATTTAAAGGGGTTTTCCCACATATTTAGTGGCTTCAAACGTGTATATCCAGTAAAAGTATTAACCACACTTTTGTAATAACCTTGGTAAGAATTGTAACTTTCACGTTTGTTTTAATAAAAGTGGTTATACTTATTTCAGTATAACACTGATATTTAAATAGTTAGTCCTAAAACGTTCTGTAATGTAGCCCGATAGGGTTTTTCTATTAATATGGCTTTTAAAACGAAATTTTTTAAATAAAAAATTTTGTAATACATGGTATACAGTCAACTACAGGATTTTATTTTCCTTGTGGATTATTTGAGTACTTTTAGTTAAATTACACATTGTACAAGTATTTTGTTTAGCATGTCTCAGGTGCCGGCATGCTCAGTGCTCAGCATGTTGATGATTTACGACACCCCGTGATCCTCTTAGTTTATGTCTCTTCTACCGGATCTCGGATTCCGATTGCTGTGATTGGTGATCTTTGGTGGCTATTATTGTGATTGCAATGATGCCTGTTCTAGTGATATCTTATGGTACTTTAATGCGGTAGTTTGCTATTGGTTTCCGCATCTCCACGCCGTTGATCATTATTGATTCATCCGTTTTAAACGTAATTTCTCGTCTCTAGTTCAAGGGATTGACCTTACTCCTTTCACCTGAAGCTGTTTGGCTATCAGAAAGAATTTATTAATACCGGAAGTCACTCTGTGTCTATGCTTCTATACTAGGCCTAAAAGTGCTGCCAGTTTTTTCGATTTCCTCGCTTCAAATTTTCTTATCCTTCTTTACCGCCAGTATCATGCGAAGTGTATGTAGGAAAAGGAAATACAGTGACCAGTCTGCCCTTGAAAACCTTATGTCCATTTACGGTCGGAAAAAAAAAGAACTAGCCAAGAGAGGCTGATGTGAAATATTAAAGACAGTTTACTTATAACAAGTTAAAAATAAGTAAAATGTGAAGCAACTTATGATGCGCCAGGTGCGTTTCATAAGCATATAAGCATAAATACACTTTGTGTTCCAGTGCATGCCCCGTGGTGTAGACTACAGACTGTATGGCTCGTCCAGCTCATCCAGCATTAATCTCATATAATATAATATTTCAATCTTAAAGATACATTATTTCACAGTAAATTTATATATTGAATTAATATAAGTTATTTGTTTCTGAAGACTTATTTATAATAGTAATATTTTAAAAATACTACAAAATACAAAGTAAAGGCAAAATAACCTACGATTTGATACTAATATAGTAGAAAATTAAATAGTATATTAAAAAAGTAAATATAGTAAAAAAGAAATTAAAAATAAAATAAAAATTAAAAGGCAGCATCTTACAGCAGAAGAAATTGCATATTATGGCGTTTCTTAATACAGATCCCACATCAGGAAAGTTTAAAGTTTATTTTTAATCCCTCTGGTAATCACTGTTTATTAAATCGTTATCAAAAGACAAGTCTAGTTCCAGGTTTGGAACAGTAAATCTAGTCTAGCCAAACAAGACACTAAAAATCAAGATCAATTTCTATTTTTTTGCTATTCCGTAATCGTATTGTAATATTCTAATACCAAAAAATTGCTAATCCTCTGTCTGGTATAGAGTGAGGAACGGGTGGATTTAGTAGCTCGGAAATAATCTTATTACAGCCGGTCCCAAGCCCGCATAAAAGAGGAGAGTTGAGCAGAGGGTTAACTACCCATTCTCTGAAAAAGAAACAAGTTATGAATACTACAACTTTGCCTCGGAACCGTACAGATAAACCCAAAAACGACAAATGCAATATAAAAGGTCTATGAATATCGGAGCTTGGAATATCCGGAGTTGGTACAGACGTGGTGCTGCTATAAATGCTGTGGAACAACTGAAAAACATAGGAACGGATATAACAGCAGTCCAAGAAATACGATTGCCAGACGATGAAAATATAAAAATAAGTATAACCACCATCATCTTCAGCGTTAATAAAAACGGAGATAAAAACAGAGAGAAAAAAAGACATGAATTTGGAACGGACTTTGCGATTAAAGACAGCCTAGTACAAACCATACTAAATTTAAAACTTATAAACGAAAGGATATGCTACATACGAATGAAGTGAGAACGATACAACATTTCGATTATCTCAGCGCATGCACCAACGGAAGAGAAGGATGGAGATATTAAGGATGACTTCTACGATGCCCTAGAAAGAGAGATAGATACGATGCCCAAACAAGATATGCACATACTCTACGGAGACTTTAATGCTAGAATAGGCAAAGAGCCTAGATACTTCACAATAGGTAAACACAGCCTCCGCAATATATCCAATGACTTAAGACTCACAGAAACTGCAGCAGCTAATAATATGCTAATAAAGTCAACCATGTTTCTGTATGAAGATATCCATAAGCAAACCTGGGTCTCAAACGACCATATTACGCGCAACCAAATTGACCACATGATTGTAGATGCCCGTCATGGGAACAATATTATAGACGTAAGAAGCCTGAGAGGAATAGACGAAAACACAGATCATTACTTAGTCAGAGCAAAAGTCAAATCCAGAATATCTAGCCAAATATACAATAAAAAAACAATAAAACCACAATGGAACATAGACGAAATGCACAATACAAAGAAACAAAAAAACTAAAGAGAATAACTTGAACAAACCTTGAACTATAAAAGGTAATACAATGATATATAACAGCTATGGAAAACGACTGCTGAAATAATAACCTAGACAGTAAACAAGATCTTTGGAAGGAGTAAGCAGAAGAGGGCAAAAACATGGTATGACGAGAAATGTGGGAAACAATTATAAAAAAGACAAACAGTAAGGAAGACTTGGATACAACAACAAACAGACCAAAGTAAAAAGGAATATGATGACTGCCAAAAAGAAAAGAAACCAGCTAATAACGCACATATAGTTAGAAGAATGGATACCAGCATGAAGGAAGGAATCATATTAGTCCCCATCCACAAAAAAGGGGACAAAACAAAATTATAGGCATATAAAACCCTCAACCATCATTCGTAGTAGACTAATCCCTTATACTGAAAATGTCCTAGGCAAATATCAAGACGGTTTTAGGGCAAATAGAGCAACAATAGATCAACTATTCACGCTGAGACAGCTTGTAGAAAAGAAAGTATAACAGATCCATACACAATATTTCATAGATATTTAACGGGCATATGATAGCATAGAGGGAAGCCAAGTATGGAATGCTATGGCGGAGTTGTCAATATCAAAGAAACTCATTCGGATGACCAAAGTCTGTATGGAGGGTGAAATATCTAAAGTACGTGTAAATAATAATTTGTCTGGCAGCTCTGAAATTAACAGTGGACTTAAACAGGGTATCTCCACTACTTTTTAACCTTGTATTAGAGAAAGCCATGAGGTCGGACGAAATAAAAACAGAATTGCTATCAGTGTCTTCCCAGGGCCAATTCAGGGTCCCAAGCTGTTACTCGCATATGCAGATGACATATATCTCGTTGAAGACTCCATCCTATCCACGAAAGACATCTTTAACAAGGTGGAAGGAGCAACAAGTGAAGTGGGGCTGAAGAATAATGAAGAGAAAAAGAAATATACATGTGTATAAACAGAACTACACGAAGAGATAGAATAGGACAAAATCTGACGGTACACACCTTTAATTTCGAAAGAGTACAACGTTTTAAGTATCTGGTGGCCGTAATCACAGCTGAAAACGATGTTACTGAAGAAATAAAAGGCAAAATCCAATCTGCAAACCGCTGTCTATTCGTACTGGAGAAGCTCATTAAATCAAAAAAATTTACAAGTTCAACGATCAAAATCTATAAATACATCATCAGACCTGTAATAACATACGAATGCGAAACGTGGACCATGACCAGAAAAAACAAAGAAAAGCTCAGACGCTTAGAACGAAAATCTTCGGACCTCATCATGACATCACCACAAACCAGTATAAGATTAGAACCAATATTGAATTAAAAGCATTCTACAACGACGCCGATATTGTCCAAGAAATTAAATCACAGCGACTAGGATGGGCAGGCCGCGTGCACAGACTGCATAACGAGAGACTTGAAAACTGGTATGAGAGGAGATTCCTACAGGCAAAAGACCACTCGGACGTCCCAGGATGCGATGGATAGATAACATCCAAGCAGATCTCCGGAAAATGAACATTTCATTTGAGCCTAGGTTGATGGAAGACCGAACAAATTGGAAAATAGTTGTACAGTCAGTACAGATTCACCCAGGGTTGTAGCGCTACGTGATGATGATGAAATATTTGCAAATAACAAATACATAACAGCTATTAAACTGCTCTTATAATAATCCATGTTTACAGTTAGTTTCCAATTACGGGAAAAAGTGGCAATATCTATTAATTTATATCTAACTTCCGTTGACCGATAACCCAATAAATTTATTTAATTTTTCTCTAATAAAATAATTAGAGATTGATCAATAATTTTATTACCTCATACGTTTTATATAAAAACTTACTGTATTTCTTCTCAGTTCGTGTTTTAAACATATTTTATATAGACACATATCAAATTATATTCCAATATCGATTCAAAGTTTGTAAAGAACCTTGAGGTAGGTATCAGGTTATTAGATATTTTCCTACAAATAATTCCTGATGATAAAAATCTGAAATGTTTTAGTCTCCATAATGATCATTATCGTCTAGCGAGTCATGTAATTTATTTTAGGGAGTTTTTCCAAGTTCAAACTGTCTTAAATTGTTGGCAATTTCCCACAAACTTTGTACTTAGACCAATTATTTTGAGTAGAATTAGATTAAGTTCAATATAGTCAAAGAAGTATAAAAATAAGTAAAAAACAACTGGTTGCATTTTACCACTCGGAAAGTTGCCTGGGAAACTTAATCAAGTACTTATTTATTTATGGTAAGGGAGAAACTTTTTCAGCATGTGTTCGAAAAATAATTAAGTTTAGGATCTGGTAGCAAGTAAGTAAAGCTTCAAGATTATAACTTTTGTACCTTATTTATAACATGTTTCTCGAATATGAATAAAACAGAATTTCTCATATATATGAGCGATAACTCAATTAAGAAAGTATGTAATAATATATCGTTTACCACCAACAATAGTAGCATAACTCAAAATTGAATATTTTAGAGGAAATTGAGTTTTAAAATTTGTTGTTTGAGATTATTACTGAACTGTTTATATTTTTTAGTAATAACATCATCATTATAACATTTTATAATAATTCTACACATTTAAGTTCTTTAAAATTTAAAAAATCCTTAGTGTTTTGTTTAAAAATAATAATTATTTTACTTATGTTTAAAATTTTGGTTTTAGAATAGATTAGAAGGTTTTATATATTTCTTTAATCTTTCTTTTATTTGCATTTATGTTTCATTACTTCATTTTAATTACCAATCTATTTCGTTACATTGGATAAAAAATATCTTCTCGGCAGGGAACTAAACTCCAGTAATTCACGTGAAAAGTTATAAAAGTAAATAGATGTAAAGAGTAGCCACAGTTTTAGTGACATCAATCCCTCCTCATATTTTAAACTTTCCTTGGACTTTTACAAATACATACTCTCTCTATATTGAAATGCAAGAGACCGGGATTTTTAATCGTCATACAGTGAGAGACAAAATTCGGTATTGTAATATTAATAGTACTATACCAAATAATCTATTTTAATTTAAAAAATTTATCTAAACGAATATAAATAATTTAACATTGTATCGTACACCAACATATATTTATTAATAGTTATTTATTGTACAAGACGATAAAATTGTACTTTATCTTCGAGAGCGTTTTTTAGCGTCGAGGCGTCAGTCGAGACGCTAATTATGCTCGAGAAGATAATGCGATTTTATCAGGTGAAAAATAGAATTTAAGAGAAAATTGTAATTTTTAGCACAAAAATCGCAATTGTGTTGCTCCGTTGCTAGGGATATGAATTACTTTGTCAACAAATGTCAAACAAAATGTTACAGAAAATCAATCCAGTACCTCGAATCAAGTGTTTAAGGAAACGAGTACAAGTTGTGATGTTCCAAAAATAGATATGTCTAATAATGTGAATTGTAAAATTTCAGTTGTTTTTATTCCTTAATGTGTTTGAATTTGTAAGTTTTATTGAATAAAAAAAGTCAAAACATTTTATTTATTCTTGCTGTTAACGTGTCACTTTATCTACCCTTGCGATTAAAGTGATACTTTATCTACTCAAAACAGTTGTTATAGCAACACTTTAACATCAGCTATGGAAAAAATAATAATATTAGCAATAGAGTATAAAAAAACTGACTACAATTAAAACATGTGTACTCTACAATAACAAAATAATATGCTATGGTTATATATTTACCCTACATTAACAAAAAAGTCTGTCACCTTGGTCTGTTTGCTTTTCCCTTCCCACATAATTGACCTGATTTTGCCCCGAAGATGCATAGAATCGTCCACAAGACTCATATCGTCTTCCTGGCGAATTAAGAATCAATGCAGAAATTTTGCCGCATCCAATGCCTGCTAAGGGGTCGAGGCTGGGTTTAGCTCTACTTCCACTTTCAGGTCACTGTTTTCTTCTTGTTCTTCATGAACTGCTTGTAGGATCTCCTCGTCAGAAAGTCCAGATGTTGTAGCTACATTTTCATCAACTTCTTCAAAATCTGTTAGCTCTTCTGGTCCGTAGGTGATGGTAAGTTCAAATTGTCTGGCTCAAACATCTAATGGCAGGTTATCTTCATCATCAGTTAATCATTGATCTTTCAGCCATCCTGCGTATTTGAAGGAATGTTTTATGGTATTGCTCGTCACCTCGTCCCAGTATTTACTAATCATTAGGATGGTGTCAAAAATGTTTAGTTTAAGATCGTCATTGTTCTCAACCAATTTCATTAAGTCTTTTCCTGTAATGGCTTTTTAAACTATTAATGACACTTTGGTCCAGGAGATAAAGGAGACCCGGTGTATTTGCTGTCAGAAAACAAAGTTCAATATTTTGAAGGTCGCACGGAACAGGATGAGCAGAACAGTTTTCTACAAGCAGAAGAATTTTTCCCTTTAAGCTCGATATCATACTTTCTTGTCGCTTCTTCAAAAATTTACGAAGTAAGAAATTTTAGTTCGGTTTGGTGTCATTTTAAAAAGCAATCCAGTCTCAGCATTGAACATGTCGTCTGACGCATATCGTGCCTTCAGTCCAGGCCACACGTTTTCTAGCTAATCATTCATTACGTTTTTGTTAACATCGCGAGCCTCTCCGCTGATTTGTCCGTAGTTGATCTTGTGCCGCAGCACTTGCTCAGCCAACCCTCAGATGCCTTGAAATTCTCAATTTCAAGCTTAGTTGCAAAAGACTTAGCTTTTGTCCGGACCACAGGCCCAGAAAGTGAAATATGTTTTATAAGCTGCTGCTAGAACTACTAAAGCATTGCGCGATCTAAATCTTTATGCTGAGGTCTCTGCAACTTCTTCCAGCTACTGCCCTCCATCTCCGCTTTAAGTCAATTTTTCCTACCCTGCCATATCTTAACGCTTCAATCCAAAGCACTTAACGCTTTATTAAAAACATGTTGACTGTTGACACACTGAGACACAACTTAAACTGAAAACGAAAAGTCGTCAAGAGATGACAACATCTAAGTGATAATAGTTGGGCACGCCGCCGGAACAATAAAAATGAGTCACTTAACCCTCTGATAAAAATTAGTAGAATGGGTGGCTGCATTCCTTAAGCGCAAAACAAAACAACCACTGGACAATGACCTTGCCACTCTCGTGACTCTTGTAGTCTGAACTTTAAACACAATAACACATTCGTCATCGACTATTGAACGCTGAAAAGTCATCGCTATAAAGAGAGAAAAATATCGATATAGAGATAAAAATGGATACATTGTCCTTATAATGAACCAACTAACGTTTAATATTTTCATTGTTATAGAGGAATTATCATTATATAGGTAATCGTTATCAAAGAAAGTATTTCAAAATTAAAATTGGCCAAATCGATCAGATCGCTTTCTAGTTGCTGTAAATTAGGTAGTAGGTTATATATATATATATATATATATATATATATATATATATATATATATATATATATATATATATATATATATGTATATATAATATGTATAATATGTATATTGCTATATATTACAAAGTTACTACACGCGTTTCGATATTTTGCGTCACGCTAAATATTATTTCGGGTTCGTGCAAAAACGTCATACTAGGTCATACTAGAAGAGCTATAAGAAGTATTCACTTCAAAATTTGTGGATTATTGCAGTATTTGTACAACGTGAGCCACGCTGCAACGTTTTTGAAGCAAAGCTTCTATAATGGCGTTGTATTAATTTTCTCTATGGTAAAATGCTAAGGCAATCGTCACGGAACTAGCGTCACAAGATGGCATCGTCACGAAAAGCGTCACAAAATAGCCATTCTTCACATCGATTCACTACTCTCGATCAAGTTGTTTCAAGTCATCATATATTTATTCTGAGTAGATTTTAATAAAAACTGCTTGAAAAATAACTAACAAATTACAGATATTAAATGAGAAGTGAAAACTTAAAAGATTATGTGCCAATAAAAGATTCTTCTGAAGCTATTTTCTTGTGGTATTTTAAATTAATTTCTATTTAACTGTTGACTTTTCAATTTCCACTTCGGCAATCGTTCTCAACATACAAACAGTAAATTTTGAATCTGTTGTTTGTATTTGGGGAACGATTTCCGAAGTGGAAATTAAAACGTCAATAAACGTATTTTTACCTTTAATTGTGGCTTATTCCCAGTTAAATAGTAATTAATAAAAGATTCGATTCGCAACGATTGTCAAAATTTAAAAGTCATAAATATCACCTAATTATTAACAAAATTGAATAATCTGTTGAGATTTTTATGGCATTTCTTTCATTTTATAATAATTTCAAATAATATTTTTTAATAATTAATATTACTATCAAATGATATTTAATTTTATTTTATTAGATTGTCTGAATTTAACGAAGTCTGTCAGAAGTAAAGAATATATTTTTAGGTGGGATTAAAAGCAAACATAATAATTTTTTAAGTTATTTTAATATAATATAACATGTTCAAAATATTAAATAATAAATATATAATAAAATTACTTTATTGAATTTTAAAATTATTATCTAAATTTTAAAGTAAAAATCCCATGAATGCTGTATATGATAGTGGATTTTACCGAGTACATTTCCCAAAATGGCTGCAAAATATTTGGGTAGACTCTATGTCGGACTTCCAATATTACTGATAATTGGAAGAAGGGGAATGTTATTTTTATGTACTTTTGGAAGTCAATAAATATAGGAAGATATCCCATTGTGAGATTTTAATTTATTTTTTAGTTTAAGTCTATATATTTCTTATTATAGGTCAATGCTGAGTATATCACTTCGTGACCGAGTTAGAAATGAAATCTTAAGACGAAGAACAGGAGTTACTGCAATTTCCCGAATTACCACACTAAAATCTAACTGGGCCGGACACGTCGCCTGAATCAGTAATGAAAGTAAATAAATAATACCCCTACTCGTTGGACTGACGATCTCAAGAAAATGTCAAGGAATTGGATAAAACGTGCTCAAGATAGGTAAAGCACAATTTACAAAAATGAGGGAGGCCTATGTCCAGCAGTTAACGCAAAGAGCTGGGTGATGATGATGATGATGATGACGATTTTTTATTATATTATTAGTTAATGAGAGAATTTAAAAAAGCTTGAATCTTATGTGTAAAATTTGTTTTTTCTTTCTTGTATATTATTTCGTCATTTTAATGTAATTTATGTTTGTTTAAATATTTTGATTTTAACACTATTACTGTTTTGTTGCATTGATAATAACTGCTGCTAAAATTAATATAAAAAAGTTATGACCTAAATTTCAAAAATATTCTACGTTTAGTGGTATGTTGCTTTGAGTTAAGTTCATTAGCCAACCATTTTCTGATTTTAAACTTATTTTTAATTCATTTTGTTTTTTAATAGCTCCTTAATTTTGTTTTGATTACGGTTTTTAATTTTATTAAAAATATGGTATTTTCTCTTTATTAAAAAAATGCTTGTGTGAAATTACTATCGTATTTGTTAATTGTGTGGTTTTTGTTGGTTTCTATTTGTTTCTCTATGGACTTAAGATTATGGGCTTGAATCACCTAGTCGTTAGTTGCAATAATTATAAATAAAATTTTTACAGAAAAACATAGAATTTATCTGAATATGTTTTTTATAATGTAGGATTTGACTTTAATTTTCATAAATGTTGGTAAGAGACTTGCTTCTTACATCTTGTTAAGAAAACTTTCCTGTTTTCTTCTTTGGCCAGTTTAACCAACCAGCAATGATGTTTATTTAATGCATCTTTTTGTGGTTCCACGATTGTGTATGTAGAAGATGTTCATTAATTTTGAAAACTGTATTTTCCTTTGGTGGAATTATTTTAGGAATATTTACTAATGAGTTGTAATCTATATAGTTGGTGATACATTTTATATTAACCGTAATGTTTTCTTTGGTAGATTTTGGTCTTCTTTGTACTTGTATATCTGTTCTGTATAGCTGTTTGAATCCCAGCTGGTATTTATAGTTTGTTATTATCATGACCGTGAATTTTTAAACAGAAACTTTTCTCATTCCTGAGGTCGTCAAGCTGTTATAAATAAAAAACACTTATTTATTGCTTAAACGTTTCGGGTATTTGTCATTTTCTCTAAGCACTAAATTATTTTGAAATTATGTAATACACGATTATGTTTTTGATATTTACACTACTCCGTGGTGTTACATGGAATGCAGAAATGATATCTGATTCTAAAATTCATCTGGCAGGTACTTTAAAATACAAGTGGTTTAGACATTTGGGGTCGTATTATAAACATCTGCCATGGTACATTAAAAAAATAACTCAACTTTTTAAACTCTCTATATTTTCAAAATCAAGAGAAAGGCTTTTTTCCAGAGACTACTTGGCTAAGGCTGTTGTGTTTGATTTGTTTGTTTGCATACTCAAATTGTGTGCAACAACCCTGCTATGCAGAAATTAGTGTGTTTACATAATATATGTTGAATTGCCGTCTTTAAAATTTATTTTGTTATAAACATTAATCGTAGATGATCTGTTGAAGTTGGGTCGTTCAAAAAAATGTTAAGATTTTAAAATAGATAAATTTTTGGCGATTATAAAAATATAAAAAAAAAACTGTCAATTGGCTGAATACATGAAACCGGTACTGAATAAACACCTTTTACTTTTTATTCCGCCATCTCCTTTCGAACGTTAGCAATCCAAAATATAATTGTAGCTTTACAAACTATTGCACGAAAAATTTCTGTATATGAGCGATCAAAATATCTCCTGAGGTCATTCAGCTATGAGTTCTGGTGTCTTCCAACTGACCTTTTACCCTGCAGTTTACCTTCTTAACACATAACATAAGATCTCTTATCATTCGAATTTTGAACTCTAGAGAAAGGACTGATCTTGAAAAAGATGTTCTCATAATTCTTAATAGAATTTCTTTTTTTGGCATACGAATGTACGTTTGTTGCTATTTTTAAAAATACAGAAAATTTTAGTTTTGGAAACAATTAGATGTAAACCGAACATTTTGCTATGACCAACTACCGCATTTATTATATTTTGTAATTCTTGTGCGTTGCTTGCTATTAGGACAGTATCACTAGCTTACCCGATGTTGTCTATGCTGGTTTGGTTAATTTTAATTCCACCTTGAACATCGTCTAATGCTTTTGGTGGTGCCGTTGAGTGCCATTATAGTTCTGAGATAATTCGCCAGTATTGTTCGTCAATTCTAATTATTCTCATAATTTCGATCATGAAATGAAATCCGAAATGTCACTCATCTGTAACTCACACTTCTTGAAATTCGTGTATAAAGGATTCTGAGAAAAGTTTTAAGGACATGACACATCAAGCTTAATATTTGATAGTCATCGCAGTGTGAGGCATTTGATTTTTTTTAGTATTGTTACGAATGTTGATTTTAGCCAATCTAACGGAATAGCGCTGGTACTTTTAATTTCGTTGTCTGCAGTTTATTTAAATATTTCGACGTTAATATTGTCTGGACCGGTGGCTTTCCCGTTCTTCTGAGTTTTCACTGCATAAATATTTTGCTATTTTTGAACGTTTTTAATTTATTTGATCATCCGTGGATGGTTTAGAACAAAGTCTATCATCGTCAAAAAGTGTCCAAATGTATTCTTTCCACCTCTCCAGTTTGCCTTTTGTACCTATAATTATCTGGTTATTATAATTTCTTAATATTGTTTTTTGTCTCTTTCTGTGTCTACCTGTCATTTCTTTCACTTTTTTTATGGATATTTATGGTGCTGAATCTTTTTTGAAGTTGTTTAATTCCTAGGTATTTGGTTGACGTCCAGTATTCTTTAGCTTCTCTGTACCGTCGTCTGTTGAACGTTTTTATCTAAAATATGTAGTTTTTTCGCAATATTGAAATGAATGAAAAAGTCGATTTTTTAATTTAATGTCATGAAACAGTAAAAGTTTCAATAACCAAGATATAATATGCCTTTTCTATTAACTTTCACCAGATATTCCAGTTACACATAGTCTCCAGTAGTTTTTCGATTTTTCAGATGATTTTTCGGCTTCGTTTCATGAATTTATAAATTATAAACAACTTATAAATTTAATTTAGTTCAACTATTTATTTCTTTAAATAAAACAACAACTTATAAATTTAATTTAGTTCAACTATTTATTTCTTTAAATAAAACAAAAACCAAAAAAAACTAGTAATATTTTTTGTTGTTTATTAGTGACTTTGAATTGATTTATACAATTTTTTTAGAATTGTATTATCGTTTACTTAATATTAAGCTATATCCCTTATTTATGCCTTGCAGTTTATATTGGCATATTTCACAAAAGAATTATTCTTTTAATTACTTTCTCACTTAAGAAATTACATATTGTTCACCTAAACATACACAACCTTATCACATTAGACCTTTATATTTTGGTGCTTAGTATTTTTCATAATATTAGAAAAAAGGAAACGTAAATTGTTAACGTTTAGGAAAATTGTCCCCCTTTAGGCTAAACTAGAACGCGTGAAGCAGCTCTAACAGCCCTTATAACAAATTACTTTTTAACAAAAAACTCGGGGTTTCCTGCTTATCCAAAGCCATTACGGAAACATACAACGCAACATAAATTTTCTTAACCAATAAATGGCGAACAGATTTAGTCTGAGTAGGGGCAACAAATTCACCCCCTAACAGGACATTAAATCCCAGCACACTGGCATGGCACCGTTAATGCCCTTATTTTATCGATGCTTATTGGGACTGTTATTTGGAGTTACTAATGACTTATTTCCAACACTAGAGTATATCAATCACACGAATTTAATGACTTACTGAGAATCTGAAAATAGCCCATTTGTATATATATGGCTGTAAATGGGACAATTGCTTGATTAATCTACCGACGGATGTGAATTAAATTATAATTACAAATTAAAAACTAAATTTATGCAATTCATATACTAATTATATTAATGGAATTAAACACCAAACTTGTAAATGCTTTACATTATAGTAAAATAGATAAATTCCACTAAAACATTGTAAATAATACTACCGCAGAAATAAACCGCAGAATTTGCACGACCGACAGATGCTATGTTCGGCTTAATCTTCTTCTTAAATCCACAATTTTATCGAGAAATACAAAAACAAAACTCTACAAAACGGCCAGTCTTAACATATGGTGCAGAGACCTGGACTAAAACAAAAAGTAATTGTGTTTTCAAAAGGAAAAGGATGTTTCGAAAGAAAAGTGCTAAGGCGAATCTATGGAGTAGTGAATGATAATGGAGTGTGGAGAAGACTATACAACTTTGAACTTATATACAACAATAGAATATACCAGGAAGCAAATATCGCAAAATATATTAGGACAGGACATCTGAGATGAAAAGAGCATGTAATCCGGATGGAACAGAATGACTCAACGAGAAAATGTTGGTTCATTAAAGAGTTGGCATAATTCGGAGGTATTTCTTTTGCACCACGGCTCTTGGTCATTTATAGCTCCAAATATTTTGCGGAATATTTTACAATTGTTTCCAAAAGTCTTTCATCCTTGAGCGTTAAAGTGTAAGTTTCTGCTCCATCTGTCAGGCCTAATCAGTGTTTTGTTTATATATTTTTTTTTTATATTCCTTATGTGGACTTGTTTCATTATTCTTCTTGATGTGCCTATCCGTTACGGATGTTGGCGATTATCATAACAATCTTAATTTTATCTGTAGCAGCGCGGAAAAGCTGCACACATTTTGTATTGAACCAGATTCTAAGGTTCTTTAACCAAGATGTTCTTTTTCTTCCAGGACCTCGTTTTCCAAATATTTTTCCTTGCAGGATGGCTTGATGGCTTTGTTCCATAGTAAACTCAATTTTTCAGGTTTATTAGTCTTTTAATTTCTTCGCTTGTTTTGTTAGTAGCTGTAAACAGCGCTCTAAAGTATTTAGAGCTGTTAACACAATTGAAGATATAACTTCCAAAAACTGTTTTCTGTTGTTATTTTGTTGTAGCATCCTTAGTAAATAACATATATTTGGTTTTATCTTCGTTAATGACTAGACCGATTTAATTTGTCTTGATTTCTATGGCTACAAAATGTTGCTAAGGTTTTTATGGGATAGTTGTGTGGGGTTTAATGGTCTTGTGGTGCGTATTATAAGGTGTTGTTTCTAGATCTCCTCTAGATCTAGAACACCTCTAGCCTCTCCTGCCAAATTCCTACCTTCACCTGAAAAAAGTGTGATCATGGTCATACAGGTCAACCCTGGTAACCTGAGCTACCATAGTGGAGATTGGATATCCAACCCCAGTGTTAGGAATTAATTAAACCAAGAAATCAAAAAAGAACACTGGTAGAAATTTACCAAAGATATGGAATACATCCTCTATGGAAGATGATAAGGAGACAAAAAACAGAAATAAATGAAATAAAAAAGACAGCAAATATTTGATTTCGCAGAAACAGCGCCTATGTATGGGTTGATACGTATTTCGGCCTAATAGGTCTCATCAAAAGAGTTATTCATAGGTGTTTTCAACGTGAAAGATCAATATTTTCTGTCTTTTAAGAAGCAACACTAAAATGGCTTTGATATGGACGCAATAGCGATATCTGATAATAAATCCGTAAAATAGTTTCGAAACACAATTCAAATTTCTTCTTTAATCTGTGCTTTCTAAAAATTGCAAAGCAAAGCAGACGTTGATGAAGGTGTTAAAAGAGACATGGGGAATCTAAAATTTGCATTCCACGACATGTCTTTTCAACTAAGCAGAAATCCTTAGCAAATTGGTTTCTTGTACTCGTACAGAGTAGATCCGAATAAAATGAAAAAGACAGTAAATATTTGATTTTATGTAAACAGCGCCTATGTATCTGTTGATACGTATTTCGACCTAATAGGTCTCATTAGAACAGTTATTGGTAGGTGTTCTCAACGTGAAAGATCAATATTTTCTGTCTTTTAAGAAGCAACACTAAAATGGCTTCGATATGGGCGCAATAGCAACATCTGATAATAAATCCGTAAAATAGTTTCGAAACACAATTCAAATTTCTGCTTTAATCTGTGCTTTCTAAAAATTGCAAAGCAATTTGTACGCATAGATAACATTACGGAGGAATAATGGACTGAGAATTTCATGAAATTATATAGAGAAGGAGAAGAAGAGAATGAGGAAAAAATCATTAACGAAACTAACCATAGAGTCCATATATCAGAAAGAGAGCTACAAGAAGGAATAAAAAACATAAAAAACAGAAAACTCCTGGTCCTGATAAGATAAACAATCAACTGCTAAAATATGGAGGAAGAACACCACGCAAATGGATCCTAAAATTGTTCTTCCGATATAATATATACCGGAGTAGTACCAGCGGAATGAAAGGAAAGTCTCCTGCATTAGTCTGATGAATAGTACATTAAAATTGTTAACGGCAGTCATAAAAGATAAAATCGAGGAAAAAGCGAACCTGGCAGATAAACAACAAATCTTCCAAAAGAACCGCAGCACAATGGACACAATTTTTATTATCAGACAAATAATACAGAATTTTATGGAATATGGAAAACCAGCACACATGTGCTTTGTAGATTTAAAAATAGCTTTTGACAGGGTGAAGCGAAATGACATCAAATTCACTACAAGCTGAACAAATAGATCATCAGATAATCAGGAAAATTATTGAAATTAACAAGAAGACCAGAGTTATAATGCCAACATAATAGAACTATAAGGAGGAATCCGCCAAGGAGAGTCACTGAGCCCATTGTTATTCAATATGGCGATGAATCAAATAATTCACGAAGTAAGAAAACGACACGGATACCACATAGGAGCGTATAAAATCACCATACTATGCAATGCCGATGATGCAGTACTAATTGCTGATAACGAAGATGATCTACAAAGGCAGCTCCACACCTTCAATATCACAGCAAACAAGCTTAATATAAAACTATTAGTAGAAAAAACTAAATGTATAGTAATCGGTAAAGAGCCGCGTAGATGCAAACTAAAAATATACGACAAAATTGTAAAACAAGTAATGAAATTCAATTACTTAAGAGTAGAGATCACTAGTGACAGAGATATAAGAACAGAGACCACAAGGCAAGAGTAAGTGTTTTTTAAGCAAAATAAAAGTATACAAAACAACAGTAAGACCAATTCTAACATATGCAGCGGAGACAAGGGCCGATACAAGAAAGACGAAACAACAATATCGAAATGAAAGTATTGAATTCAATAGCGGGCATATCATTAACAGACAGATGCTGCACCAATTTAATAAAACTGTAAGAAAATCTAATATATTAATTTCCCCAAAAAAGAATAAAATGAGTGCATGGTTACAACAGCAAATTTAATAAGACGTAAATTGGAGCTGAAAGGTGAAATATTAAAACAAGTAATGGAGTTTAAATATCCTAGCATCGCGTTGTCTAGCTACGGAAAGCTCGAAACTGAAGTTTAAGGTCAAATGAATAGAGCAAAAAGAGCCGCAGGTTGCCTAAATGAAGCAATATGTAGAAACAAAAGTATCAGTAAAGAAATGAAAGGCAGAATTTACAAAACAGTCATCAGATAATTAATGATATACGCGGCAGAAACACAACCTGATAAAGAGTACACAAAAAGGATGTAGGTAGAAACAGCACAGATGCAAATACAGAAAAATTGATGACAAGAAACTATTAATTAAATATTAATTATTAATTACTTAATTAACATATTGTTTACCATATGAAACTACATTTTCTAGGATATAACTTATCGCCTGTATAATTGTTTGCAGTGTTCTCAATTTTGTTGTACACTTTTTTCGACATAATTTTCTCTACATAAAAAAATGATCTGCGGATTGTTTAAATACACGTATTGCGTCTTACTGTGTAGTTAATCTTACTTTTTTAAATAATATATTTAACGCACAGTTCTATCTGAAAGGATTCACCCTATAAGCAAATAAAAAATGCGTGTTTATTGTGGGTATTTTAATTTACCTGCAATATAAATTAGGGTGACAAATACGCCCAGCCTTTCTGTCGAATGACCGAATTTTTTAACCCCGAAAAAGGTATTCATAGTGTTCATGCTTCAAATTTTATCCATTTTATCAAAATCGCGTGACGATATTTGCGTGCCTAAAATGACTTTAAACTGTATCACAGGGGGTAGAATGTTCACAGTTCACCAGTGGCGCGTCTAATTTATACAACAATATGTTCATTATGTCCAAAACCTATTGTAATTATACCGTTTTGTTGTCAGGGTGAACAATAGTTTGGTAATTAGTTTTGAAGCTATATTTTCGTATTCTAATAAGGTAAGTAGATTTACGCTTAATCCGGCTCTATCCCCTGAAACTATGTTTTGTTAGGCTAAAGTACATGGTTATACCGTGTTTGCCTTGTGATGTTATAATTTGTAAGATATTTTAATAATATTTTATTTATAAACAAAGCGTTGAATTTTAACGTTCAGTTCCTAACTGAATTTGAATTTGAATTAGAACAATTTGAAACTATAATGCTTTTAAAAGTTTGTGATTTTTTAAAAAATACCACGGATTTAATTAAAACATGTTAAGATGCTGCCAGATATTCCACAAATTTTAAATAAACTTTTATTAATTACTATTTAACTGGGAATAAGTCACAATTAAAGGTTAAAATACGTTTATTGACGTTTCAATTTCCACTTCGGAAATCGTTCCCAAAATACAAAGAGTAAATTGTTTTAAATGAAACGTCAATAAACGTATTTTAACCTTTAATTGTGGCTTATTCCCAGTTAAATAGTAATTTATTTTAAATGCCACAAGAAAATAGCTTCAGAACAATATTAAGAAACCGTTATGGGCCCAGCGATATTCAAAATTTTCGGAGATTGGAAATTCTATACAAGAAACGGGCACATTATCAAAATGCAATTAAATTTTTACGAAGATGTAGAGACAACAACCTAATACCAAAGGGCTTGAAGTTACGTCCAACACATTCAAGCAGAAGGTTGGAAAACATTCTACATAGAGCCAGTTTGTCCATGATCCGAGGAAGGTTACAATATCATAGATCTAATTTATTTTTTATTGAACAAGATATTGTAAGTATTGAAGATTGGCTTTTCAATGTGATATCAAATTATAATTTTGATCAAATTATTTTTAGTTTACATAAACTTTTATTATATTTCAAAATGAGCCCAGTCTTTAAATATTCTAGTGATAAGATAAGATGTAGTCATTCTCTATGAGAATGAGCGATATTTTCTTATTTCATAATGAAAAGTATCTCACTAATGTGTTGTGAGGTAATAAAGATTACTATTTAGTTGCTTAATAGTATATTACATAACGAAAGTTTTAAGAAGTTTATTACATGTGAGTAAAAAAGTTGCGCGCGAGCCGCGTAGTGGCGAGCGCATTAATTTTACAAGCATGTAATAAGCTTACAACTCTAGTTGTGTACTATACTTTTTCTACGATTATATTCATTTATAAAAATAAAAAGTATAACAAGTAACTTTTATTTATTTAGTAAAATTCGGTAACAATTTAAATTAAACATTTATTTATAATAATTCATTTTAAAATTTTGGCAATTATTTGTAACTATACCCTTATCAGAGCTTGGCGGTTTGTTCAATAATACGTGGTGAATGGTGAGATGACGTAAACTGTACGGTGTGTTCTTTTTGAACATTGGTATTTTCAGTGTATGTAAAGGTCTGTAAATTATTTTGAATTGGATTTATAATTATATTGGCTGTTGACTCATCGACATATCCTTCGGCCGTTGTCGAAGATTTCCATTCGCCATGTCGTTTAAGAGCAATTAAATCACCACCAGCATTACCAAAATAGTGGCAGAAGTTCGTCTTAAACAATGACCTGTTTACATTTTGGGATCTGATAAATTTAAATATTCGGCTATTTGTTTAGGAACACCCCCTATTTTGTTTAATCCTACCACCTGTTTCGTACATTTACCTCTTTGATAATTAAAAAAAAAATTAATTTATTTGCGGATCTCTAATCTGTAGTCATGGTAGACATGCAAAGGAAAAGTACTGATCATGGACATCGGATACCAAGATCCGGCAGAGAAAGAGAAATAGATAAGTACAAGGCTTTCTCGGTCGTAAACCAGCGAAACCCTTGTAAAAAGAAAAAGACAACCATAAAAATTGCTACATGGAATGTAAGGAGCTTATTCTCTTCGGGAAAATTAGATAACGTCGTGTTGGAAATGGATCGTTTGGGTATAGACATATTAGGCATGAGCGATACACAATAACCAGGAAACGGCAAATGTCCCACAAATAATCATGGTATGTTTTATTATGCCGGAAGTGACACCAAAACCCATCGATACGGAGTAGGAGTCATTATCTCAAAAAAAGGGAAAGATGCTGTAGTAAACTTTACTCCATTCACAGAGCGCGTGATGTTAATACAATTAAAAGATAAGAAGAACATGATAAACATCATACAAGTGTACGCTCCTACAGCAAACAAAGACGAAGAGGAAATAAAACAATTATATAATATATTAGAATAGGTGATGAGAACAACAAAGAGACAATACATGGTAATGGGCGATCTGAACGCCAAGGTAGGTCAGGGTAAAGTTGGAGAAAATGTCGGTGAATATAGCTTAGGTAATAGAAATGAAAGGGGTGATCGTTTAGTTCAGTTTTGTCAAAGCGAAGATTTAATAATAACTAATACATTCTTTAAACTACCCCCAAGGCGACTATATACGTGGACGTCACCTCAACATACACAAGAAAAAGTGGTCAGAAACCAAATAGATTACATATTGGTGACAAAAAATACCGTAATGCCGTAAAATCTACTAAAACTTTCCCTGGAGCTGATATCGGTTTCTGGTTCATAATCCAGTAGTATCTGTGATAGAAGCTAGATCGAAGAAAATAAGAAAAACCGTTATTCCAGCATTAGACTTAAGCCAGCTTAAAAATGAACATCTACGACAAACAGTGCGAGAAGAAATAAACACCAGCCTCAGTGTAGCAGAAAGCCAAATCCGCAGAACAGACAACATAGATGAAAAACTTACGTATATAAATACTATAATAAGAACTACGGGAAAAAACACCTAACCAAATCTGCAAAGAAACATAAGGTGTGGATGACACCAGACATTCTAGAACTAATAGACGAAAGACGTAAAATGAAGAATAATGCAGAAAAATACAAAGAGGTTCATAAGAACATAAAGCAAAGAATAAGAAATGCCAAAGAATCATGGATTACAGAACAATGTGTAGAAATGGAAAACTATGAAAGAAAGTATGACACGTTCAATATACATAAAAAAGTAAGAGAAATTACAGGAACCCAAAGAAGACGTCAAATAAGTTTGCTTAAGAACAAAGGTGGAAAGATTATTATAGATTTAACAGAGAAAATTAATAGATGGAGTGAATACATAAGAGAAGTATTTGAGGACAACAGAAATAACATTGTTCTGATATATGGCGAAACGGGACCTGAAATTCTAAAATGTGAAGTAAAAATGGCACTTAAAATTTCCAAAACTGGGAAGGCAAATGGACCGGATGAGGTTCCTACCGAATTGCTAAACCTCTTGAATGATGAATCAATAGGTATAATATTGCACTTATTTAATACAATATACAATACTGGCATTATACCTCAAGAGTGGCTGTTGTCTACATTCGTTACACTGCCAAAGAAATATAAGGCTAAAGAATTTTCAGAACATCGAACAATATCTTTAATGAGCCACCTACTAAAGGTATTTCTAAAAATCATCCACAACCGAGTTTATCAAAAGTTGGAGTCAGATATTAGTAATACACAGATGGGGTTCAGAAAAGGGCTTGGTGCTCGAGAAGCTCTCTTCGGTTTGAATGTTCTCACACGAAGATGCTTAGACGTTAATCAGGAGGTACATACGTGTTTTATCGATTTTGAAAAAGCGTTTGACAGAGTACGCCATGATAAGCTTAGAGAGATTCTTGAAAGGAGGGACATAGATAATAAAGATCTGCGAATAATTCTCAATCTATATTGGAATCAGAAAGCTAACATCAAAATAGAAACTGAAACATCACAAGCAATAGAAATACGTACGACAGGGTTGCATTTTGTCACCTCTGTTATTTAATGTATATAGTGAAAGCATCTGTCAGGAAGCCCTTTTAAAAGCAAACGGAGGAATCGTAATTAATGGAGAGATAGTAAATAATATTCGATACGCGGACGACACTGTACTAGTTGCAAGAACAGTAGAAGAATTACAAAGATTACTTACAGACATAAATATTGCTTGCAACAATTATGGTATAAATATCAATATTAAAAAAACCAAGTATATGGTCTTCAGTAAAACATGACACAACCAGCGTATATTAGTATAAACGGCACTCAAGTTGAAAAAGTATCAAGTTACAAATACTTGGAAACTTTAATAAACGAAACTGGAGACCAAAACAGTGAAAAAAAAAGACGTATCGAAATTGCCAGGGCCACCTTCATAAAGATGAGAAAATTCTTCTGCAACAGAAATATAAGCATCCCTCTACGATTAAGAATGCTGAGAGGCTATGTATTTAACACGCTATTATACGGTGTAGAGGCCTGGACTCTCAAACAGAACAACATGAAAAATATTGAAAGTTTCGAGATGTGGTGCTACCGTCGAATGCTGAAGATTAGTTGGGTTGAAAGAATAACAAACTGTGAAGTAATACGAACAATAGGAAAAGACCCAGAGATTTTGTTAACGCTAAAGCGAAGAAAACTCGAATATTTTGGTCACCTGATGAGAGGACATTAATACGCATTACTTCAAAATATAATGCAGGGAAAAATAGAAGATAAACGGAATCCAGGCCGTAGAAGAATGTCATGGTTGCGGAATTTGAGAGAGTGGTTTGGCTGCACCACTAATGAACTCTTTAGGTCATAGGTTGACATTTCCGGAAATAACAAAAGATCTACATATTTTTGTTTTTGTATTAGAAATTTTACCAATAACATGGTATTTAAATCACCAATATCACAAATTTTAAGATTTGTTAACTCTTGTTTCCTACAAGCTCCACATATTCCAATATTTGCAATAACCTTAAAATAAAAGTATTATAAGTAGGCAAATTTATGTTATACTTTTAAATAACATACCTTTATTCTTTACTGTACATCAGGAGCTCCATTAAAAAAAATATTTCATCAGGATGAAAGATTTTAGATTTATTGTTTCTAAATCCTTTTGATTGCCTTTTTAGATATGCTCGAAATTTTGGGTAATTTTCAATATTAACATTATTTTTTAAAGTTATAAGACTTCTTAGCATAGAATATATTGCCCATAATGAGGATGGTTTTTATTTCTTAGCGAATAATTGACATTATTACGCCAATCAATAAATTGTTTATATACCTTTTCATATCTTCCTCTAGATTTTTTTAATAATTGGTTCTTGGTAACAGTGTGCAACTAAATTCATCTTCACTAATCTATGAACTCAATTTATTTATCTGTATTTAAATTCACTTATCGGTTTGCTTATTATCACTTATTATATCACTTTGGTTTTCAAATCTGACCGCAAAAATATGAATTCGCTATTTGCTAAGGGCCCAATTGGAAGACCTTTTCTTGTCCAACCGTCTTGTCGTGGAACCATGTCCAACAACACACTTTGAGTGCTCTTAGGTTTAATGATGCCACAACTTGAGATGAGAGAAAGAAAACGAACCGTGCTATCCGGATCTCTGAAATGTTCAATGCTTGTATTCAAAACTCAACTTGAACTCAAAACAGGGGATGAAATACTTGTCGCTTTTAGAAGTATATGTGGACTTCGGATGTACATGCCAAAGTAACCAACTAAATATAGCATAAAAATTCAGTCTTGGCTGACTCTTACCTTTACAATGCTTACATTTATGTAGGAAAGATCAGTGACGGAACTGGACTTTTCGAAGAAGAACGTAGGCTTTTAAAATCACTTAATTTGTTCACCTCATTGAAGCTGGTAGAATACCTTTGAAATATATTTCTAACATTATGTCGGCATTATGAGGATTAATGAAACTATTATAACACCAGAGTTCAAAGCAAATAGATATAGGCCGGTTAAATCAACATTTTATGAATGTGTTACTAATACAAGTGTAACTCTCTCGTCACTTGTTCTCAAAATCAACAGACCAGTTGTGCTTATATCGTCCTTGCACGATAAGGGTAAAACAGCTCCTGATAAAAATAAACCGGAAATTGTCTATTTTTACAACAAAACCAAAAGTGATGTAGACATTTTGAATATGAAAACTGCTGTGTGTTTATCTAAAAGTAGAATCAGGAGATGGCCGTTAATAATATTTTACACTTTAATCAATATTGTTGTGTCAAAAGTTTCATATTATATTTGTGAGAGCTTTTAAAAATGGGAAAGATTTATCTTAAGCATAGCAAAATCTACAGCAATTTATTAACTGTTTTAAGGTTTTTGGAAGACAGACTTGTACAATTTTTTCTTTCTTTAGCTGTTTCCAACAAACAATTTTTACTCATTCTTTCAGACGCTGCAGCTTACATGGTTAAAGTAGAAAATAATTTGAAAATTTTTTTATCGTCGTTTAGTACATACAACTTGCTTAACATACGGTTTGAATGAGGAGAAAAAATAAGAAATAAATTTCCTCTTTTTGTTAACTTAATTTCAAATAAAAGCTCAGTTTTATAGGGAACACTTGCCGAATCTTCCTCTTTCGATAAAATCTATTGTTATCAAATGGAGAACTGGGTTATATTTTTTGCATGATTGTGGTCAATGAAAATGGAATTAGCTGATAATTTTTTTGAGTTACTTACACACTTCAAAGAATTGTTTAAAAATCAAATAGTACAACAACAACTTTTATACATAAAATTAAACTATGATTCTATATTCTTCAGCTACAGCTTCAGCTACCATTAAAGCAGTTAAACTATCTTGAGAATTGTTGATTGTCAAATTGACTACTACTAGACCGTAAATATACAAAGTAGTATCTAGATACAATTGTTCAATAGATTCAAACTACTATCTCTCATCCAATAATACACTTGTAATAATTAGCATAGGTTAAAAACTTACCTTTTTAATCAATTTAATAGACAAAAACAACCCACACCCTTTCACACAGTACTAACCTCAAAAAATATTAAATGTACATATTTTTAAACTTCTTAAGAAGAAAACTTTAATCCAACTCTTATGAAGACAGATATACAGTAGCTCCACACACTCTTGCTAAAATTGACTCAAGGCAGTCTATACCACAAGTTTAATGTACACCCGCAAATACCACAAATGTACCCCCGAACATTCGCCAATGCTAGGGATGTGTAGTTCACCATCGAAATAGTTCTAATGAACGATTCTTTCAACTGAACTAATTGAACTAGTTCATTAATTGTCATAAAACTAGTTCACTGCGAACGATTTGCACTATTAATTATGTCTCGACTTCTAAAGAAGAAAATAATGAATGAATGAATTAGAACATATATTTATTATTTTGTGAATGGATGGACTAACTAGTTTAAAAAAAATGCCGATTAGCCTCAGATAACAGATTCATAATTCTTATGAATGTGACAATACCATAAGGTCTTATCTTGATGTCATAATGGTTTGGATCTTATGCCCATGTATTGGCTTGGATATTGCCATGCTGTGTTATTTCTTGTATTGTAGGTAATTTTAAAATAAAAATTTTAGTTGTGGTTAACATGATATGATAATTTTATGTAAAAGTGAAAATGAAAATGTGTTATTTAATGTTCCTAGAAAATTCACTGATTTTTTTTGTAAAGGTTCTTTTAGAAATAACCTAATTATAAATACCTATTAGTTTAAATATACGTAAATATAAAAATAAATCATACTTGAACCATATTTATATTTAAAACGGTTAATAAAAAACAAATCTTAATAATTTTTTGCAAATAAAAACTAACTAATCATATAATAATTTAAACTATTTAAACCTAAACATACGATCGAAAGAAATAGTTCCGAACTACTTGTACGGTAGTGGACTAGTGAAAGACTGACTGAAACGGGCGGCCAGCGCCGAGCTTGTGTGATGATTGAGACGAAACATCTGGCAACCAGTTCTGTTAGGGTTGGATTTCGATGTCAGTCTGACAAATAGTTCTTTCGCGAACTAGTTCACTGAACTAGTTCATTTTTGTGAAACAGTTCTGTTGAATTAGTTCGTCTAAAAGAACTAATAAGCACACCTCTACAACGCATAGCTGAGGAACATGCCCGAGGTCCACCTCGTTCCATACGCTTCACCTCGCAAATAACTAGAAATAAGATATCTAGAAATATCATGTATAACAATAGACTACGCAGTAGTTGACTTTTAGCAGCCATCAAAGATGTGCAAATAATAAAAAATATACATCGCAAATCCAGCAAAGAATAAGCGGACACTACAGAAGGCAATAAAGAAGCTTCAGAGACAGTACACAAATATCGCTTCTACTCGTAAACCAATAGCAAATGGGCCCGTCCTAACAAAGAAAAAACAAACATCTTTACTGCTAATCTTACAAGAGCATTTTTAACTAAAGTAACAGATATTGCCAAAGCAGTCTACAACTGATAAACAAAGAAGATCTAATAACTAGTATAGAAAGAAACCAATAAGCAAACTTAACTTATGAAAGGCACTATGTTTGGACTTAAGTCAAATCCTAGCTATGCAAGGCAAATACATATATTGCAAAGACTCATGCTTTGCAAGAATATGGAAATTGACTGCATGGTGAAAGATAGAAGCAATTGGGAGAGACCTACATTCAGGAGTGGATGGAAAATGGTTGACGAAGAAGAAGAAGAAGAAGACTCCCTATACAACAAGTCCATTGAATGATAAATAAAATATCAAAATTTCTTGAAAAAGAAAATATTTCAACGTTATATTTCTGGATATTTCCTAAGCGTTTGACAAAGTCTGGTACAAAGGCCTGCTCTACAAATGAAAAAAGACGCTCTCCAAGTCTCCAGTACCAATTTTTTCTTACATATTAAATATACAACCTATTTGTTAAATGTAATAATTAACAATCAAACTTTTGGCCTATTAACACTGTATATTTTAAAGCCTTCTACTTTAAAATGTGAAATATATATTTATATAATAAATGTTACCAGAGATAACTTTTTTTCTGTATTACCAAGTAACAAAACAAAATAATTGGTGTAATGTTGAATTTAATTTAATAATATTATTCCAACTCTTTACAATATATTCAATATATTATGTGTAATATATTTAATACTTCATTAATTACTCGTATTTTGAGCGCGTGGTTTTTGTTGAAAAATGTCGTTTTTATACCCAGAAGCTGAAACTTGTTTTAGTCGATATATTATGATGTCAATATGTTATGTTTAAAATTTTACCGAAAATTTTCCATGGCAACCTAGTTATGTAGAACGGTTTATAAACAAATTATAAAAAATTATCTTTTTTGGTTTAAAACCACTTTTTTTTTAATAAGTTGGATACATTTAAGACAAAAGTAATTTATTATTTAAATCAACACTTTGAATATTTAAATTACCACATTTTAATTAACCCTCTAACCACATCGTAAACATCAAACAAGAAATTATCAAATCCTATTATTATAGAGCTATAAGCACGTGCTCCAATGAAAATGTACTTCAGGAAAAAAAAACCTAGTAACAAAGATGTTGACTAAAAATTACTACTCATTGTAATTTATAAACAAGGAATTCCACAAGATTGAAGAGCGAAAACAACAAATTACCATAAGCAGTCATAAGAAGGGAATCAAAGATGACAACAAAACCTTGTAAAGGGCTTATCAGCAAAACTAAAAAGGATAGAAAATACATACAACATCACAACAACATTCAAATTAATTAGCACACTGAGATCTTTCCCATTCAAAACCAAACACAACAACATACAAAAATATAAAAAAACTAAATCTATAAAATACCTTGTGTTCAAGATAGTGGCTGAATAATCATTAAAAAGGGGAAATGAAGGTTGCTAATAGTAACTATTATTAATTATGTATCATATATGTGTGTGTCAAGAAAAATAAAAAAGTCAGATCTTGAAGTTCATTTTAGTATAATTTTAATCTAAGAATTCTCACATTTACAAATAGATAAATCTAAGAAATCATATCTAAGAAAAAGAACAAATCAAAACATTGGTCCTTAGAGCTTCGGATATTTGTGCTATTCCACGCCATACAACCTATAAGATCCACGTTTGCCGACAACGTTGAACGAGACAGTCGCAGAAATACATCGAGTGCTCCTTTGCCCCAGGCTTCAAGTCAAGTATACAATCCGATTGAACACATACTGACGATTTCACTGGACGGGACATCGAATCATCAAAAATCAGGGAAGTGAGCTTTTGTTCCTTACTTATCTGCCTTTAATTTCAATTTCCTAACTTATACTTATTCAATCTTGAAATTTATTGTTCATTGTTAGTTTACTTTGACACATAATAGTTAAAACATTTAAATTTGAATTAAAATGGGGGATTTGCCTACGTTAAAAAAGATAAGAGCATCTCTTAAAGCGCGATTAACCTCATTTATTAAATTCATTGATAGGGACTCAACCCAAGGTGAGATGAATGAGCCAACTCGCGCTGAAATTGAATTGCGCATCGAAAACGCAAATAGTATTTATACTCAATATCAAGAAACCCAATTAAAAATAGAAAGTTTACTGGACGCAATAACTGAGGAAGAAATAAATTACAGAGAAACGTTCGAAACATCATTTTATTCAGTTATAATTAAAGCAAAACAACTGTTGACAACAACCTCAGCTAGTGCCTCCAGTACATCTAGTCCTACTAGTGAACATTTTGCATCCAATCATACAAATACAACCTCCAATATAAAACTCCCTTCTATTGAATTGCCAAAATTCAGTGGCAACGTAGAAGAATGGTTAGATTTTCATGACTTATTTGATTCGTTAGTTATAAAAAATAATAGTATATCTGAAATACAAAGATTACATTATTTAAGAGCATGCATAACAGGTTCTGCTGAGAGAGTTATTGCTTCTATACCTCTCTCTGCTTCTAATTTTACTGTTACATGGAATCTTTAGGTTGAGAGATATTCTAACAAGGAATTGTTGTTGCATAACCATATTAAAGCCATCTTCAATTTAAAAGCAATCAATAAAGAAGGTTCATTTTCAATCAGAAATTTAATTGATAAATTTTGTAGCAATCTTAGAGCTTTGGAGGCATTAGAACAACCAGTCGAACATTGGGATGCCCTTCTCAAATATATTCTTTTGGAAAAATTAGATTCTGAATCTGTGAAAGAATGGAAGAAGGCCAACAATGGTAAAGTCAGTCAAGTTTCGGACATCATATATTTCCTAAAAACGAAGGCAGATACTCTAGAAAGATATAATCTAAATAAACCCAATATTCAAGGTACTTCTGTCAATAATCATGTCAAATTTAGACACAACAGTACCAAGGCTCTTGTAAGCACAAAATCTTCTTTTCTTTCTTGTCCTTTATGCAACCAGCAACACAAACTGGTTCACTGTAGTCAATTTCATTCATTAGACATTCCTGCCCGTATCAATAAAGTACGAAGATTTAAATTATGCTTGAACTGTCTGCATTCTGGACATCAACAAGCTACGTGCAAATATGGCGAATGTAAAAAATGTAACCAGAAACATCATACTCTTCTCCATGAATTTATTGAAAATCCACTAAATCCATTGTCTCAGGTCAATGATCAAGTAGTTGCTTCTCAGAGTAGCCCTCAGACACTTTCTAATACTTCTCAAAATCAACAAATCCTCCTATCAACAGTTGTTGTCCAAGTTCGTGACCATTTAGGGGTTGCTCATAATTGTAGAGCTCTTTTAGATAGTGGAGCTCAATCTAATTTTATCACATCAAGTTTAGTTGATTTGCTGGGTATTTCAAGGAAGCAGGTTAACATTTCTGTAGTGAGTATCGCTCATGTTTCTTCTAAAATAAATCACAAATGCAATATTGTTATTAATTCTTTACAATCTATATATTCTTTCCCCCTAGAGTGTTTAATCATTCCACAAATATGTGGACAACTTCCAGTTTGTAAAATTGATGCATCTTCGTTGCCCATACCTGCAAATATTCGTTTATCAGACCCAAATTTTCATACTCCTTCGGAAGTAAATATTCTGA
Organism: Diabrotica balteata; assembly: GCA_918026665.1. Taxonomy (NCBI): domain Eukaryota; kingdom Metazoa; phylum Arthropoda; class Insecta; order Coleoptera; family Chrysomelidae; genus Diabrotica; species Diabrotica balteata. The sequence continues at coordinate 42,657,685 of OU898282.1, read as the reverse complement.
TCAGTGCTAGTATTTTTTGGGACCTGCTATGTGTGGGTCAGGTCAAGTTAGGTCCTGAAAAACCCATACTTCAGAAAACTAGATTAGGGTGGATCATTTCTGGTCCTTTAATAAATACCAGGGTGAATAGTCAGCAATCTACCATATGTGGATTATCACACAATATCGAAACTGACGGCCTTTCTAGGTTTTGGGAGATTGAGGAGTGCTCAGGTACTAAACTTCAGTCTCCAGAAGAGTTATTGTGCGAGAAGCACTTCAAATCAACCTTTAGGAGAAATTTGGATGGTCGGTTCATTGTGTCCATTCCTTTTAAGTCACAGGTTGACTCTTTGGGAGAATCCAGACCAATAGCTCAAAGAAGGTTCTATAGCTTAGAAAAAAAGCTTCTTAATGATTATATCATGAAGGAGCAGTATGTTGCATTTATGCAGGAATACTTTGCTTTAGGCCACATGTCAAGAGTTACTGATTGTACTCTGCCAATACATAGTTATTACTTTCCTCATCACGGGGTGATGAACCAGGACAGTCTCACTACAAAACTCAGAGTAGTGTTCGATGGTTCCTGTCCGTCATCATCTGGTAATTCGCTCAACGATCTTCAGATGGTAGGTCCCGTCATGCAGAATAATTTGATATCTATCCTGTTGAGATTTAGAAGGTATCCATTTGTTACATCTGCGGACATTGCCAAAATGTACCGCCAAATTCTTATTGATGATACTCTAAGGTGTCTCCAAAGAATCTTATGGAGAAATCATCCGAAAGATCATCTTCATTCATATGAATTAAATACAGTTACTTATGGCTCTACGTCAAGTAGTTATCTAGCCACTAGATGTCTCTATCAGCTATCATTAGAGCATTCTGATACATTCCCTCAAGCTTCTAAAATCATAGCTGAAGACTTCTATGTTGACGACTTGTTAACTAGTTCTGATTCGTTAGAGGACTTAATCTTTAATTGTAAACAAGTCTCTGAAATTCTTTCAAAAGGTTGCTTCCCACTTAGAAAGTGGACGTCAAACAATTCTTTATTTCTTAAGTCCATCCAGGAATCTATTTCATTAGACACTCCCTTCCTTTTTGGTGCCAATGAAAACACAAAGACACTTGGGTTACAATGGTGCCCTAAATTAGATTCATTGTCCTATTCTATTGATTCAAATGTTACTCCCAAAATTATCACTAAAAGATCAATACTTTCTGGTATCGCTCAAATATTCGACCCTTTAGGTCTCTTAAGTCCATCAATCATTAAAGTCAAAATCCTTATGCAACTCCTTTGGTTAGAGAAGTTAGACTGGGATGAAGGAGTGCCATTGCATATTCAGTCTGAGTGGTTATCTTTCAGAGATCAGTTGCACGAGTTGAATAAATTGCAAATTCAAAGAAATGTAGTTCTCCCTAATTCTGTTCTTATTGAAATGCACGGATTCTGTGACGCAAGCGAAGTTGCTTATGGCGCGGCCATATATATTCGCAGTGTTGATAAAAAGAGTAACATTTTTATAAATTTACTTTGTGCTAAAAGCAAAGTAGCACCTGTAAAGAAACTGAGCGTACCTCGCCTGGAACTTAGCGGAGCTTTGATCTTATCACGTCTTTCTAAAATGGTTATTACTTCTTTGAATATTCAGTTCAATAAGATTTTTCTGTGGTCTGACTCAACCATAACCTTGGGCTGGATAAAAACTTCGTCACATGTACTAAAAACTTTCGTTGGTAATCGTGTTTCAGAAATTCAGTCCAACACAGATCCCGAAAATTGGAGACATGTACCTACGGATTGTAACCCTGCTGATTTACTCTCTCGAGGAGTTGAACCTCAGGTTCTAAGCTCTTGTTCATTTTGGTGGCACGGCCCATCATTCTTGCTAGATTCTCCTGAAACTTGGCCAGTTCAAGTATCTTTTGATAAAGAAAAACTTCCAGAGTTTAAAACTATTAGCAACCAATTTATGATAGCTTCGTCTACTCCACTATTTGATTTTGAAAAGTATTCGAGTTTTTCAACCTTGGTAAGGTCAGTGGCTTACTCTTTGCGTTTCTACTACAATTCTCAACGAAAGAACAAAGCCACTCGTGTTTTGGGACATTTAACCACGCAGAAGATTAACAATTCTACCCTTACTCTAGTTAAGTTGGTACAAGCTGAAGGTTTCCCATCTGAGATTCAGTGCTTAAGAAGAGGTAATGCAGTTTCTTCTAAAAGCAGAATCTTATCACTTAATCCCCTTTTAGATTCAGAAGGATTACTCAGGGTCGGTGGTAGATTAAGTAATTCAAACTTTTCTTATCAAAAGAAACATCCTATTCTAATTCAATCTAATCATAAGTTTATTATTCTGTTTTTCCGTCAAGAGCATATCAAGCTGTGCCATGCAGGACCTCAACATCTCCTAGCTCACGTGCGTGAGAAATATTGGCCTTTACATGGAAAATCATTGGCTAAGAGAACGGTTCGCGAATGCTTGCGTTGCTTTCGCTTCAATCCCGATCAAGTTAATCCCATCATGGGAGATCTCCCCCAATCAAGAGTCACCCCCTCATTTCCATTTGCTGTTACAGGAGTTGATTATGCCGGTCCATTTGCCCTCAGAACTAGTCGTCATAGGGGCGCTTCTTCATATAAAGGTTATATTAGTTTATTTGTTTGCCTATCGACAAAGGCCATTCATTTAGAGGTGGTAACGGATCTTTCCACCGAAGCCTTTATGGCGGCAATAAAACGATTTATAGCTAGAAGGGGCAAACCATGTCAGATGATGAGTGATAATGGAACCACATTTGTGGGTGCCAACAATTCTTTGTTGGAATTGGGTAAATTTTTGAAAACCAATGGTAATAAATTCCCTGATATGTGTGCTAAATCTGATATAAATTGGAAGTTCATACCGGCTCATTCTCCTCATTTTGTCGGTCTCTGGGAGGCTGGAGTCAAATCGGTGAAGACTAACCTCAAACGAGTTATGACAGATACGAAATTAGATTATGAAAGATTTGTTACATTACTAACTCAGATTGAAGGAGTATTAAATTCTCGTCCTTTGAGTGCTTTGTCTTCTAACCCTTCTGATCTTTTGCCTTTGACACCAGCTCACTTCCTCATTCTAAGAGCCATGGATTCCGTTCCAGAAATAAATCTATCAAACTCATCCATTACCAGTTTGTCTAGATTCTAGCAGTTGCAGCAACTTCGCTATCATTTTTGGAAACGTTGGTCTCTGGAATACATCTCCGAATTGCAAGAACGGAAGAAATGGAAAGTCAACCAATCTAAAATTCAGACTGACACACTCGTCCTCATCAAAGAAAGAAATTTACCTCCTTTAAACTGGTGTCTTGGGCGCGTAGAAGCTTTGCATCCCGGCGCTGATGGAGTTACACGAGTGGTTCCCATAAGAACTTCAAAAGGACTTATAAAGCGAGCTGTTACAAACATTTGTCCACTTCCGGTTCCTAGTGATCAAAGTGAAGGTGCAATCACGCCTTAAGTTCTAGAACTGTTAATGCGTCTTAGTTAAAGAACATTTGTTTGATTTTTAAACTTAAAGGTTTATAATAATTATTGAAAATGTATTTGTTCATTTTATTGCATGTAATGCATTTCTTCATTTACTTGCTTACCTGTTAAATTGAAAGCGATCCTTTCAAGGTGGGGGGCATGTTCAAGATAGTGGCTGAATAATCATTAAAAAGGGGAAATAAAGGTTGCTAATAGTAACTATTATTAATTATGTATCATATATGTGTGTGTCAAGAAAAATAAAAAAGTCAGATCTTGAAGTTCATTTTAGTATAACTTTAATCTAAGAATTCTCACATTTACAAATAGATAAATCTAAGAAATCATATCTAAGAAAAAGAACAAATCAAAACACCTTGTGAATTCAATAGTTTCTACCTGGGAAAAACTGCAAGACCACCAAGTGTAAAGATAAACGAGCGTGAAACATACATCAAGAATAGAGACTTGGATAAATCTCAGATGAGCAAAGATAAGAAACACAGACCGCAATTAAAAGGTGTAATTAGTAATCATGAAAGAAACAGAAATGAAAAAGAGAAAAGTCAAAGAAGCAGCCCTCATCCTACTTAACGAAGAAAAATGGGTAGCAAACTCATAAGCAGAATGCAGCAGATCTCGGTTGTCAATACTAAAAGAAGAAGTCAACAACAAAAATATATCCACAACTGTAACGGTATATAATCACAATAATTACAAAACAGGTTACACAAACATATAACACAAAAAACACAAAACAATCAGAATATGAAATCCAGAACATAATGATTAACGTACCATAGAACAAGCTGGCTTTAGACCAGGCAGATCTACAAACGACAACATTATAGATCTAGAAAATGCTATTCACGCAGCTTTTAAAAATAATTAAAAATGCATGGCAATATACTCTGACATAACTAAAGCATTTGATACAGCAAGGAAATACCGCATATTGAATATTAAAAAAAAATGGGTTATCAAGGAAACATTTTTTCTACATTAACGTGTTTTTAACTCAAAGAACATTTCAAGTCCAAGCGAATGGTGCTATACCGTATCCTAGAGAACAGCAAAATGAAATCCTACAGGGATCGATTATTAGCCCTACCCTATTCTTATTATCAATAAAATCTATACATAATAAAAATCATTGCGAAACCTGTCCAGGCAAGACTATATGCTGATAACCTAATTCTTCACATCAAAGGTAAGAACGTTAATCGTATGGCGTCAATATTACAAGAACACTTAAATAAACTAGTATATTGGTATATTATTTTCAAAAAGACATATCGAAGATAAACCGAATCTTATGGGTGAAAACCAAAATCTTTTTTATAAAAACGAAATAAAGTTTCTAGGAGTGAAATTTGATCAACAGTTAAATTGAAAAAGTCTTTTTAGCAATTAGTTCTTTCATGTCGAAATTTCCCTAACTTGTTAAATTATCTTGCTCACAAACCTTGGAATGTCGATGGTAAACACTACTCATGTTATATAGATCCTTAATTTCTTCCAAAATTGATTACGGATTTGTTGCACATAACTCTGCCAGCACAATAATATTAAAAACTTTGGATACGTTATATAACACCTCCCTAAGTATTATACTTGGAACGTACAGAAGAACTTCGATAAATAGCATACAAGCTCAAATAGGTGAACCCACGCTAGAGCTTGGTAGGAAGCTCTTAGAGAACTATAATCTCCAAACAAATAATTATATATCCAAACAAATAATTCTATTTCGTAACAAATAAATATTTTCACGCCAGTTACCTAAATAAATCCAGTCTGCATAGACTTGTTTCTGGGAATGTTAGTCTCCGCCGACGGCGCCTACTTGACCCTGGACCGGCTATTCAAAATGCATAAACAAAATATTTTTCAGCAGGGCTAGGGGTCGAGACAGACAGTGAATTAGCGACTTTCGTTGGACCTATCTTTCAAGTTCGGAGAGGTTTTCTTCACGTTGCAAGCTACGCAATAAGCCGGGAAGCCGTAAAATGTGAATAGTGTTATGGTGTTTTCGGGAAAGTTCGTAAATTGTAATTTTCAAATTAGGTTCCTACGATAAGTTATACACTCACAGTTTATAAGTTCTATTTCTTGCCCTTTTTTCAATTACAGTTTCTCTCTAAACAAGCAATTGTTTTATTTCACTCTATATCAATTCAACGGGCCAAATCAAAGCAGCTTTAAAACTCCATTTAAGTTTCTTTACTGAGCTGTCATAGGCTAACGGACTAATTGGACTTACAGCAAGTACAAAACCGCTGAAAGAGACACTGTTGGCATACAAGACTCTCCATGGAAGGGATGTTGAAAACCGGCTTTTCTCCAGCAGCTTAATACAATTCTAGCATAATGCCAAGTAAAATATAAAAATTAATCGTTGTATACCATCGTTTACCCCTTCTGTGGCTCAGTGGTAGAGGCGCCTACCTTTGAACGTAAAGGTCGTGAGTTCGAATTTCACCTGGGTGGGAAAATTTTCGTTTATTAAAAATTAATAAATGAAAATAATTTCTATCCTTGTGCGATCGGTACTCACCGGAGGGACCGCAGACGTTCGCATACAATTAGAGTCTCTTAGCAAAGACAATGACGTCGACTTTGCTAAGTATCAAGATAATTACTTTACACCTACACACACACTACACTAGGTACCTGACTGTAAAAATTCACTGTACCATGCCAATGACCATTAGTTGTAGACGCATTAAACTCGATAAAAAAAAAACTTATACAGAAGTAAAACATTTCACATTTGTATTTAGGAATAAAACATAATTAAAACTTTTTTAAAAAGTGTCGTCAAAATTTATACAGGAGCATAACGTGACGTTTTTGGTCTAGATCAGATCATCCTCAGAGCATCCTTTAGTAATTGAAGCCAACACTAAAATTGTAGCTGTGACGTCAATATATGGTTTTACATTATTCCAAATTTAAATTCTAATGTGACTCTAGGTCGATGGCATTGAGTAAAAATGTAATACTTAAAGAGCATGTTTCTTTGCTCGACTTGAAATGAGGTTCTTGTCAGTTAAAACGACACAGACCAACTGGCTGAGGTGACACGAAATATAATTCAAGAAGACAGCATTAACATGACGAGGTATGGGTATGTTCAGAGACTAATGTAATTTTTAAAATTATAAAATTCATAAAATAAAATAATACCTAATATCTTATTAATGAAAACTTTTAGTTAAGATTAAATTTGTTTAAATTATATTATTTATTGTCTTAAAGCTGCAAATCTCTGTTATTGATAAAACAAGTAAGTTATTAAATTAGTGGAAATAATGTTTGAATCTATGACATCATAAGTAGTATGAAAATTGATTAAGGTAGAAAATGAAAGGAAGTAATGTAGTACTGTACACATAAAAGTGTAGGCAATGGCATAGAAAGTAGTATATACTAAAAGATTAAAGTGAAATTAAATGAAATTGAAGTTAAAAATTTTTGATTGAGTAATAGTGGTTGCCTAATGACCGTAAGAGAACTGGTGTGTAAATATCTGAAAGTTTAGAAAGATGAATAGTCAAATGATTAAGCCTATTAAGAGAATGTATGTGATATATAATAACAGAATATGATATATGATATAATAGTTAGAATGTCAATCATATTTAAAAAGGGACCTCGAAAAACGATAAAATTTGCTTTTTCTTTTTTAATCATACATTTGCATTCTACACTTAAAGTAAGCATTTTACGAAAAAAATCACAGGAATAACTTTCCTCTTAAAATAATCCAATTTATTATAAAACGTACTTTTGAAACGAAAAAAGTAATTGTTTATAATTTGTTTAAAAATTGTTATAAATAACATTAAAATTATATTTCAGCCCGTGGGCATACAATTATTGACCTTTTTCGACAAAAGCCACCCGCGTAAAACCTCATGAAAACTAAAAAATTATGATTTAAGAGAATATTAAAAATAATAAAAACATTAAATAAATTTCTGATTAACTCTAAAATATAAAATAAAATTAACAATTTAAAAGATTTGTATACCAATATTATTAAATTTTTACTAATTATTACCTGCCAACCCAAATAATGCTAATAAATAAATAAATAAAATAAATGAAATAAAATTGAGAAATTTTGTTTGTAAATTTATTGTGTCGTTATTCGTTGTTATGTATAAACTAATAGCGAAAATTTTAAGTTTTGGATGACATACGTAATAAACCAGCTGCCAATAAAATTTTCAGATAAAATTTTCCGTCTCACTGATTTTTTCGATATTTTCTTCAAGATTGACCGGACATCACGCCATGAATGATAATTTCTAATACGACAGCAGCAGCGATGAGATAGAATCAAACTCCATCTCCTGCTTTGGTGGTAAATTAAATTAGGCAAATCGGTACGTAGCCCGAAGGGCGGAAATTCAAGCCGAATACATTCGTCAAGTCTTCCGGCAGAAGGGCGAAGTTCGGTGTCCATTAAGGGCACGAGGTCAGTGGTGAAAAATTTACAGGGCTAAACTTGATCATTTTAATTTTCAGATTATACTACTACAAATTGGACAATTTTAAAGATATTTTATTATATTTACAATAACTTTTACCAAATTAAATATTAGAGGAATTTTATTTCGTAAATAACTTGTTTCTTTATTTTATTTTTCCAAGAAAGTTTCAACAGTGTGATAATATGTATCGCTTACCAATGGCACAACATGGAGTCATTGTAGTACACAATGCACACCTTAATTTATTATGTTATGTTCAAACATCAAACTTTTTTTTTAATTTTTATTAGCTTTGTCAAAAGTAATTGAAGACCATGCGTAGAAAAATATACTGGCTCATTTTAAAATATTTCATACAAAAAACAATATATAATTGATTGTAAATATGATAGGTATTCACTCACCTGCTAACGAGTATCAAATATACTCCGTTCTACGGTTAGTTATATTACCAATAGTTAGTTCTGAGTTCTACATCGACTAAATATGCTGATTCTGGAACCGAAGATTCAACCACAATCGTGGTATATCCAGTCTGTGTTAGCAGCCAGCTACTGGAAATTATTTAGTTGTTTAATTCCTCGTTCTTTCCTTAGCTTTCTTTTACCAGACTCCTGATTTCGTTGCTGATGTTTAAAGGTTATTGCACCTTCATGCACTGTTGCGCTTCGTTATACTGTTGGGTGTGTTCCTGCATTGGGTGTCCCGCTGCGTCTTCCCAGGTACTAAAGTCGATGTCACCTTTATTTAAGTTGTTTTAAGTTTGTCTCTCTATCGCTTCCATTGGCATATCGTGAGAAATGCTATATATCGTTCTATATCAATTTGTGAAAACAGTATTTGTTTTTGGGAGGCTCGTATCGGGATGTGGACCACGTGTTCAGTTCACCAAAGTTAGTGTTACACAATCATTTGTTCAGTACTTGTTAAGTTCGCTGCTTCTTAGTTGGTGATATTGATTTTTCGACTCTTTCAGGTCGCTGTCAGAATTCTTCGACGAGAACGTTGGTGATATTTTTCCAAAGACATTAAGTGTCTTTTGTAGGTAGGCACAGCCATAAGTAAGTCTAGGAACAACTATGATGCGGTAAACTTAAAGCTTTTTTTGGATGTTGATATTATAAGGCGAACAAAAGCTTTACCTGTCTAAAAATAGCACAACTCAATCAAAACTGAATTTTTCTATCGATGCCTGCATCTCGAGAAACATGGCTGTGGAGATAATCAAAATTCAGCCGTCCATCCATCATATTTTTAAGACTTTCACCATTACCCCTGATGGTTAGTTTAGGAGCGCTGGAGGCTGGCGCAGAGTGGCCATTCACAACCTTCTTATAAGATAGGGAAGACACAGGAGTACTATTTTACACGTTTTCTACTTTAGTTCTAGCAGTCGAAGAGTTAACATCGTTAAGTTTAAGCAATATAATGATTAAATATTATATTGGTTTTTTCGGTGTTATTTCTTACTGAAACTTGGCTACTTAATAAGTGTAACAATTCGTCAATTGTTTCGTAATCCTGTAATGTTATAAGAAGTATTCTTGTTTTGAAGGAGAAGTCCGTGGACAATTCTATAAAAAGGTCCGTATTCTATAAAAAGGTATACAACTGTGTAATTTCAGGAAAAAGACCGTGGTGTCTATTCTGCAAACTGGTTTTCTCTTATGAAAAGTTTATTATTATTTGTAAAGTCTTATTTAAATGTTACTTAGACACTGTGAATATATGTATGAAGTACCTCTGTCGAAAATTCTAGAAAACCATTTTGATGTTCCTCTTCTAATCAGCAGAGAATTTAACCGTTGACTATCAGATAGCGGAGAAGTTCCTCCAGAGATGCTGGAGGGCACAAATATATCGAAGTATCTTTCAAGTAATGACATAGTTATACTCATCAATACAAAGAGGCGCCATATTATGGACATTATGAAGAGTAATACTTTCTGTTTAATAAATGGGAGGACTAAGTCTGCTACCCCGGCACAATTTGCTTACATTAGCAAAGCTCAAAATAGTGTAATTGACTTAGCTTTTATTCAGAATAGTACAATACCTATTATTTAAGATTAATGTCTAATGAACAATACCAGCCTTTTTGACCACTTAAGTATACTGGTAACTTGTGTTTTAGACTTTATTCGAGAAAGTCTTAAATTAAAAAAAAACAGGTTCGATATATAAAAACCCATGTATCAATGGAATACTGATCTTAACTTCTTCTATAAAACTGCTAGAACTAAGACTAGAAAAGTCTTTTTTGTAGTGTCAGGCAAAGACCCACGTGGTTTGATCATGAATGTATCTTAGCTAAAAATAATATAAAACAAAGTCTTCAAATTGCTAGAGTAAATAACTTGTTCGACTCTTACTCAACAAATTTTCTGACACAAAAAAACAATAACATAATACTTTTATAACTTACATATATTCTCAACTTGCAAAAAATATTGACTTAAAAACATTTTGGTCAATGATTAGGAAATTTTAGAAAAATTACAATATTTCTTCTCTTAATGCTGACGTATACGAACAATTTTATTAAAATGTATATCCTACATAACTATCACATAATGACTATCCTTTTGATGTAATACATTCCATTTTTGACGCTATTATAACCAGTGATGAAATATAGAGAGTTTTGAATAACTGTCTTGATCGTAAATCGGCAGGAACTGAATATATTTCTTATGAATTTTTAAAAAATTTTCCAAATAATAGGATCTGATCGATTTAACGGGCTTGTTTAATAGAATATTGGAAATAACCATTAACCCGCATAACTAAAGTGATGTCATTATTACTGTTGTAAAAACAACTTATTTAATATTATAATTGTATTTAGTTATTTCATCAACTTCTGCTCTCAGTTCGTCAGACCTCGTGTTAATGTGGTTTCGACTCTCTCTGTCATAATAATCTCTCCTCACCCCCATTATAGGACTTAGCTTAGGACAACGACAGTGCGAGACATTCCCAAAAGTGCGTGATGCGTAAGTGAAAAATGCGCTTGTAGAACCGTTGTTTTGTGTTAAACCCTAAACCGTTTTGTTTCTCTCTGTATCTCGATGTATCTTTGTTACTGCCTCCTAGCACTTAAAGCTAATGATATTTGCACAACTCTTTTTAGTTTAATCAGAATACGATAATTTCAATGTTGAATCAGCCCTATAAGGTCATTACAAATAAATCGAAAGAAAAATACGTCTTAGTGTTTTATTGCTTCAGTGGTCCTTGATAAATATGAAAATGAAGCAATTGGGTGTTCAACACTGCACCTCTCTTAAATGTGGAAAGTTTGGTAATAGATTTACCCTCTCCACCAATTACCTTGATGTTTTAAAAGGGTAAAAGAGATGATCTAGCAAACTATAGAGGTGTGCCTTCTTAACTGTGTTGAGAAAATATTCACTAATATTTTGTTTACTACACTAATAGACTCAGAGATTGGGTTGTTGAAAACAATGTTTTTCCTGAGTGCCAGTCAGAGTTGAGGGAATCACGGGGTTGCATTGATAATGTACTCACCCTTACTTCTGCTGTGCAACGGCAACAACGACTGAAAAATTTCAAAGTATATACTGAATTTGTAGATTACAAACGGGTTTTAGATTCCATTATCTATTTGGTGTGAAAAATGCTATTTGGCTTTAGGGTAAGTTCTAAACTAATAGATATTTTGAAAAAAAATAGTAATAATGCTAGAATGTACATCAAAACTACAAACGGCTGCACAAGACCATTTGATTTTATAATAGGTGTCGTACAAAGAGAACCTGTAAGTTCAATATTATTTTATTTATTTATTGCAGATATAGATCAATTTTTTATCAGTCGGGGTCAAAAATTATTTTCATGGATAGGAAAAATTAAATAACAATGATACTGCACGCTGATGATTTGGTCATTATTTCTGACTTAAAAGTTAAGTTCGGTAAAAATTAAGTTTCCAAAGCGGTCAAATCGGCAGTAGGGGTATTAAATTTCTATACAAGAAGAAAACAATTAAAGTTATCTAAAAATTTGTATACCAAGGAGTCACCTTAATCACAACAGAAATGGCCGATACAACAATGGAGAGAGCAAAAAATAAAATTGACAATGTATTAGGTTTCATGACTAAAACCAAAATGAATTCTTTTACATCGCGTGTGCAACTTTTCGATTCATTAGTTCAAACCCTTTTTATGAACTGTGTGCCGGTTAGGGAAATGATATACGCTGATCAGTTACAAGAATACAAATAATTTATTTAAAAAACTTTTACACCTTAGTATCAATACACCTTATGCTGCTGTTAGGTTGTAAACAGGAACAGTAAAAATTTCTTTCACTATTTTTAACCTTACTTTAAAATAGCTCATTAAACTATTGAGAATGCATGATTTACGATTTGTTTTTTATGTGAACTTTAAATTACTTTTGTAAATAACTCAGTAAATAATAACAGATACAACTGGGTCTCAGAGATTAAGTAATATTTTCAAATATTAGACTATGAATTTTCTTGGGAGGGAAACATTTCTAATTGGCTGTTAAAATACAAGAAAAACATGTTACAAAAATATAAGGATATGCTTAATCAGGAAGACATTCAAACATTTTCTGTATCAACATTAACACCTATTTACTAACATTTATCTCTAGGTACTATAGTACAGCAATATCTAGAATTTCAAATTCCGATAAAATACATTCACACCATAGCGCAACTTAGAACATCTAATCGCTAAGTTTTAAAACTGACCTATAATAGTATAACTTATCATATTCGACCATCTGAAATCTGTACTACTTGCAACACAAACAGGTAGGAAACCCTTAAAAATTTACTATTTAAATGTCCCATTAACAGTTCAATGAAGCCAGTTAAAGTGGCCCCCTTATCAGTTGTACCGATTTTATTGGTTGTCTCATTGAAGTCACGATAACCTCTATAAAAGCAATTTTAATATATGTTTAAAACATCCTAAAACTAAAATATTTGTTTTGAATGAATAACTTTCAGATTTTCATTTATTTAGTTAAGGTTTACTAGATTGGCTATTCATTTTATTTACTGATAGCACTACTCTTTTTATTACATTTGTTACTTTTATTTGTTTGTAGTTTTTAAAAACAATAAATATCTATCTATTTATCTATCTACCTATCCATTTCATTTTACACGTTTTGATTGACAAAAGACCTGAGAAGTTTGGTTACTGAGCTTACCGACCATATGTTTATAACGCTTTTACGGCGTGCATCAAAAATAACTTGTGCCTGTTTCCTTTATTGCGATCCATATTTTCTGCAAAACAATGGGGTCGATTTTAAAAGTGCTACAAGGTTCCATTTTCTTGCTAGTCCCTTGTCTATCAGATTCTTAAGTAATAAGTAATAGCAAAATTATCCAACTACCCAGTTTGAGTCGAGACCAAGAGAGGTGTAAATAAATATGAATGGAAAGATCTTAAGAAATGAATGGGTAGACGATATAGAAGCGATAGCAGATCAACAATTCAACTTGACGCAGAACAAAGAAATATGGAAGCAATTAGAAGGGACCTACAAAGGTAAACAAAGTAAAATAGAGTAAAATTATTCATCATCTAGCCTCAGAAGTTCACTGCTGAACATGGACCTCTTCTTCGTATTTCCAACCCCGGTGCCACTCTCACCCAGTAAACTTATTAATAGACTACAACTATAAAGCCACGTTTACACGATGACAATTGACGAGACAATTGTCATTGGACAATTGCCATCACCTGGTTGCGGATTATCAGAGGCCAATCCAGTTAAACAAGATGTTTATACGGGGCCAACTATTGCCATAGCAGTAGACAGCTAAAACATGGCCGACTGCTCGTCATCTGTTGTGTCCGGTGAGAATATAAAACTAATGTAAAATCAGCTTTACGGGGAGTTAATCAATGCGTCTTTCAATGTGCTACTAAAAGAGTTAAATAAGAAGAAAGAATGGACAAGAAAGTGGCTTTTAAGAAGAAACAGTCACGGCGCATCATCTTAATTAATAAGGGAACTGCGGATGGAAGATCCAATGGAATATTAACACTTCCTTTATTACGTTAAACCACTTAAGAGTCGTCACGTACACAACCGCTGATCTAGATCCAGATTTGGCACTTTTTTCAGTTTACTCATCTCAAATTAAACGTACCGCGAAAAAACTTGATATTTGCTTTCCCCTCAGCCAAACCAAATCCTTTGTTTATGCTTTCAGCAATAATTGCAACGAGTGCCGTTTTGCGAGCATTTCTATCCTTGTATAAGTCGTCTTGCTGGTCCCACAAACACTTGTGTTCTTTGTAAAGTTCAACGAATTTTAAATTTATTTCGTTACTCTACTTTGGTGCCATTTTACTAAAGAATAACCAAACGTAACACAAATAACACAAACGACGTGTATGTTTTGACTGACACAAGAGAACTAGAGGAAATTAGCAAAAAAGAAGACAGCACTACTAGCCTACACCGTTTACACGGCGCCAATTATCTCGACAATTGAGATTACGAGTGGTGGGGGGGCGGGGTTCACTGGGCGCAGAGCTCATTCTCCTCAGTCTACTCCCAAAAACAACTGAATTTTGAGCCAATTGTGAGGACAGTTGACAAGGCAATTGCCCTGAAGTGTTTAGACGAAGACAATAATTTCATGCCAGTCAGTTGTCTTCTGATAATTGTCTCGCCAATTCTCATTGGCATTTTTTAAAAAACGTCGTCGATATAAAATAAATAAATACTGCAAATAATCTGGTAATTGAAAAATATTTTTTTATAAAATCGGAAAAAAACAAAGTCACGACACTACTATAAATCTTCGAGTTTTAAATAACAAACCAATTCAACCCTTAGATCTGTCCAATCAAGGTGTTAATTACTACCACCAGCAATAGCAGCACCACTCTATACATTATAACTCATGAATTACACCTTAGACTCACAGCTAATGTTGTTACCAAAGAAATAATGAAATTTTCCAAGTTGGGTTAACACGCAATCACGAATGTAGATAGAGTACCGAACGGAAAATTATTGACCCTTGCATTACGGGCTCGCTTAATGATTTTGATCGTTTATGTGGCGTGCCACTAACCTACTTAATTCTGACACGGAGTTGTCATGCTGTAAACATAACATTATTAAAACAATGTTAGAACATGAAAGAGGTCCGTTGAGTACAATGTAAAACCCAAGGGATTTCTTTCAGAAGAATTGGCTGACATGAAAATTATATGTGTCAAAAATTTTCACGAAAAATGGCTTAAATTTTATTAACGTTATTAATTAGGTAAAAATTATCTAATAGAGTGCGTGCGACTGAATTTTTTTAAATTCACTGATTTGCTTGACTTTTTGACTGTAGGTAGAAAATAGTTAAAAAATCTACCCTATGAAAATATGTATTTTTCTCCGGGAAAGCACTTGAAGACCACACGGAAGAAAGGCGAAATGTCAATTTTTTATTATTTTTTGCAGCAATATGTAGGTTTTTACTAGTAGTTTTATGTGAGTCATTCAAATATGGAAAAAAGACGAATCCTCATAGCTTAAAACACAGGTCGAAGTTACAGGTCGAATAAATGAAGTAATGAAGCGGTTAAGACAACAGAGCCATAAAACAAGTAACGATTGTCAATGTAAAAGACTGAATTGTTTTGTTTGTATGGGGCGTGATAAACAAAATATTTACTTGGCAGGCCTAATAACGTTAATGCCCGTAAAGCAAAGAAGAGCTCGAGATTAAGCTACAAGATTGCATGATGCAACGTATTCTTTTAGACCTTTGTTTTAAAGCTTTTCTAAGCCTTTTCTAAGCCTAAAAGTTATTGGTAGTGCACCAATTGACAAACGCGGAAAAAACTCAAAAAAACACGCATTAACAAAACAACAGCTAGATGAAGTTATTGAACACATAAAGTGTTTTAAAGGAAGAAAAAGCCATTATATTAAAAATAGAAATAAGAAAATGTACACTATGTACAAATCTGATAAGGGAGCTCCTGTGTCTTACGAAACGTATCGACAAATCTTTAATAAGCATTTTAACATTAGCTTCGGCTATCCGCGGAGTGATATGTGTAGTGCTTGCGATCATTTCTTGGCTAACTTTAAGGTCCTTCACAATAAACTAAATGAAGCAAAAGATAGAAGTTGAGATAAAACGAATAACTTTGGCAAATAGCCTACACAAATCCAAAGCGGATGCATTTTATGAAATAAAGAGAAAGGCAAGAAAAGCAGCAATGCAGAATGTTAACTGTAAAGCAGTCGCTATGGATTTTGAAAAATGTTTATCCACTCTAAATATTCCGACCAACGACGTGTACTATAAGAGACAACTGACGCTTTACTCCTTTAACATTCATGTATTGTCAACAGGAACTGATACATTGTATTGTTTTCCAGAAACAATAGGAGGCAAAGGTTCAAACAAAGTAGTGTCATTTCTGCACCACTTTATCTTTGTTCAACTTTATCTGTCAGTTCGTCAGCTCCACATATTCTGTGATTCATGTGGCGGCCAAAATAAACACTTCACTGTTTTCCGTTATCTTCACTTTGTAGTTAATACTGCAAAAAGGTTGGACTCAATCAAAGTAACCTTCCCAATACTAGGTCATTCTTACATGGAGTGTGATCGAGATATGGGTGTAATAAACCAAAAAATTATGGCTGAACTTCCTGAGGATTGGTACACGGAAATTAGAGCATGTCGAGTAAACCCAAATCTGTTCGATGTCGTAGAGGTCGATGAATTATTTATAACAAACTGGTTACTATTCTTGGACCAAATTTACGTAACTAAACCAACATTTAAATCAAGACCAATCAGAGAACTTGAAATATTGAAAGATCATCCACGCCTTTTTAAACACCGAGATTCCTATAATAGACAATGAGAGACGTCAATTATACGCAAACCACTTACAAATTCCGATGAGGTGCAACTACCCGAGAGCCAGTTTATTTTGCCACCAAAATTATATACTGGTGAGTTTGTTTTAAAATTCCCTTCCTTTTCTCTTTTTTCGTAGAGATGTTTTTTAGAGCTAAGGAAAATATCTAAGGAAAAATTTAACGATCTGGTCCGCTTGAGTCAGTTTTGCACATCTGAAAGGGCTATATTGTTCTATAGCGGCTTACCTTACATTATATATAGGAACAGAAAAAAAATTGTTGTCATATATTCTGCTTTTTTCCCGTATTTGTAGTGACTTGTGTTTACATAAAGCAATGTTTCTAAGTTTTGTGTTTTATTTTAAATTCCGTTGATTAAATAATACGTTACAAAATAACTAGGAAGACTACTTAAATAAAGAAGTACGCAAAATATTTAATTGTATGATGGTGTTTAGGGTTTGAAAGTTAAAAATTCAATTTTTTCGAATTAACCTCTTTGTGACATTTCGCCTTTCTTCCGTGTGGTCTTCACTTATGTTCCACCCCAACTCGGGAGTAGTTAGTGTTAGCCACTTGCCTAGTAAATTTAACTACTGTTTTTCGAGAATAACTTCAAAAATTTAGATTTTATTGTAAAAACTTCTTACCCAATCCTTAATGTTCCCCACCTTGCATCTATCTCGTATAATTGTACTTCTAGCTCTGTCGCATAGTATTTTACTGTAAATTTTTAAAGATCTCATTAAATTGTTTTCACCTCTGCTGTTTCTAATATCGTTTTTGTCCTGTTTGTGTCAGGCCGTGATTCTGCTGTCAGGTTGTGTTGTCCTGCTGCGTATGTTATTATTGGTCTGATGACTGTTTTGTAAATTCTACCTTTTATTTCTTTCCCGTTATTTTATTTCTCCATATTTTTTCATCTAGGCAACCTGCAGCTCTGCTTGCTCATTCATTTGATCTTCCACGTCTTTTTGAGTTTTCAATAGCTAAATACTGTGATGCCTAGATATTTAAACTCTATCACTTGTTCTATTATCTGACTTTTCAGCTCCAGTTTACATCTTAATAAATTTGATGTTATAACCATGTATTTTGTCCTTTTTGGGGAAATTAACATGTTAAATTTTCTGGCGGTTATAATAAACGTATGGTAGAGTATACGTTGTAAATCATCTTTACTCTGAGAGAGTACTATTGCGTGGTCTACATAGCAGATCTTGTTTGGCTGTTTTTCTCCCATTTTTTATACATTTTTAGTTCTTACTTTTTTTATTATTTTATCCATAATCAGGTTAAACCACATTGAACTCAGGGAATCTCCCTATTTTCAGTTTTAATATGGTCCGTTAGTTCTTCTTCTACTTTTACTTTTATTGTGTTATATTGGTAGATATTTTTGATTGTTTTGATTATTCGCAGATATATATCTCCAACATACAATAAGTAGATGACGTCCTTTAATTTGACCTGATAAAATGCCTTCTTAAGGTCCACGAAACACATATATGCCGATTTATTGCATTCTAATGATTTCCGTTGCTCCTGTCTCTTTATAAATTTAGCGTTTGTGCATGGTTGTCCCGACCTAAAATCTTGTTGTTTTTCTGCTAATGCTATAACATCAATCAAATTATTTGCTATTGCTTTGGTTATTAATTTTAGTGTTGTGGTTAATAAATTATTTCATCTGTAATTATCCGGGTCCGATTTGTCTTCCGCTTTAAAGAGAGGTATTGGGATGCTTGATCACTATCCTTGAGGAATTCCGTTTTGTTCTATTATTTTTTGGATTAAGTTTAATAGTTGTTTGGTCAGATCTGGTCCTTCGTACTTTAGGAGTTTGTTTGGTATTATTTTGGTGATTTTTCATTTTTTAATTTCTTTAACTCTTCACCGCATCATGTTTAAAAACAACATACTAAAAATAAACATTTATTTTAATAACAAATAAAGATGAATCAGTTTGTGCATGACGTTGTTTACTAACAATGCAGCATTAATCAGCGTAGAGATATAAACGATCATAGATGGTGTTGGTTTCCAATATTTTGTCTTCTTAGTAAGGGTGTACAGGATTAGACACTGACACGTCATTCGGATTGTTTTTGTTAGTTTCACCAAAGTAATTTTTACGTGTTAATAATAAGGTAAGTAAAATGCATGTTGTCTTGCGGTATATGGTACTGCGTCTATTTTTCTCATAATGTTTCTTGTTGTTGTTGTTTTCAAACAACATAATGCATGTCTGCTTAATTTTATCTTTAAGATAAAACACCAAAGTTGGAAAGATAAAAGGCCGCTGACTGACAAGGAACTTGCAGATATAATAGATTTAAGATAGCGAAAATGGATTTAATAATGATATTGTAGACCCAGATTTATTACTTGACGAACAAGTTGGTACATATGATAAGTCTGATAATGAGAATTCTAAGTCAGTGAACGGAATGGATGAGAAGGCTGTAGACACTAATACAGTTAATAGCACTGTAAAGATGAGCCCCCAGAAACTCTGGTTTGCTCCAAGGGTACTGGTTTACTTATTTTACAATCAATTTGTGATCAAAAATACTAAATGTTTTTTTTCTCTTTGCACATTATATGAAAAAGAAAAAATTTAACTTATCCGAACTTCAACTGAAATTTAGCGGAAATCAGAGTCTTTCAAATCATATCCTACAACTAGAAAGTTCCTATGAATATTTTAATGTATTCTTCACAGATAGCATTTTAGACAAAATTGAGGATGAGTCAAATTTATACCCCATACAGCAGGATCCTAACACACCACTGAATATTACATGAAGTGTTATAAAGCAGTTTATTGAAATAACAATATTTATGTCACTTGTTCATTTGCCCAATACAAGGGCATATTTGTCATAAGAAATTGGCTTTGAGAAAATAAAAACTGCTATGTCAGTAAAAAGGTATGAAAAAATCAGACAACTTTTACATTTCAATAATAACAAGAATGCCTTATCCCGCGACAATCCAAACTACGAAAGAGTTTATAAAATTAGACCAATGATTGACCACCTTAATAAAGCATTTTCAAATGAAATTCCACTGGAACAATATCTGTCCGTCGATTAGCAAATTTTTTCTAGCAAAGCTAGGCACTACATGAAGCAGTACCTACCAAAGAAGCCACATAAATTTTGTTTTAATTTGCCGAGTTTTAATTTTGTGTTCTATGCAGTAGCTCTCGATATGTGTATCGTATAGAATTATATACAGGACAAGAGAATGATCAAAAACCGTGACCTTTTTTTGAACCTGACCTCGAAGCAACTGCAAATGTGGTGAGGCTGGCTAGAATTATTCCTAGGAATATTTACAGTCACATGCTTTATTTTGACAATTATTACTCTTCTATACATCTCCTTGTATATCTTTCCAAACAAGATATTCACAGTTTAGGAACCGTAAGAAGAAATAGGATTCCAAATTCTAAGTTTCCGGATAAAAAGGTTATGAAAAATGAAGAAAGGGAACTGGTGCAGAGTTTGTTGGTACTTGCGGTAGTGTGGAAATAAGTAGCTTAGTGTGGAAAGATAACTAATTTGTCACATTTCTATCGACTTTCGCTGGCGAAGATTCTAAAACTACTGCCAAGAGATACGACAAGAAAGAAAAAAGAACTAAGTTGTCCATATCTTGTACAAAAATACAATGATTATATGAGCGGTGTTGATTTGTTGGACAGCAATATGGGACAAAATAAAATTATTCTTATTATTAAGAAATGGTATTTTAGAATATTTGACCATCTACTAAATTTAACCGTTGCTAACAGTTGGATTCTTTACAAGAATTTAGCTGAACATAGAACTGGCGTGAATACTAAACTCACACACGCACAGTTTAGAACACAAGTGACAGAAGCATTATGCAGGACAGGAGAGCGATTCAGCAATGCAAAGAAGGAAAGACCTCCAGCAAGTAAAATTGAGGAGGCGCTAGAAGTAAAGAAGAGAAAAGGGCCAGCACAGGTTATGCCATGTTTGAATGGATGCAATTCACCATTGGTCTATATGGTCCGAAAAACAAATAAGGTGCAAATTTCTACAGTGCAATGGCTATACACATGTGTTGTGCAAAAAGTGTGGTGTAGTACTTTGCTTCACTAAAACAAAAAACTGTTTTCTAAATTTTCATATTTCCTTAATATTTTTTTAAGCATATCCTTATTTGCATAATGTTGTTTATAAACAACACTTATATTTTTCCAAAATAAAAAAAAATTGTTCAGATTATTTTTATTTTTTTTTTTTTCGAAAAACTAACGAAACTCCAGTATGCAAACTTTTTTGTAACGAAAAATAAAACATCATGCAGTCAAGGGTTCCTTAATGCTTCCTTTACTTCTTAGTACGGGTTAATATTACCACGGGTGTTATTGAATGTATAATTTTGTGTTGGTCTGGGTGGCCAAGAAAAATGTGTTGTTTAGTCTAAGTTCGTTATGCGAAATACATATTCAAAAGATGAAAAAGCTAACAAAGGCAAGAGCTAGGCAAGAGCTAGCTAACAAATGCACAGTTGAATTAAAGTACGATATTAAAACTGCAGAAAGTTTCACATATTTAGGAGTTGCATTAAGAACTGATGGAAAAGAAGAACCAGAAATTCAAAGAGAAATAGTAAAAGAAAGCGAAAGGTAAAAGCCTTTGAAAAAAGTTCTAAGCAAGATATTTGGATTTATGAACAAAAAGTTTTGAATTAATAATCAACGAACAAGAATTATTCCAAACATGGCAAGAATATTTCAAAAATTTACTTAATATACACCAAGATGAAGATCATGGAGAGGATATATATCTTGGGGTGGAACTACCGGTAAAGTACCCAAAAATAGACGAAACATTGCAAGCAATTAACAAATTGAAGAACGCAAAAGCTGCAGGCTCTGACAATATACCAGTCGAATTTCTTAAGTACGGAGGAGAAACTTTACATAGACAATTACACAAACTAATAACACTTATATGGAACGAAGAGAACATACCAACAAACTGGCACGAAAGTGTAATAATTCCTATCCATAAAAAGGGAGACAAAACCAAGTGCTCTAACTATAGAGGCATCTCCCTACTTAATACGGCGTACAAAATCTTATCGAACATCCTATTAAGTAGACTAACACCTTTTGTAGAAAATTTCATAGGGGAATACCAAGCCGGATTCAGAAAAAATAGATCGACCATAGATCAGAATTTTACTCTCAGGCAGCTGCTTGAAAAAGGATGGGAATTCAATAGAACCATTCATAATCTCTTCATTGATTTCCGACAAGCATACGACAGTATTAAAAGGGATCAGATGTGGAATGCAATGGCAGAACTTTCAGTTCCAAAAAAACTTATCCAGTAAAAGTTTGTGTAAATGGCTGTAGATCTAGAGTGCGGATAGGTAACAAGCTCTCAGAGTCGTTTAAAATAAACAGTGGACTGAAACAAGGAGACGCGCTGTCACCTCTTCTTTTTAATATAATCCTGGAAAAAGTAGTAAGAACCGCACAAATTAGAACAGAACTACTGACAGTAAATGGACCAAAATTACTACTAGCATACGCGGATGACATTGACATTGTAGGAAATACCGTCACCAATGTAAAAGAAACCTTCAATTAATTAGAGAGAGAGGCAAAAAATACCGGTCTAAGGGTCAATGAAGAGAAAACCAAATATATGTGCATTACCAGACAGAAGAGACGAGATAGAATAGGACAAAATGTAACAATAGACCCCTATAACATTAAAAGAGTAGAGAGTTTTAAATATCTCGGAGCGACTATCACCACAGATAACGATATCACAAAAGACATAAAAGGGAGAATTTACGCAGCAAACAGCTGTATGTATAGCCTCCACAACACTATTAAATCCAAGAGCCTAACACGAACATAAAAAATCAGGATATATAAAACAGTAATTAGACCGGTGCTCATGTATGGGTGTGAGACGTGGACGCTGATAAAAGCAATGGAAAGTAAACTCAGATGCTTTGAGAGAAAAATCCTCAGAAAGATCTTCGGTCCCTATCACGATCCAAATACTAACCAATACCGAATGAGAACAAATGCCGAGGTCAAACAAATGTATAGTGCTAGCGACGTAGTCCAAGAGATTAAATCCCAACGTCTAAGATGGGCTGGCCATGTTCATAGGCTCTCTAATAACCGCCTTACCAAGTTAATCTGGGAAGAAGTTCCGACAGGGAGAAGGCCCTTAAGACGTCCACGAATGCGATGGAGAGATAATATATGGTCAGATTTGAGAACAATGGGGCTACTCACTGACTTAAACATCATGAACGACCGTTCGAGATGGAAGCAGGTTGTGCAGTCAGCCAAGACTCACCCCGGGTTGTAGTGCTACCAGAAGAAAAAGAACAAAAAGTTGTAACTGTACCAACTGTACAAAGAGATACCGATCAGAATTTTTAAACTTCAGAGACTTCGGTGGATTGATAATATAGTGAGAATGGACACCAAGTGATTACTGAAAAGAGTTTTAGAGAGCAAAATCCAGGGTACAAGGTAAGAAGGAAGGCAGCAGTAAAGGTAGGGAGATGAATTGGCAAACAAAGCACAAAATTTTCTAGACGTGGGAATCTAAAGAAGATCGTCGCGAGACCAGCAAGGTTGGAATCAAGTAAGAAATAGGTTAAAGTTTAAAGATATTAAATAAAAATACTGGGAACGATTTACAACGAACATTGTACACGACTATTATGGTAGCTAAATAGGATGTACAAACTGTTACTCTCAGCAAAGTCTGATAAACGAATATAAACCAATAAATAAAGGTACTTAACTTTTGTAAGAAGAATATAAAAATACTTTTTAATTTTTTACAACAGAAACGTTAACATTTTCTGCAAATAGCATACTTATAATTAATAGCTTACATCAATTTGCTTTAATGGTTCAAAAACCTAGTGACATTTCGTGATAATAAAAAATAATTTGAAATAAATTTTATATATTGTTCGATCACATCAAAACTTTAATAATTTATTATTTCGTAATCAGTCGTCTATATCTATCCATAATGGACATACAGAATAACATGAGTAATGATCCGTAGAGAATAGTCATCAAAATGGTTGAGGTAAAATAAGGGTACAAGGATATTTACTTACGCAAATGAAATGAACTGGACAAATGCTTACCTGAAAATAAAACAAAACAAAATTAATTAAAAAGTAAATTAAAATTTAAATTACAATTATTTATGTGTGCTAAATAATATAGTACGTCTAGAAAGTATACTGAATTTTATTCTAATTTTAATAGATATCCTTTTTTTTAACATTTTAAGACAAAAGTAATGCATCAAGTCATTGTGCCGATAGTAGGTTCTGGAGGAAATCGCTTGACAATACCAACTGTCAAATATAGTTGTTTATAAACAGTCTTAAGATTTGTGAAATAAAGTTGCAAGTAGCAAAAAGAAAAGTGGTGGAATATTTGTATAGAATGGGTGTCCAAAATAAAACCCCTAATAGGCTAAAAAAATAGTGCAATTGACTGAACTCGGACAAAGTGCAGTGTATGAGACAATAAAGAGGATCAAAAATGGTATAGATAGTAGACATAGTTTCGGGTAGACCGCTTAAGATTCGCGGAAACACTTTAAATGCTATAGTGGCTTTAAGACATTAAAACCCGCGCCTACGGTTTCAAAAATTAGAGAACAGATTTGGAAATCAACGAAGAATAAAAGTGTGTCCAGAAACTGTCCGCATGTCACTGAAAAAGCAAGGCTGCATATCAAGGAATCAAAAACAAATCCCTGCAATGACACCTCTACAAAGGCATCGAAGAATAAAATTTGTCAACGTTTTCGAGAAGATAATTTTAATAATGTGTTTATATCTGATAAAAGTTGTTTCCATCTTGGTGCAAATCATCTAAAAGTCCTATCAAGAGAAAATGTAACCGTTCAAATTTCTGACTTAAATAATGGTTTGCGGAGCAATATGTTATCGTGGTGGTGCACCTCTCTGTATAGTTAATGGTACTGTTGATTGTCATCCTAAATGATTTTCTTCTTGAAACGGCCCATGTTATATATCCAGACGGGTAGCGTTTTCAGCAAGAGAATGCAAGATACCATACTTCTGCTCATACTCAAGGTTGGATACAAGACTACGAATTGCCAACAATTCTGTAGCCAGCAGTATCTCCAGATCTTAGAAACATTGAAAACATATGGGGACTGATAAAGATTGAAGTGGAACGAGCAGCACCACGAGATAAAGAACACTGTTTAATAACCAATACATTACTGCTACTGAAACAAAAGCCATTATCAGTAAAACCTCTCTTCCTAATGACATAAAACAATCTCCAATTCCTTGTGAAAAGTCTTTCAGAATACCTCGAATATATGGTCTACCAAAAATTCCCAAACCTGATATTCCTCTACGTCCCATCATCAGTACATGCAATTGCCCTTTACAATCATTGATCAAATACTTGACCAAAACCCTATGTCTTGCTAAAAATGCTTCATTCTTCGTCAAACATTTTTTTCGTCTCACCAAACTTCTTAACCAATACCGTATCTCGCCTTCAGATATTCGAGTAAGTTTTGATATGGTTTTACTTTTTACAATCATTTCTATAGACGTAACTCTAAACATTCTAAAAACTAAATACAGTATCCAACTAGACCACTTATCTCTTATTAAACATTGTATGGCCCACACCTATTTCATCTTCTTAAATAAATTGTACAAACAAATAAATTGTGCCCAATGGACTTCCCAATAATTGCAGTAATTGCCAATATTTTTATAAAAGACTATCCACATCAATGCTTATACCCAAATTATGGCAACGATATATTGACGATACATTCGTCATTTGGTCCCATGGTAGGGATGCTTTTTTGTATTTTCAAACTTATCTAAGTGATATACGTACTAGTATCCAGTTCACGATGATGGTGTAAACTGATTCATCCCTACCGTTTTTCGACATTCACAAAGAAATCATAAAGATTATAAAGAAAAACCAATACCATAGTTTTCATCACTCTTTTTATCGAAAACTCACCTATACTAATCATTGCTTACATATCAACCCTCATCATCCATATTTATAAATTAATTTAGTTATTAATACCTTTGTCTCCACATGAATACGTCTTTGCGATGGTGCAGTAGACCCACTGAGCTGTCTACACAAACAAGCATCGACAAAATTCTTAAATAAAGAGAAATTAAGACAACATTTATCCCTATTTAACTGGGAATAAACCACAATTAAAGATAAAAATACGTTTATTGACGTTTTAATTTCCACTTCGGAAATCGTTCTCAAAATCCAAAAAAAAAGGTTTGTATTTTGAGAACGATTTACGAAGTGGAAATTGAAACGTCAGTAAACGTATTTTATCTTTAATTGTGGCTTATTCCCAGTTAAATAGTAATTTATTTAAAATGCCACAAGAAAATAGCTTAAGAAAAATATTTATCCCCCAACAAAAACTTACACCTCTTGTCTGATCAATCAAAGACAACACTCTAAATGAAAAACATGAAGTTTATGACATTCCTTGTACAGACTGCCCTGATTTTAAATAGGCCAAAAAAATCATAGAATCCAAAACAAAATTTATGAACATTCCAGTTCGGTTCACAATTCCAATTCAATTTTACTTCTAGGTCAACACCATCATCATTCATCATACAGGTCACAAAATTAATTTTGAAAACTCCAGAACCATAGCCCTCATTTGCTTCTATAAACCAAGAATTATCAGAAAAAACATAAAAATTGAAAAAACTCCAAATTGTACCAATAAAAGAGATGACCGGCATATGGTTACGTTCGACATAGAGACCTCTCATAAAGAAACTATCGTTCACTTCTTCCGCCAATCAAAATTCTACGTTCAGAAACATCTGCGCCAACCTCCGCACCAAACCCAAGCCAATCCTCACACTAACCTCCACGCAATCCTCCACCCAAAATACGGCACCATCGACGGTATAAATTAACCGTCTTCTGTTCCCAGTAGCAGTAACGTATTTGTTATTGGACAGCGCATTAGTGTCTGGCGGTTCAAGTGACTGAGATCTCGGAAGCTCTGAAGAAGCCACAAAATAGGACGTCGAAAGCTCGGTGAAAAGATAATCGACGTGTTTCAATGCGGAAGACTGTTGAGTTTCATATTAACTCTTGTAGTAGTATAAATCCAAGCTCTGTGTTTAATTCTACTAACCGCGAAAATCTTTCCGAATATAGCATTATAAGAGTGAGGTAGTACCTGTTGAGAGAGATATTATTAATTGCATCAGATTATTTATCAGAAATACAGGTATTGTTTTATTTTCTACATACTGCTACTATTCAAGAAGTCCCAGCATTATTTTGTTATATATTATTTAGAAAATTATTCTTAGATTTGTATCTAACAATCTAAATTATATATTTTTTAAAAGCATAAACTTTTAAATACATATTTGATAAAAACGTGTGGGAACAGGCACTTTTCTTCCGATCTTGGCGACATAAACATGCCAACTATGAGTTGAGCAATCAATTTTCTAAAAGTGTCTCACCTGGGAGACTTGAAAGTTTCACCCACCGAACAACTAAACGGTTTTAAGTAGTCGAACTTTTATGGTAATGGAAAGAAATAAACTTTGTTGAATGCGGTGGCGCTGGTGCCTCCTGTCTAACATAAAAATGAGAGTATAAAATTATAAAATCGATGAAGATAGCATGCGATTCGAATCCGAAACTTATAAACGAATTAAACGAGTTTCTGACAATATCGCCTAAATATTTTATTGAAACTGAAAATATTTTGTCGATACAATAAACGAGCTTTAAATTGCACTGCAAAGTAATAAATTTAAATTGAAAAATTATTTGCAGTTTTAATATTGTGAGTTTGATGAGATCCTATATGGGTCAAAGGTTGAAATTTTCAAAATGGGTTTTATCCCAAGAAAAATTAAAAGCTATAATAATTTATTAATTATTAGAGCTTTTAATTTTTAATTAAAGTAATTTAAACTCTTCACTTCATAATCATATTGAATTTACAATAGAAACAGAGCAAAATCAATCCATAAATTTTTTAGATTTAAAAATTAGCAGACTTCAAAACAAACATGACTTCTCCATATTTCATAAACCTACCCATACTGAAACGACTATACACAATTCATCATCCCATCCAACACAACATAAACTGGCAGCTTATCGTAGTATGTTACATAGATTAACAGAAATTCCGATGTCAAAATACAACTTTGAGACAGAATTAAATATAATTAAGCAAATAGCAGTAAACAACGGATATAACGAACAAACAATTAATAAAATGTTAAATCAAAAACTACCCAAGCAAGCCCTGAAATTAGTATTTCCACCACCAGAGAAAAAACCGAGTACCTTCTGCTCGATTACATATACAGGCAAAATACCAACAAAAAAGAAAGGAATAACACCAGCTTTCCGAAAAAATAACAACCTAGGCAAATATATTAAAAATAACAAGAGCCAAAATAAAAAACACTTAAATAGTGGTGTGTACAAACTTCAATGTGGCGACTGCCCAAAAACTTACATCAATCAAACTGGTAGAAACTTTGATAAACGAATAGCAGAACATAAAATTGCTTTCAAGAATAGAAAAACAGATTCGACATACGCACTCAACCTTCTAGATCATAATCATTCTTTTAATGACAAATTTAAAATTCTTCGCATTCAAAATAAAGGCTTTAAGCTATCTTTGTTAGAGTCTATGGAAATCAACAAATTAAAAAACACAGATATAATTCTGAATGACCAACTTGAGACAAACAGTTCTCCCCTCCTCAACCTATTTCATTAGAGACTATAAATTTGTAAACCCAAGCCAAAATAGATCACTTGAGAAAGGCAATCAGCCGAAACAGTTGTAGTGATAAGATTTAAAATAAATTTTGCGGAAGTTTGAAAACAAAGTTTTTAGTGTTTTATTGTTACATAAAATGAATTTCCATCAAGTAACGGTCGAATCCATCAATTGATTATTGTATCTTATTTTTTTTTAAATAAATATGATTGGTTAAAATTTGTTTCATTTGCTATCATTAATTCATTAAGATTGAGCTCAGGTTCAATCCCTAGTTTAAGACAAGATGAACTCACACTTGAGATACTGAGCTAGGCAAGGCATAGACGATAAGCTTCCATGGTTGATTGAGGTATTATTTTTATAATAGTACTTTAATTCTTTCTGATGGTCTTATCGTTACAAAGTTAAAAGTAAAGCCACTTCTACGGGTTTTTGTTTCTTCTTCTGAAGTTCTTCTACTGAAGATGGAATCAAAATCAACGGACAGACTATTAGTAATCTTCGCTATGCTGATGATACAGTCATAATAACTGATAGCCAAGAAGATAGAATAAACACTGAAGGAAAACGACTGGGCGTAAAGATTAATATAGACAAGACGAAGGTAATGTAGGTGGTTAGTAGAACACGAAATATGCAATTAAATATAAGAGTAAACAACAAGAACATCCAAAAGGTCCCCAAGTTCAGATATCTCTTTAGTTGGATAACTGAAGATCTAGATCCAGATATAGAGATACGTAGCAGGATTGAGCAAGCCAGAACATCATTTAATAATATGAGAACCTTGCTAAGCAACAGCAGCCTCTACTTAAAGCTTCAATATCGCTTTGTAAAATGTTACATTTACTCCATACTGCTATATGGTGTAGAAACCTGGACCATAAAGGCCAATGTGATGAACCGATTGGAGGCCTTTGAAATGTGGGTATTTAGAAGACTACTTAAAACTCCCTGGACAGATCACACAACAAATATCGAAGTATTAAGTCGAATGGGTATAGAACGAGAATTGCTGCCAATAATTAAAAGAAGAAAAACTGCTTATTTGGTTCATATATTTTGAAATTCCCAGTACCAGTTCCTAAAGCTTATTATGGAAGGGAAGATAGAAGGAAAACGAGGCATCGTAGGAAAGAAATACTCATGGCTTAAAAACGTAACTTGGACAAACACATGCACTTTTTAGAGTCACACAAGATCGAGAGGAGTATGCCAGAATTGTCGCCAACATTCACTAATTGGATAGAGCACCATAAGAAGAAGGGATGAATCGTTCCATTAAAGTATATGTTTATGTATAAAAGATTCCCATGCGTATTTACTTAAAAAAGAGTTATGTTCACTTATTTTAATATATACTTACTTAAATATTTTTTGGGTTACTTTTTAGCGTTAATCTCAAATCCATTCGTTTCTATTACATTGTTAAAATTTATACACAGATGAAAACCGATGGGTTATTGTTACAATATTGTTATGCAAATCTAATTAAAATCAATGCTTATGCTGTTAGAGAAAAGGTCGTAACCTCCTCGCTTCAAACCATCAAGCAAGTTAAATGCACTGTCTAATAATAGTTAAAGTAAATCATCTCGCCCACTGAGAACATCCTCATTCGCAACAATATCATTATCTAATATCCAATATTAATACTTGCGGAACAATGCACCTTAATGCTCGACTCACAATGAAACACATAATTCAAATTTGCTGTATATTTGTTCAGGTAAAATAACCCTTAACGGTTATTCTACTCGGTTTCTACACAGTAGGAATGCGAGTTGTACTCGTGGAGCGTATGCTTGGGATAGTTAATTCCATTAGTAAGGAACTGATGTGTGCTTACAAATTTCAAGACGCGCACTGTAGATTCCGTATTTCTTGTTTGTATGTTGAATTAAATAAGGAACACGCTTAGGCTTTTACGTGCGTTTCGTTTACAAACGTCTTTCATTTAATGAAGAAAGCTTTTTTAAAATTATGTAAAACTATTGGGGTGAAGTAACCGTAATATATTCAGAAGAGGTTCTGGGACTTTGTAAGAATTTTATCTGTGACCTTGAATATGAAAAGAGTTTTAAACTACATATTACTGAAACTATTTTTTAATTTTATCTTTACTTAAAGGAAATATCAGGAAATGTGTCTTATTATAATTTTATAATAAGACAAATTGACTTTATTTTGCTTGATAACAACTTAAAAAAGTACATAAAATCTACTAAAACATATCCTGGAGCTTACATTCATATTGATCACAATCCAGTTATAATAGATTTTAGATTAAAAAGGTCTCTTAAAGTTAAAAGGGACAAAGTTTCAAGAAATATAGGCATCTTAGAATTGAAGAACCCTGAAAAGAAAAATAAAATACGTATCAAGGTTGAGAAAAAAAAAAGAAACGCTAGAGAACTTGGTACAGACATACGTTGAAGTAACATTAGCTGATCTAAAAACGAAAATAACAGAAAATAAGACGATATCAGGATCACGAAAAATAACAGAAAACAAGAATAAATAATACACAAGATCATGGACCTCATAGACGTAAGACGAAAACATAAAAAAACCCAATAGAATACAAACGAGTCAATACAATCATTAGAAAAAAGTGATCAGAAGCTAAAGTAAACTGGATGTCAACCAAATGCCTGGAAGATAAACTACTTCAGAAAACATAAAAAACTTTTAATTTCCATAAAGAAGTAAAAGAAATAACAGGTAGACACAGAAAGAGACAGGAAACAATATTAAAAAATAAAAATAACATGATAATGTAATTTTACATTATTGTAATCATAATGTAATCATAGGTACAGAAGACAAACTGGAGAGGCAAAAAAATACATTCAGACTACATAATAGACCTTATTTTCCACTGTACACGGATGATTGAATAAATGAAAAAGGTTAAAAAATAACAAAAGAAGTTATTTATGCAGTAATGGCTCCTAAGAATGGAAAATTAACCGATCCAAACAATAATAATGTCGAAATATTTAAATTAATTGCAAACAAAGAAAGTAAAAGTCTCGACTTGAGAACAGCACTATTCAATAAGATATGACACAGGTAAAATATCATCAGACTGGCTAAAATTAACATTTGTAACATAACAAAAAAAATCCAATATGTCACACTGCGATAACTATCAAATATTAAGCATGATGTCGCATGCCCTTAAAACTTTTCTTAGAATTATTTATACACGAATTTACAAGAAGTGTGAGTTTGAGATGAGTGACACTCAATTCGGATTTCAAAATGGATTGGAAACACGAGAAGCTCTTTTTTGCCTTAAATATGTCAACACAACGATGCAGAGAGGTAAATAAAGATGTATATGCACGTATTATTGATTATCAAAAACCATTTTGCTGCGTTAACCATCAAAAGATTAACTATATTGGCACCAAACGGCAACAATTTAAACAGAACACACAACATCCTAATATATACAAATCCGACGAGAAGTGTGACAAGGTTACGTCTTATCACCGCTTTTACCTAATATTTAATCGGAATCTATATTTAGATCACCGGATTATCATTACATTTAGAAACCATTAGACGAGGTTTAAGGTGGTACCAAGATTAACGAAACCAGCAACATCAGGTACGCTATGATACCGTCCTAATAGCAACGCATAAGAACCACAAAATGTAATAAATGCAGTAGTCCAACATAGCGAAATGTTCTTTTTACATCTAAATGTTTCCAAATCTTAAATTCTAGTATTTTCAAAGACACCAACAAACGTATATTTTTTGCCAAGGGATAAACAATAGAACGGGTAACTTCCGTAAAATATTTGGGAACAAATATGAACAGCCAGTTTAACCAAAAAAAAAAAAAAGATATCCTATCAAGAACCAAACAAGCGAAGAAATCACTTATGAACATAAAAACATTTTTTACAAGATCAGACCTTTTTCTATAGCTCAGAATTCGAATGATAAAATAGAACGTTTTGTTGGTTTTGCTGTATGGCTGTAAAATTTGGACAATGGACTCTGAAACAGAAAAAGGAATAGATGCCTTTGAAATGTATATAACTTTTGAGCACATTTTATCAACTGTATTGCTTTGGGAACAATATAATTTATTGTTAACAAAGTACTATATATTGTTCACTAGTAGTAGTAGTATTTGTGAAAATTTGCTGTTTATAATTCAATCATAAAATAAAAATATTGACAATTCAAATATTTTCAAATATCAGAATCATCAATATGACCAAACGCAACATGTCATACACATTCTTGTAACGGCTTTGGCCTAACTTTTAAATGGTGGCCTGAAAAATGTATTATATTTGTGCAAAATTGTGGAGTACCCTTAATTTGTAGAACAATTTTAATATTTGTTTTTATTACAGATTGCAGTCCTCTACAAATAGTTTCTCATGATTTTTTATGTAAAATAATTAGGTAAGTAGGAATTCAACAATTTAGAATTTCACATTGAGTTTTCTATGGCCCGTAGACAGACGGATGTCGAGAATTTCATGGGTACAAAAATTTACCAACGGTGAGGTACTTCGGCGGATAAGTAAAAAAAGAATTACTTATCAGAATGAAAGAGAGAAAAATACAGCACTTAAGTCATGTTTTGAGGGCAGAAAGATATGAATTACTCCTATTCATATTGGAAAATAAAATGCAAGGCACAAGATCAGTTGGAAGACGCCAGACCTGAGGAGATGGTTTGACTGCTGATCCACAGAAATCTTTCGTAGATGAAGAAGACGGCGCAGTAAGAAGAAAAATACTAAGGATATTTTGGTTAGACCAAAGATAGAACATGCTAGATACACGAACGGAGAACGGGTTTGTCGAAATTAAAATAAAAAGAAACTAAAGATAATATACTTATAGCGTACCATAACGTAGGGATTTTCAAAACTTCATGTACCTTCGAAATACGCATGCCCGAAAAGAAGTCAATCCTAAAAATATGACTACTTTAATTTTATACTGAATTAAATCTTAAGTTCTAAAAAGGACTGTTAGAAGAAAAACAATTAATACTCCATGTATTTTACTAATGCAAAACTTAGTTCAAATATGTCTTGCGATGAAAACTCAGTACAAACAATTAAATGTTTCTAGTAATGTCAGATTTTAGGTTCTGTTTCATAGATCGATGTCACCAAATAAGTGAGTCAGGTTCATGAAATTTTCTAAGACCAATACCAAAGCATAACACAAAATAATGGGCATTTAATATATTCCATATTAAAGTAAAGAAAACAAAAGAAGCTTCAGACTGAATTCCACTCTTTCGCGTTTTAGGCAAATTTTGTAAAGTGTATTTAAAAGTCAGCATACTTCGGCGTATCATTAGATACAATTAAAAGATCTCTACTACCCCATAAACTTTGACGTACGAGTTAATTAAGTGTACTAACCCTCCAATGTTTACCTTAAAGGGAGAGAGAATAGTTAGAAGAGGACTCAATGTATACCCAACACGTAAGGACGGACACTGTGATATTGAGGTTTGAGGTTTTGTGTATCAGAATAGGCCGACCTCACTTAGGGACAATGCTGTTAATTAAATTAGTCTAGTCCCTTTGACAGTGGTCGAGGATATAGGTATCCGCAAATAAATGAAAATCCCTAACGAACGAGAGCACTGAAATAGTTTGTAAGGAGCTTTTTTAATTAACATATTTCTACCAAAAAATTTAATTCTTTCTATTATTCTATAAAGGGCTTAGATAGTTATTAAGTAAAGCTAACATTAAGTTGTTTTATATTGTTTCATTTAAAATTATTAGCCGCATAAGCCCTACTGATTTTTATCGGAAGGATTTTGAAGCTATGGTAATTCAAAGTTTAGAAAGTATAATAATTGTATTCGACGTCGACGTAATAGTTTACAGTCTCTAAAAAATTTATAATATTGTCATAGTTACAATAACTTAAAGGTGCTTTTAATTCCGACGAAAACTTATATTTTGGGTACTCCATGAGTATGTTTACTGATAAGGACACATTAGATTGTGAGCATTTAGTGTGATTCGTTATGAGTAGAACATATGCAGAACACATATCCAGACAGTGAAGACACAAAATTAAATCAGAGGGAGAAGTTATTAATAGAAACAGAAATATAGATAAAACAGGAAAAAATACTTGTTTTACATCCACTCCAGAATAGAAAGTAATAAAATAAAATAATTAGAGGAAAACAGACAGGAACAATACTGAAGATTTTGGACAAAATTCGATTATTTTTCCATGACTATTATATGTAGGAAAAAAACATTATCTAGCCGTAAGAAAGAATTAAATAATATTTGACCAAAATTTTATTTGTGGATATTTTATATTATATATTCAGGGATGCTACAGTATTCACTGCCTTCTG
Source organism: Diabrotica balteata (assembly GCA_918026665.1). Lineage (NCBI taxonomy): Eukaryota > Metazoa > Arthropoda > Insecta > Coleoptera > Chrysomelidae > Diabrotica > Diabrotica balteata. The sequence goes on along the minus strand of OU898282.1, from coordinate 42,622,507 downwards.
TCGCTCAACCGTTTCCATCTCTCTCTCTCTGTTGCCCCATTTTCCATCGTTTAGGCCGTTCTTACTCATGGCGTCGTCTACTTCGTTCATCCAGAATCTTCGGGGTCGTCCTCTTTTGTTTCTTCCTATGAGGCTCCATTCGGTTATTCTCTTTATCCATCTGCTGTCGCTAGTTCTTTTTACATGCCCATACTACTTTAGTCTTTTTTGTTCTATATGTATTAGTATGTCTGTTTCTATTGATAATCTTTGCTTTATTTCGTCATGACTTCTCCTGTCCATTCTTGTTACTCTGCAGCATCTTCGCAGACATTTTATCTCTGTTGCTACTATCTTACTGCTGTTTTTTTGTTTATTATCCAATTTTAAACCCCATATGTCATAATACCTCGCACTAATGATTTATAAATCTGTGTTTTTGTCTTCATATTAAGGTGTGTATCCCACCATGTGCTAGATTATGAAAAGGCTTTCGACAGCATTGAACACTGGGCGGTTAAAGAAGTTCTGGTCAATAGTAGAATAGATTCAAGATACCGACAATTGATACATGATATTTACCAAAACGTAACCATGACCGTAATTCTGGACGACAAATTAATAACGGATAATATAAAAGTTAAACGAGGAGTCCGACAAGGCGATATAATTTCACCTAAACTGTTTACCTTGACCCTCGAAGACATAATAAAATCAACAGATTGGGAAAACAGAGGAATATGTATTAACGGAAAATACCTAAATCACCTTAGATATGCGGATGATATATTCCTGATCTCCTTGGAACCACAAGAACTAGAATTAATGCTGAATAACCTTCATGAAAAATCACTGCAAAAAGGCCTAAAAATTAACTTCAACAAAACAAAAGTAATAACAAACACGGAAGACCAAGAGGCAATAAAAATAAAAACAGGAAAAATAGAATAGGTAAATGAGTACATCTATCTAGGACAAGCAATCAGAGCTAACAGAGAAAATCAAACAGCCAAAATATCGAGACGAGCAAGAATGGGATGGGCAGCGTTCGGCAAACTTTCTTACGTTCTAAAAAATCAAACAATCCCTCTATACTTACGAAGCACGGTATATAACTCCTGTATAATACCGGTGCTCACCTACGGAGCACAGACATGGACATTTACACAGGCCAATTTGAATAGGATAAGGAAGGCACGAAGAGCGATGGAGAGACAAATGTTGGGTGTATCACTTAGAGATAGAAAACGTAACCAGTGGATCAGAACCAGAACAAAGATAGTAGACGCGATAGAATAAGCAGCAAAACTGAAATGGGCTGGACACAATGAACGTCTCCAAGACGGACGATGGAACAATTCCATCGGAAAGTGGCGTCCATACAATGCAAAGAGATCAATAGGCAGACCACAGATGAGGTGGAAAGATGACATCAGGAAACCAGGAGCTCCCACATGGCAGAGAACAGCTTAATATAGGGAAAGATGGAGAGAACTGGGGTGACCTATATCCAACAATGGAATGATAGAGAATAGGTTCAAAAAAAATCCCACCATACTGAGTTAAGTTGTCGGATTGCTGTTCTTTTTTGTCCTAGTCTTTGTTATTTCTTCCTCTATTGTTGCCTTTTTCGTAATTATAAACCCCAAGTTTTTGAATTAATCCTGTCCTTTGATTGTTACGTTGTCATCAATATGTAGATCTTCTATGTCTTCACGAGGTTAATATCTAGGCTAGGCTTGGTATATTCTTCTTGTAGTTTCTTATCATGTAGCGCAGGTCATCTTGGTCTTGTGCAATCACTACTTGATCATCTGAAAAGCTAAACGTATATAGGTATTCGTTCCGTACCGGTACTCCCATGCCTTTGCATTTTCTTTTCGAGTAGTCAAGGCTTTCTCTAAGTATATTTTGAATAGGGTTGGAGATGTGGAACAGCCTTGCAGGAGCCCTTTTGTTTGGATGAAGTCTCCTATGATTCTTGTTCCCACTTTAATGGACATTTTATTTTCTTTATACAGTGCTCTTGTAGCTTCTATGAGTTCCGTCTGTATTTCTAATTTGTACATTACCTCCCATAGTTCTGACCTCTGTACAGAGTCATATGCATTTCTCAGGTCCACTATTTTTTGCTTTTTTCTTTTTCAACGGTTGTTTTAGTGTGTATATGTGGTTTATGCATCTTCCTGCCGTGAAGTCTGCCTGATCCTCCCCGATTTTACCTTTTTTTGCTTGCTCTATCTTTCCGGTAGTACCGCGGTATCTTCCTATATAATCTTCCTATTGATGATATTACTCTTATTCCTCTGTAGTTTTTGCATCCTTTTTCTATTTCCTTTCTTAAATTTAGATTATGCCTCCGTCCATTCCTTTGCGAGATGTTCTCCATTTATGGCTTTCTGAAATATCCATTGTATCATCCGGTGTAATTTTTTTGCTCCATATTTTATAAGCTCAGATGAGATGCCTCCAGGTCCCGGCCTTTTGTTATTTTTGATTCTTTTTATGGCCGTTCTCATTTCCCTATGTCTTATTTCTGTTTCTTGCTGTGGGGATCTGCTTCGTCTTCGCATGTTTTCCTTTCCAATGAATTGTGGTCTTTGTTCTGTTAATAGTTCCTTGTAATAGACCTTCCATTCTTTGTCCTGTATATTTCTCAAGTTAATGTTTCCTTTTGAGTTTTGTTTCAATACTCTCTGTACTTTTCACGACTCCGAAGTTTTTGTACCTCCTATGTATGTTTCTTTCCCATTCTTCATTCTTTTGTTCTGTTATTTGTTTTTTCACTTCTCTATCTCTTTCTCTATATTCTTTATAAACTTCATCGTTGTTTTTAGTTAGCCATTTTCTGTATAGTTGCTGTTTTTGTTCAATTATTATTTTTGTTGGTTTTATTTCATAATAATGCTGTTTATTTATTATATGTTCTTTTTCTCCAAGCGCTTCGAATGCTGGTTGTTTTATACTCGCCTTTATATGCTCGTATATTTCTTCGATGTTGCCGTATCTAAATTTTATTAATTTTTGATCTAGACGTTGTTGGTATAATTCTCTTATTGAGTGTTCTTTGAGTAGTTCTATATTGTATTGTTTTTCTCTTATAGTCTTCAACGGTTCTTCTGTAGAGGGGTCTTGTTATGTTTCCAATTAATGCCCATTTTTGCTGTCAGTAGTTTATGGTCCGTTTCACATTCTGCTCCTCTTCCGACTCGCACATCTTTGATCTTTATTGTGGTATCTTGTTTGATTAATGTGTAGTGTATTATTGATTTCAGCTTTCGTTTTTCTTGCGTTTACGTATATTTATGAATATTTTTATGTCTGAAGAATCCGTTGGTGATTTAGTTCGCAAAATTTAATCAGACGTTCTCCGTTATCGTTCTGTTCATCCTCTCCAAATCTCACTACTACTTTATCGTTTTCTTTTCTTCCGGTTCCGCGGTTAAGGTCTACTGTTGCTGTGTAAGTTGTTCCGTGAAATGTTCTTTTTCTACTCTCGGGGAATCGTCTGTTGGTACATATACTCCGAGTGTCACTGTCTCTTTACCGAATATGTTTATATGCATTTTAGGTATTGTCTCATTAGTTGGCTCCCATGTTCTAACCCTGTGCTTCCATATATTTTTAATTAGTATCTCCACTCCTGCATTTGCTTTGTATTCTTCATTAACTCCGCTCCAGCAGTGGATATAGTCTTCTCTTGTTTCCATTCCATTTCATTTCTTTTTGGTTTCTGTTATTACTAGTATGTCGTTGTTACTTTCTCTAAACTCCTTGATCACGTATGTCGCCTTTTTGTTTCATCCTTGTCATTCTTGTATATTCCTATCTTTTCTTCATTTTGATGGTTGTGGTTTCCACCCAGGGATGTATTTCCGTACTTGGCTTTTCCATCTTGCGATTTTTCTTCTTCTTATCCTTACGTTTTTCTGTGCGTTAGGTTGCCACAACGCCACAAACCCCGTTTGAAGGACCTTTTCTTCAACCGCCAATTCTGTATCAGACGCTCTTGGTTCTTCCGCCCTCTCGACCATTGTGACTTTTCCAGCCATCCTCTGCTCTCGTGACCGTTCACCGGTTTTCACCTGTATCCCAGGCAGGGACCTCGTGTACTCTATTTGGTAGAATATTCACAACGAAATCAAAAAAGACCTGTCGGATTCAGGTAGGTGTGGTAGTAAAGTAATTTTGACTAATCAGAATTCGAATCAACTTTTAATGTAAATTTAAAAAGTTTTATTTCAGGTATATCAAATTTCATTCTAAACAAGGTTTTAAATTGGATTTTAAAAATCACTTAAGAAAACAATTAAGTTCTTTTGAAATAAAATAAACATGCCAATTGTTTGCTTACGCAAACTAATATGGGAGTTTTTAATTAGGAATGGCATGATAAAAGTGCTTGCAGGATTTACCAGATTCCTCTTACTTACTTACTTACTCCGTGGCGTTACAACCCTTCGTGGGTTTTAGCCGACTCGACAACATGCCTTCACTGTTTTCTATCTTCTATCTTTCTAACCTCCATCCAATTCTTCACGCCCATAGTGCTTAGGTCTCCTGCTATATTATCTCGCCACCGAAGACGAGGGCGTCCGCGTGGTCTCCTTCCAGTTGGGACTTCCTCCCACACCAGTCTTACTGTTCGTTCGTCAGAATGTCTTCTGAGGTGTCCTGCCCATTGGAGTCTTCTGGACTTTATTTCTTTAATGATGTTGGCGTCTGGGTAAAGTTCTTCAAGCTCTTTATTAGTTCTTATCCTATATTGTCCTGATGCTTCATCAAGCACCGGACCAAAGATCTTCCTTAGGATTTTTCTTTCCCAAACACGTAGTCTCTTTTCATTTGCCTTTGTTATCGTCCACGTTTCGCTTCCATACATCACAACGGGTCGTATGATTGTTTTATAGACCTGTATCTTCGTACGTCGTGTTAGTTGTTTTGATTTTATAAGGTTTTGGAGGGCAAAAATACATGTGTTGCCGGCCTGAATCCTGTTGTTTATTTCTTGTGATCCGTTATTGTCTTCAGTTATTGTTGTTCCAAGTTACTTGAATTCTCTAACGCGCTCAAAGTTAAAGTCATCGATGGTAATGTTCTGACCGATTCTGTCTCTGCTTTGGTTATTGCGGCTCATATACATATATTTCGTCTTGTTTTCGTTGATTTGGAGCCCCATCTTCTCTGCTTCCTTCTCAAACCTTACGAAAGTCTCCTTCATCCTTAATCGCGTGTTTCCTATTAGATCTATATCGTCTGCAAATGCCAGTAGTAAGTTTGGTCGTTCTCGATGAAATACTGTATTCGGTTTTTCGATTCTTGCACTTCTGATTATGTGCTCCAGAGCTAAGTTGAAGAGTTGTGGTAAAAGTGCATCTCCCTGTTTTAGTCCATTGTTTATTTCAAATGTCTCCAAGTATTGTTGTCCAACTTTCACCTTACATCGTGACCGTTCCATACACATCTGTATCAACCGGACTAGTTTTTTTGGAAAGCCAAGTTCCTGCATCGCTGTCCACAGTCTGTCCCTACATACTCTATCAAATGCTTGTTTAAAATCTATCACACCAGATTCCTCTGCTAGATTGAAATTGTCATGACGGCGGGGAGTTTTTTACCGGTGAAAAGCTACAGATACAGGAGAATTGAAAGACGGTACAGCTTTTGAACAAGCCGACGATATGACTTCTTAGGACAGAAACTTAAGTTTGTCCCCCAGTATCAACAATTTCCATTTTAGTCCATTAAAAGTTTCTCTTATTTAATATTTTTACTAAAGTTTTTTAATAAAAAAAAGAAGTTTTTTTATTGTTGGGAAACCTACTATGATAACTAATTAAAGCAGTAGTATGCCTAATTCATTAAACTGTTCAATATAAAATAATGCTTCTTTTATTAAAAAAGATCCCGTAAGTCTTTGGTTAAAGCAGATATAGTGAAACAAAGAAAGTCGCAGTTAGTTTTTATTTTTCCCCAGGTAATTACTAAGCTCAATATTTTCGTATGGTGGTCAGTATGAAAAAAAAAAAGAAATACTTGTGCTTTATTTTGTTTTCTTCTAAATATACCCAGTGTAGGGCAGCGTTAGTGTTTTTTTTAAGAGGTAATCCCGTATTTTTTTTGTATGTTGTCACTACACGTCATTATAATTATAATTATGACCCAACAAAATTTTAAATTACGATTTCTTTATTTTTATAAATAATATTTAATATTTGGACCATGTGTAAGTATTTTTACCAGGTCATCGGGAAAACCGTAGATTAAACTTTGTCTAAACATGTAAAAAAGTATCAAATTATAATTGACATTTTTGATTGTGAGATACAAGTTAATATGTCCAGCTAAATCTATATTTCGGCAAATATGGCTTGTTTGTAACAAAATTGTATTTTTGGTTTTTCTAACAAACTTATTTACTCTTAGACCACCTATAAGTAATCGCTAATCTGTCTTAACGAGCATATAACGTAGGTGTGACTGTTTGTTGTTATTTGTCTACGTATCTATTTTGATTATTATTTTTGGTTATTTCTTTATGTGAGTACTTTGGTTTTAAAAGTTTTTATTTCTTTTAAAGAAAAGACAAAGTGGTGCACTTTTTGGTAAATTATTTATGATTCTAGTTTGTATCGTTTATCTTATATTTCTGGATAAGTTGTAATCATTTACTATCTTGCCAGTAAATGTTTAATTATTAGAGAATTCTCAGTTATCGATAGAAAAATCATGGCTAAGTTAAACAAAAAAATAATCAATAACTAAAATTTAACATTGCCATAAACATAACTCTAAATCTGATCGTTAGACAGAAAATATTTTATTTAATTATTTGCGTAGCTCAAATTTTAAAAGTTAGGCTAGTTATAAAATAAATAATAAAGAGCATTTTAAATCACAAAATTAACAAGCTTATCAAACTTATTTCAACTTTGCAATCAGAATATTGCTGGGATACCTAATTCAATTTAATAATATGGATAAATATAACTCTTCAATAGAATCAAAAGTACTTGTGAGAATGTCAGTATTAGATTTGCTATAATTGTTATATTATGTTCTATTTAATTGTTATATATATATATATATACATATATATATATATATATATATATATATATATATATATATACATATATATATACATATACATATATATATATATATATATATATATATATATATATATATATATATATATATATATATATATAGAAGACAAAAAGAAAAGCAGGTAGGACACCAGAAAATGAAGAAAAGAAAACAGATTTGGCTAGACTTTAAGAAAAAGTATCTGGTAAGAGTCAAAAAATGTGGTTTAAACTAAGTGATAGAACAATGAGGTGCAACAGAAGGTTAAGGAGAAGAAAGAGACTAGACAAAGGTATAACAGGTCTAAAAGAGAGGATGAATGATAACAATGTAAAGGTTATAGTATACTTAATAGACGCTGAATTTTCTGAAAAAAAAAGAAGCAAAAAGACTTATTTTAAAGTAAAAGAGGTATTATACATCTCATTTATATTGAAACTTCTATATACAAGCTAATTTAAGACATTTGGCGAGAAGAAACAATGCCAGATAAATGAAAAGAAGGGGCTACACAAAAAAGGAAACAAAAATCAATGTATTAACTACCGGGGAATAACACTTCTAAACACGAACTACAAAATCTTTGCAAACATCCTACTAGAAAAAACCAAAATATATACGGAAGAAATAGTTGGAGATTATCCATGCGGATTTAGAAGGGACCACTCTACTATTGACCAGATATTCACAATAAAACAGATAATGGAAAAATGCTGGGAGTTTGATCGTGAGCTTCGTCAGATGTTTATAGATTTTAAACAAGCATATGATAGAGTATGCAAGGACAGACTGTGGACAGCGATGTGGGAACTTCGCTTTCCAAAAAAACTAGTCAGGTTGATACGGATGGGTATGGAACGGTTAAGATGTAAGACGAGAGTTAGACAACAATACTTGAAGACATTTTGAAATAAACAATGAACTAAAACAGGGAGGTGCACTTTCAGGACAACTCTTCAACCATATTCAGAAGTGCAAGAATCGAAAAACCGAATACAGTATTTCATTGAGAAGGACCAAACTTACTACTGACATTTGCAGATGATATCAATCTAATAGGAAACGCACGATTAAGGATGAAGGAGACTTTCGTGAGGTTCGAGAAGGAAGCAGAGAAGATAGGGCTCCAAATCAAAGAAAACAAGACGAAATATATGATGTATATGAGCCGCAATAACCAAAACAGAGACAGATCCTCATGGTCATTTGTTTTACTAGATTATCTTTGGCGCTTGATTCGTGGTAAGTTTTTATTAAGTCTTTTATGTGACGTTTAATTTTTCACATTTGGTTTTGTTGATGTTGGTTTTTTTACCATGTGAAGTAAAATTAGAAGTAATATAATATGTTTGGGCCAAATTGTAAACCTTTTAATAATTTTTTTAGAAATTAGATAAAGAGATAAGAGAGAAATAATTTAGAAGGAGAGACAACAGATAAAGCAAATATTCTATTGACAAACGGTATTTTAGTAGATACAAGCAAGGGCTTAATTTGTATGTAGCTAAACGATACTCTAACCTTAGATTTAAATCTATCTGTGAATGATTTGATGAATATGGCTGCCAAGTCAATATTCCAACAGAACATTGTAGCACACCCTGCAAAATTATCACACAGCTTTAACTGTGCTAGCGATGTATTCTCCAGCGAGTGTAGCGATATCAGCACTACAACATCTGGATCAACAGTGCAGTCTCCCTTCAAATCACTTTCAGCTTTAATTTCTAATAGGATTGTCAAGTATGAACCTGCTAGAAGTATCAGTGAGACTAAAATACAGTTTGCTACAGATGATGTTAAACCTACAGAGTTACAAATCAAGATAAATCCAATAACTGAAGCCGTAATTATTATGGCACCTTTAAAAATGACCATCGATGTAGACAAGCCGACGAAACATAGAGGTGGGTGGCCGAAAGGAAGGACAAGGAAACCCGAAGTTTTGAATTTACCGCACAAAGCACCCGCAACTGGATATACCTTGTATCTAAACGAACAGAGGAAAGACTTCAATAATAGCAACCTAGTATTTCACGAAATCACTTAAGTTATAGGAAACAAATGGTCTAGTTTAACCTTTTAAAGCCATATTTGGAAAGGCAGAGGAAGATAAAAAGCAGTATAGGGAGGAACTAAAGCAATATAAATATTCCGATTATATAGGGCTTATCTTACAAAAAATCGAAAAAAAAAGATGGCAGAATAATATGATGTTAGAGATCGATATGGATGCTACTGACGATTTTGATGAGGATGATAACGAAGAATTGTACTGTCGAACGTGCGATCAATTGTTCCACATTCCTCACAATAAATGCGATCATCTTCAAGGGAAATAACACCTTCAGTCAGTGGTGGGTAACATTACGAGAGCGCTGAACTCTGAAGCAAAAACAGCGACTACAACCAGTACTTTCAGTACCTCTTTAGATGAATCTAGTTTGGACGGTATGCCTAACGCGAGGTTAAGCGGCAATGCCGCGGCATTTGGCAATGTTGGTTACTAAAAGAGAAAAAGAAATAAAAACTCTCAAAATCCGACAGCAAGAATATATATCCCAACAACAAGCGCTGTGCAACCAACTTCATCTATTAAACGAAATACACAAAAAACTGCAGAGGGACACGATGCTACTGAAGAAAAAGGAGAATCAAACCGAAAGTAAAGTTATGAATCTTTGGCAGGTGCCTAGTCGTTACAATTCAGTAACTAATTGTAATAAAAGTAACGAACGATTTACGGGTGCATTTAATTATTTAAATCATTTTCTACTAGAAGTAAATTGATATTCAATCGGAATTGTTTTCTCAAGCCAAGCATTTTGGTATGTGTCAAAATAATAGGAGATCGTGCATTTTAAATTAAGAATGGTAGTTGAGTTATCTCCCAAAGTTACACATTTTTATACACCAATCTATTGTAATAATATTATCCAGTTTTCTGTTAAACATTGTGTTCAAAAAAGGAACAGAATGGTTTTTCAAGAGTAAATTAAATATGTGGTCATAGCTATTGAAAATGTAAGCTCAGTCCCTAAATTTAGAATTGAAGAGAAAGAACTTAAGATTAGCAGTTTTAAACTGAATATAGGTATGTGGGATACTTAACCGAGAAATTGCTCATAAGATATAGGCTGATTGGTTTAACTGAACGCGAATTAGCGGGGTATTTTGTGTTCGAAAAGTCGGGGAAGAACTGAAAAGAAAGATATTAAAGGGTGTGGTGAGACTGCGTTTATTTTTGATGACGATGTGTGGCCTGTAAAGAAGATTAAGGTAAAGAAGGTAGGGGTAGCTAAAATAAAAATGTTACTTTGGATATTGGGTCAGACTTAAAGGGACAGTATCAGAAACTCATTGATTAGGGATGACTGATCAGGGGTGTGTACAGTCTCAAAAACAATTCAAGAACAAGTACTGCAATGGTTTGGTCATGTTTGACGTAGAAATGAAAACTATGTGGAACAATGGATGGAGCTGTGAGAAGTTGATGAAAGCAGAAGTAGAGGAACACCGAGAAGAAGATGGAAGGACTGTGTAACAAAAAACTGGAGAGAGACAAAAAGAGTACTGTAATGGTTTGGTCATGTTTGACGTAGAAATGAAAACTATGTGGAATAATTAATGGAGCTGCTAGAAGTTGATGAAAGGAGAGGTAGAGGAACACCGAGAAGGTGTTCTCGGTGTTCCTGTGACAGAAGTCATGCGATCAATTGTGGCAGTAATGATAGATCATTTCCCAGTTTAATTTGCTATTTGTCTAACTTGGCTCGACCGTACTGACGAAGACCAAATACGATTCTCGCTTTAATAAACATCTTTTTTTGTTTTACATACTCACTCATACTAACAAATATATATATATATATATATATATATATATATATATATATATATATATATATAATATAAAATGTACACTACACTGTCTAATATATATATATATATATATATATATATATATATATATATATATATATATATATATATGTATATTATATATATATATATATATATATATATATATATATATATATATATATATATATATATATATTAGACAGTGTAGTGTACATTTTTCTGTTTTTATTTTTAAAAACAATGAAACATTTGTTGTACTACAATTCTCGATATAAAGGAATTCAGTGAATAATTTAATTTTCTATTAAAATTATGCAGGTCTGTTTTACAGGAGATTGCCTGAAAATAGTCTATTCCAATTATTTTTCATTTTTTGAGTTTTCCACCCGATGCCTTTTCATTAACCTTTCGACACGCTAACGATCAAAACTGCGAAGCTGATGGGACATTTGGGACTTACTTTCTTTTGGTACATAATTAACTTCATTGCTTTCGCTGTTCTTTGTTTTGTGATTTCTGAATACGAAAGCATGAAATATTTTTATCGATCTTTTTAAAAATGCAATTTCTTGTTAGGTTTATATATTGTTATAATTTCTAATTTTAAATTTTTGATGTAAAATATTTAATTCGTAATTTTATCTATCTCGGAATTATTTAAAATATTGAATTATTAGTAGTTTTATTTCTATTTATAAAACTATAACTATAAGTAAGAAAATAAATTAAAGGTATATGGTTGGTATTAAGTTTAAAATAAGAAGTTATTGGTAATGGTGAAAGTGTCGATTAATAATATAAATGATTCCAAGAACGATTTCACATAATAATTTTACATAAATTCTTTAGAGATTCTTTAATTCTTTAATTCCAACTTAGTCAGTGTGACGTACTAATTTTGTTGGCAAACGGGGCTGGCTAATATGTTGAGTGTATAGAGGTTGTGTCGAAAGAAAGAGTGGGAGAGATACATCTTGGAATGGAGCTTTTTGATTTATGACGGGGAGGAGAAAATGGTGTAAAATATGGCAGCTTTGATGATAAAAGAAAGAAAAAAATACGGGAAGTCGATTACAAGATTTTGAAGAGACAGGTTATTTGTGGTTCGTAATAAAATTATCAACTAAAATAAATATTGATTATCTGCGGATTTTTTGATAAGTAGTGTAGTAGTGAAAAAAATCGTGTGAGTGATTTTGCAACCAAACAGTACAATAACAGCTAGCTTCCAAACAACTGCAAATATTTTTATTCAATACTAGTTATCTAAGGTGAGGCTAGGGAGATCTTTTTAAAATTAGATTAGATTGTGGGGCAATTAAAAGCAGAACAAGATTGACAAAACCATAGTTTTTTTAATTTTTGTTCGATGAAAATACTTTCTATGCGCACAGTACTAACCAGAGGAGGGCTCATTCAACCAGGATAAACCAAATTCCAGAAAAGGGAGACGATCTAATTTGCAATTTTAACTTTGTTCTATATTTCTGTATTTTCTATTCTATATTTATTCTTCTTCTTCTTTTTATACAGACATGTCTCTGTTTTTCAATGTGACTCCAGTAAGTTGTAATTCCATCGTTTTCGTGGTCATCTTCCTATTTGGGAACCGTTGCTTACCGTCTTTACTACTCTATTTGTTGTCATTCGGCTTAAATGATCGTTTCATTCTACTCTTCTATTTCTTACCCAGTTTTTAATGTTCTTCACCTTGCATCTATGTCATATATCTGTACTTCTAGCTCTGTCATAGAGTGTGTCACTATCAATTTTTCTAAGTATTTTCATTTCTGCTCTTTATAACATCATTTTTGTCCTCTCTGTGTCAGATCTTGTTTCTGCCGCGTATGTCATTATTGGTCTGATGACTGTTTTGTAAATTCTGCCTTTCGTTCCTTTTCCGATATTTTTATTTCTCCATATTGTTTCATTTATCAGTTCTAACCCCAATTTACATCTTAGTAAATTTGATGTTATTAGGTATATTAAACTGAGACACTTTGGGAGAGTAGTATTGCGTTGACGGCACAGTAGATTATTTAAAGTTGTTTTTCTCCCATTTGGTATTCTTTTTTAGTTTTTACTTGTTTCAATATTTCATTCATAATCCGGTTAAACAATAGAGGACTCAGTAAATCTTCCTGTCTTATCCCATTGCCAGCTTGAATAGGCTCGGTTAGTTCTTCTTCTACTTTTACTTTTATTATGTTCTTTTAGTAGATATTTTTGATCGTTTTAATCGTTTGATCGTTTGGGAAACGTCTTTTAATTTGACCCAGTCAAATACCTTTGTAATGTCCACGAAACTTAGATATGTCGGTTTGTTGTATTCTAATGATATCTCTTGCACTTGCCTCATTATAAATATAGCGTCGGTGCATGATCTTCCCGAACTAAAACCTTGTTGTTATTTTGCTAATGTTATAATTTTATTTTATTTATTTGTTAAAACTTTGTTTGTTAATTTTAGTGTTGTGTTTAATAAATTAATTCCTCTGTAATTTTCCGGGTCCGATTTGTCTCCCTTTTTGAAGAAAGGTATTAGAATACTTGATCTCCATTTATAAGGAATTCTGTTTTGTTCTATAATTTTTTTTGATTAGCTTTATTAGTTGTTTTTTCAGATCTGGTCGTCCCTACTTTAGGAGTTCGTTCGGTATTCTGTTCTCTCTTGGTGATTTTCTATTTTTTAATTTCCTTAATGCTTCCCTTACCTCTTCCTCCTCTATATTTATTTCTTTGTTTGTCGTCACCTCTGGTGTTGGTGGTTCATCATCGTCACCTTTAGCAAACAGAGATCGAAAGTAGTCTACCATGTTTCCTTATTAATGTGTTTTGTTTTTATTAGTTCTTTCTTCTCTTTTCTTTGCCCTCTGATCATTCTCCATATTTCTTTTTGTGTTCCGTGGAAATCGTGTTCCATTTGTTTTGAGAAACTCTGCCAGTGCTTCTTTTTTATTTGTCCAACTAAAGCATTCGTTTCATTTCTGATTCGTTTATAGTGGTTGTATGCCTGTTGTATTTGTTGTGTACTGTATTGTAAAAAGGCTTACTTCTTTTTTGGTATATTAGTGTTCGTTACTTTTCTCCCTCCAAGTGATTCTGTTGCTGCGTTAATTATAATATTTTCAAGTTTTTCCCAGCTTTCTTTGATTTTATCGTTTTCTAATATTTCATTCCCAGCGATCTTCTCTGATATTCTTTTCGTGTATAAGTATTCCGTCGATTCCATATTTAGTCCTTCGACTTTGATTTTTGTTTGTGTTGGCGCCGCTTTCTTGGGTGGAAAGTATTTCAGGATTATTCTTATTTTACATAGTACTACGCTATGGTCGCTACCTACACCTGCTGAGTTGAGGCATCTTACGTGGATTGTTTTTGATGGAAGTATATCTTTGTTGATTATAATATATTCTATCATAAATCTTTGTTCACGGATGTTATTAAATATATATTTGTATTGATCTTTGTGCTCAAAAAATGTGTTGTTTATTCACAAAAAGGTAATTATAAGAAGATACGTTTGTTTTTTGCTAATAGTTATCTACGTGATTAGAGGAACAACTTTCTTTTGTTCCTACAATTTGTCAAACATGCTAGGGATATATAATTTCTATGCTTTAATTTTCTCATAATTTATATGTCATAATTTTGAAACTGTTCGACATTTTATCCACTTTATAGCAGGTATATGAATTTTTGTTGCTGATGTGAAATTTATTTTGGATAGTTATATATTTTATTATTCCGTATGGTTCTATTACTTGCAAATACAACAACAGAGATACTGAATCACGAGAGCTTAAGTAAGATTGAGTTAAGATAAGCTATTTATAATAAGAAAATGCTTTTCGATCAAGATTTTCGATGCATAACAAGAAAGATCAAGAAAAATATTATTTACTGATATATCTATTTTGCAATATGAAGATTTGAAATTTTATGTTCGTAACGTTGCCAGATTTACCATTTTCTGATATCATTACTGATTTGTTTTTTAAATATAACACTCCCTACATTGTACTTTTATTATAATCCCCACTTCAATGCCAGTTTAGCTGTATACAACACTTTCGATTTTATCTATAAAAAAAGTTAGAAATATCTTTAAAAGATAAAACAAAAACCTAAAACGCCTAATCGTATCAATTCGTTTTTTGATTCAAACTATGTACAAGATTTTATTTAAACAATTTATTTTAAATTTTAAAAGTCAAGTGTTATTGAAGCAGGAAACATTTTATAGGATACTTTTTTAAAATATTTCCCCCTTTCATTCTTCATCTTTTTAAATAGAAAAGGATATTGAATTAAAATGTCTGAAACTAATGCAAAAGAAAATGAACAAAGATAAGAGGAAATAATGGATACTTTAGTTTCTGTTTCGAAAAACTTTTGCATGTTAATTAGTTATTTCTAACGCCGCAGTTTAAAAAAACATCCATTAATAGTATCAGCTTTCATGTCGATGACACCATAAAATGATCAAACGAACTTCTACTGATGAAACGCCCTCCAATACATTTACACATTCACTATTTTTTAGTCCTTGCGTATCAAATTACACGTATACGGGGGTTTGTATATTTTACAAACTTGTGACAATAATAAATAGAAATTTTTGGTAGCAAAAGTAGGTACAAGCTTTTGAGAGTTCGAATTATTCTGTCATTTTTTAGGCGCTATCAATATTTACTTTAAATATGGGACATTTTCGGATTTACAGTCAGTGCGGTTTTACCCTTAGAGGGTAGCCCCAGGTTCTTTACTTTGAAGGGTTCTGAAAAGTTTTAAAGACTCTGACGCTGAGTTTTTTTCTACTTAGAAATTGTGTGTTTTATTTCTACCAGTACCTACAACACACCAGCATTGTCTTTTTCAAGACAATGTCCAAATTAGAGCGTTCCGGTTAACTACGCATTATTGCACAATATTGCGCAATAGTTAGAGATATTAGTAAACATGGTTATAGCACCAAGTTGCATTACAATTTCCTACGTTTATTAATTATCGCCCGGAGACGACAATATACGGCATTAGGAATAGTTATAGGTTATTTTCGTACTAGCTCATTTAAAATCCTGCAATGTTGTAATGGGTAAACCTTCTTTAAAATTCAGAAGAATGTATCTCTCGCGAGCTTACGCTTTTAAGCATTAAAGCAATGTGCAGTCTCATCCTCTTTTTATGAGACTATTGTGAAGCGTTTAAAAAAACTTGAAGTGAACACAGTCCATTTTACAAGATAATCGAAGGTACTTTTTTTTGTCATAGTACATAATTTCCAAAACTCTTCGATGCGTGAACTAAAGCTCTACCGCCAACCTGAACCATACCCCCATACAATGTGATCCGACTCTCACTAAATACAATAAATTTGAAAACTTTCATGCAAAATAAACCAATTGTTCCGTAACTAACATTTCTGTTTTTCCAATTGTTACCACATTTATGGATCCATGCATCCTGCAAGTTTACTGATGGTGTAGTATCAGCAGTTCTTACTCTAAATACTATAGTAAAATAGAAATTACTATCGATTAGTAGTATTATGTCTGGCAAACTATCTTCTTCTTCTTCTGGTTCCTATCCGTTTCGGATGTTGGAAATCATATTGGCAATCATAACCTTGCTCGCTGCGGCTCGAAACAGCTCCGTTAAGGTTTTCTTAAACCATGCTCTTAAATTTCGCAGCCATTATATTCTCTTTCTACCGGGTCCTCGCTTACCTTTGACTTTACCTTGCAATATAGACTGTAGCAGGGAGTAACGGTGCTGATTTCTCATAGCGTGTCCCAGATATTGCAATTTTATGCGTTTGATCGTAAACACAATCAGTGGTTTCTTCTTCAGTTTTCCTAGAACTTCCTTGTTCGTGATCCTTGCCGTCCATGCTATTTTCAGCATTCTTCTATAAAGCCACGTCTCAAATGCTTTAAGTTTTTTATTAGTGGTGTCTGTAAGCGTCGATGCCTCCGTCCCGTACAACAACACAGAGAAAACATAGCAGGCAAACTATACGCAGTTCTAAAAGCGTTAGCTTTTATAAAAAAGAACAGAAATATCAATGGAAAAATGGCAAGAAGAGTGAAATATCACCAGATGCAGATACTTGCCTATAATGTGAATTCTCTGACACTGCTAATCACACAACGCTGGAGCGTAATAGATGGAGAGTGGAAGGAAACCTAATGTACAGAGAAATTTATATGAACCCTGTTACTATGAGAGAAATGATTGTAAAGATGACGGCAAGTCAGGATGGATGGAATATTGCAGATAATTACATCCGAACAGTAATTAAAAAGAAAAAAGAAGAAGAGAAACACCAACCGGACCAACGATAGAAATAAGATCTACATACAAAAAACCATCTGTATAAAAATAATTTTATAGAATCTAATTCAACAACAGTTGCATCTTCTGAACGAAGCAAAATAACAAGTTAATTTCATTTGGAACACATCTCATGGTTTGCAAATTAACGAAAGCGCTGATCATTACGAACATGAAAAAATACAAAGTGAGTCGTCGGTGTTAGTAAATATAGAGTCGATATTTGGTTCCAAGTGCTTTGTTTTTAAACTTTTTTCATAAATTCAAGATTTAAAATGTGAAATTAAGATTTTTACACCTTATTTGGCTGCACGCGTGCTGTTATCAAGTAATTATTTTCACAGTAAACATTTCACCATTTTGTATTAATTTAGAGAAAATTGCTTGCTCTAGGACCCCCTAATGATGGTTTGATAGGGCCAATCGCGTTTTCGGGAATTTTAGATAATCCTTTTGAATGGAAATTCTATTATACTCGAAATTTGAAAGTTTAAATACTAGTTTATATTTTAATTAAATTGTGTCGACAATATTTTTAATAAGCATAATGTATTTTTTAAAAATTTCTCAGTTTTATATATTAATTGTTGTGGAATATCTAATTTTTGACATATTAATTTAGGGAGCATTTCAGATTAATAAAAACTGCCCCAATATTAACACCGAAAATGTCTTACTCCATCTGTATCTGTTAAATATAATTTAGACCTAAAGAAGAATTTCATTAATTTTCTCTAAACCGGAAGTAAGTATTTCAGTTTTGAGAATTTTTGCTTAATAGCTTCAATTGTTGAATCGAAATCCGTAGTCAGTTCTTCTCTACAGTTTTTTCCATCTTAAGTCAAGGTTATATTGATGCGTAAACGTGCGATTTTTTACACGTGCGTTTACGTACGTTAACGTGTCGTCTAATAATATGTATACATTAGAAACGTCTTGTTTTTGACAACTTGTGAAACAGGTGTTTAAAATATATGCCTCTGAAAAAACAATATTGGGTTCATGATATATATGAGAAGAGATGAAAAAGGTGAATATGTGGCCGTTATCGAACAATTCCTGGACTGAGCACGTGACTAACGAAGAGGTACTACGCCGGATAGGTAAAGAGAGCGAGGTAGAAATAAGTATAAAGAAAAGAAAGTTGGAATACTTGGGTCACGTTATGAGACATGATAAATATAGAGTACTACAGCTGATCGTTTAAGGGAAAATAGACAGCAGAAGGGGTCCAGGGAGGAGAAGACACTCGTGGCTCCAAAACATGCTGCAATAGTTTGGATTGTCATCTGCTGAACTTTTCAGATCTGCCGTAAACAAAGTCAGAATAGCCATGTTGATTGCCAACGTTCGGAACGGACAAGGCACATGAAGAAGAATCGAACAATTTTAAAGAACAACTGACAATAACTTTTGAATACTTTTGAATGTCCCCATTAACATTTGAATATTTACTCGAAAATCTTCATAGCAGACTGAAGAAAAACTTGAATTTTCGTATATGTATCGAACCTGAACAAAAATTAATAATAGCCCATGGTAAAACAAAATATAAATATGTGCATAGTAACATTCTTTTACTATTTATTGACATTTTCTTATTAAAACATAGTATTATGTAAACGTATGAAAATACCGAGCTGCATTTCCCTCCTGTTCGCTGTTGGATGAGCATCCAACATTTCGGGGTACTCTGTACGATTAGACTTTATTGAAGTAAATGGTTGTAAAACAGATGCTCCAGTAGACCCGAAAGTATAAGTATCGCATGGTGAAATTTATGGAGTATGAACGGTAGCTTGATGTGGATTTGAGAGTTGACCAAAACCAGAATGCATATTAATTTGTTCATTTAAAACAATTGCTGAATAGTCACACGCATTTGCATATTTCTTACAGGTGTAAGTTGTTTCAGCTATGTCAAAAGACTCATTAAAAAGTGGTAATCACTATCAGCTGCAAGTGACGATCGTGCCAAATATGTTTCTAGCTTTTTTTGCTCAATATGCAAAAGTTGTTCGTAAAATATTATCGGTTTTTGGTTTTTTTAGTTGGTAATAACCGATTTTTGTGATCATTTACTATTTTCTGTCTGCTTGGAGTTCGCAAATTGTCGGTCTCATTTACTGTTTCAATCTCTTGCACAGCTGTCTCATCTTGTCAGCCTGAGTATCATCATGTAAGGTGTTATTGGGCAACATCATGTCCCGTATTTGTTTTCTCATATTTTTTTTGATCGTTATATTCCCACTCGATGGTTGGGCAGCTAAAGTATTTTAAAGGAAAAGCATCGTTTTAATGTAGATCCATTTAGGTTTTTTGAAGTCCCTCCAGAGTTTGCTAAACGAATGTTTTATAATTTTAAAAATTCCCTGCAGAAAGGATAGCGCAAATTTCGCCACTTGGACTTTACCGTAGAATCTAAAAATAAAAACGGATATTTAAATTCATTGATTCTTTTTATTTATATAATTTTTTTTATATATTTTCAAAATGTAATAATATAATTTTTTTCGGGTTTCTGTCAACAGGACTTTTACTCAGATCTCTTGGAGTTTCATTTAGAATGGCCCATTCAACAGAGCGAAACAATATTTATGATATATGTGAAGGGATATGGGATGAATTTAATACACAACATATGCCATTGCCGACAACTAAAACACATGAAATAATTGCTGAGGATTTTTTTGTAAAGTGGAATTTTCCAAATTGTGCCTTTCGATCAATGTAGCCTATTGGACGATAGTTCCTTATTTCCCAATAAGCTGCATTGATAGAAAGCACATAAGGCTTTGTTGTCCACCAATGTCTGGCTCACTGCATTGAAATTATAGGCAATATGATTCAATTGTTCTTCAAGGTATTGCTGACACCAATTGTAGATTTCTTTAGATAGATGTCGGATCATATGGTAAACAAAATGCTGGACGAATATTTTCTGCCAGCACTTTGAAACAGTGTTTATAAATTAAAATGTTTGATAAATAAATATATAAATCGGTTTAGAATGTCTTTCGACGTTGTCCGATACCTAAACACCATCTCTTCCTATCTTCGCAGTCGTTTGTTGTTAAATTTCTTTCGCTCATGGACTTGTTTACGCCGTGTTGCCATTCTAATCTGGGTCTTCCTCTTTTCCGTCGACCTATCGGTTGCCATTGTACTACTTTTTTGGGGAGTCTTGTTGCTGGCATCCGTTGAACATGCCCATACCACCTGAATTGTTTCTTCTCTATATCTTGAGTTATATTTCCTTCTATTCTCATACGTTGTTTTATTAGTTCATTTCTGATTCGGTCTCGTCTGGAAATACCTAAAGATCTTCTCATTGCATCCGTCTCTACTGCTTCTATTCGCTTTTTGGTCTTTTCACTAATTTTCCATGTTTCAGCGCCATAAAGAAGAGTAGTTTTAATCATGGTCTCATATATATTAAATTTCCTTCCTTTCGTTATCTCTTTACTCCACAGTATACCATTGAGACATCCTAAGACTTTCTTTGCTTGAGTGATTCGTTTTTCTATTTCCCGTGTATCAGTTCCTGTATTGTCAAAGGCAACACCCAAGTAGTCATAGCTCTGACAGCAGGAAATATGTTGTCCGTTTTCGAGGTCTATGTTATCTGACTCGTTTCCAATACAAAGATATTTGGTTTTTGCTGTATTGACATTCATTCCCCAGTCGTTATATTCTTTTATCAGTTTTCTAAGCATGTACTGTATACTGCATAGTACTACCTGGTCATCAGCAAACTGGAGTGTATATATACATTCATTGCTAAGTTCTATACCCATCCTATGCACCTTTTTTTTCCATCTTTCCAATGCTGCTGCAACATATATCTTGAATAAGGTTGGTGAGATACAGCATCCCTGTCGCAAGCCTTTTGTAACTAGGAATTATTTTAACTTAAAAATGTTTTACATACCAAAAGAAAATGTAGGAATGTGCTTCTTAAATTTTTAATTTTTTATTTTCCTTATTTTTTTTTATAAAAAGATTAATTCTAGTCTAAGAATCGCATTCATGCTCCTTGTTTGGTTATATATACAAGTACACTTAATACTCTATAAATTTTAAGCATATTTTACTTCTACTTTTTACCAAATTATTTATAATAGTATAAAAGCTATATATGCTTTTGGTTTTAATGTATTATGTACACCTACTCTGAATATTCTAATATTTAAGCAAAACTTGATCATTAAAACATTTACGGCAAGGTAGCTTTCAAACTCAAAATTAAAATATTTTATTCCTAAAACTCGCAATGGATATTTTCACTACAGCACGCACTCATACATTAATTCAAGCTGTATTTTATTAACTGCCTCCTCATCCACATCGCAACCGAAAAAAACTTTCTCGAACTGATGAACTCCGACGATTGGCCTACATCGAACCGAAAACACGGCGACTTGTAAATTACGCTGTAATTAAACCCTCCCCCGGCCGCCTGACACCACCCTTCAAACCAAGCTGACTCCCTTAACGAACTGCGTTTCCATAATTACGTGCAAACGAGTCGGTCGTACTGGGGTTATATAAAGGTCATGTGACGGAAGCACTTACGCTCAATTCTCTCAAGTGCAAAGTTTGTAACAGGCTGAAGTTTAAAGTGTGAGCAGGTTGCAATAAAACTGCTATAATTGCATCTTTTAGGAAAAAAAGCATATGTAACATTTTTTAATTGTAGTGTTAAATCCATTTAAAAAGACGAAGTAACACAAAACTTTACTTCATTTTTAGTTCTGTGGAAAATAATGATGCTGGAATTCGGATTTGTTCTGAGACACAATCAACGAATGTGGTGTAGTATGAAAAAGATAAAACATTTTCACTGCAGGTGATTAAAACGCATAAATTGTTCAAAATATGTGAGTCTGTAAGCATCGTCAAAATAACACTGACATCGCTCTGTTAGTTGTATATATTATTTTTCGTTTATTAAATGTAGTGCGGAAGTTGTTATAAAAACAAAATATAATAGGGTAACTCCAGAAGAGTTGGATCACATTTCTTTGGACGCTCACTAAAATTTTATTTGTCAACTTATTAACATTATTATTTAAGCGTTTGGTATCGAATTTAAATTTATATCTTTAAGAGTTTTTAAAAAACATAAAATCACCTGAAACAGATGGTATACCTAATAAACTCCTAAAATATAAAGGCCTAAGCTTGCAAGTAAACTGGCATATAAAACACAGAAGAATGGCATAAAAGCATCACAATCCCCATATTTAAAAAAGGACAAAAAACTTACTCACAAAACTACAGAGGAATAACTCTCTTCAATACAACGATGAAACTTTTTATGAGCATTCTTAAGGACAAATTGGAAAGGTAAATTACTAATGCTGAAGAACATCAAGGGCTGTTGAAATAGAAAGAGCTTTAAAAGAACTAAAAAATAATAAAGCTCCAGAACTCGACGGTATAATTGCCTAGATCTTGAAAACAAGCAAGACATTAACAATCCTTGTACTAACAGAGCTATTTAATAGATGTCTCCATAATAGCCAGATCCCTAAAGACTGGAACGAGAGTCTAGTAATACTCTTACACAAAAAAGGGGACACATATTGTGATCTAGAGAATTATAGACCTATATCGTTGCTCAGTCAAGTATACAAACTATTTATGAGAATTATTAATAACCGGTTAACCTACAAAATGGATAACTACCAACCGGTTGAACAGCTGGCTTCTGCAAAGAATATAGTACATCAGACCATCTGCTGACAATGAGAACATTGATAGGGAAGGCAAATGCATACTAACTACCCGTATTTCTTGCCTTCGTCGACTATGAAAAGGCGTTTGATAGTATCGAGATGTGGGCCATAGAACAAGCTATTGATAATTATTGTAGAACAGATTCTAGATATAGGCAACTAATACATAATATATATAAAAATGCAACTATGATAGTACAACTAGGCGAAAATACAAATCCCATCTCCATTAAGAGAGGAGTGAGACAAGGAGACATAATATCGCCAAAGCTTTTCAACCTAGCCCTAGAAGACGTCTTCAAAACTACAAATTGGTCAACCACAAATTGGTGCACAAATTGGCATTAACGTTAATGGCAACAAGTTAAACCACCTCAAATTCGCTGACGACATATTGACTATAGCGAGCACATTCGAGGAACTTCAAATTATGTTGGGAGAACTAGCAGCCAGCTCCCAATACGTCGGCTTAAAAATGAATACGAAAAAAACAAAAATAATGACAAACACAGATCACCCCAGACATATAACTATAAACGGCAGTGAGATAAAACAAATCCAGGAATATATCTACCTAGGCCAAATCCTGGAAAATTTGGAAAACTTAGTTGGATTTAGTTGGATACTTAAGAATCGCAAAATACCCTAATACTTGAGGAGCAAAGTGTTCAACCAATGCATTCTTCCTATTAAGACATATGGATGTCAAACCTGGACCCTAACCAAGGCAAACATGAATAAAGTAGCCACAACAGAAAGAACAATGGAAAGAGCAATGTTAGGTATTCGACTGTCAGATAAAAAAAGAAACGACTGGGTAAGATTCAAAACAAAAGTCGAGGACATAACAATAAAAATTGCCAAACTTAAATGGAGCTTCGCGGCATACACTGCTATACAGAAAGACCAACGTTGGAATACTATAATACAACATTGGAGACCTTACGAAAGTAAACGACCAAGAGGAAGACCACAGATGAGATGGGTTGATGACATTAAAAGAATAGCCGGAACAAATTGGAAATATGTTGCTCAGGTTAGAGACCAATGAAAGAAGTATGTCCAAACATGGACGACAGAAGGCTAAGAAAAAGAAGAATAAGTGACATTTTTTTGTTTAACTCTTTTACATTTAATGTTTCTATCATATATTTTATATAGTCTGCATATACTCTGTGCCTAATTGTCATTTTGGTTTTTACAAAATAGTGAATCTTAACAAAAAACTATTCTCTATCTGTAAACTAAAAAAATTAATGATGTTTATGAGAAGAGGACATACTTTTTATACTCGGAAAATAATATACTAAATGTGCTTTTAGCTGCAATAGTAACAGAAGCCAGTAAATTAAAAATTCTACCTTAAAATGTACATCGCTAATTACTACGATTATCAAAACTTCCTAAAATAATAAACTAGTTGCGGGAAACATACTTTTCTCTCAGTGAAAGCCCGAAAGTGCACTTTAATCTAAATTCAGTGTTTACAATAATTTACATAAGACATTGTAGAAGAAAATTAACAATTCAGCTTTTAAATGAAAATGCGCGTTGCAAGATTCTAAGTGTCTCCCCAAATGCACAACTTCTTTAATGACTTACACTTCAAATTTAATACTGTGAACTTTGAAACTGCATACTTGGGAATTTCTGAGGGCCTAATACAAAATTAAATATGTCTTAAGACTAGAGTTATCGAGGGTCTTAAAATATACATATTTTATTTACATATTTAGTACTGATCTCTTTCGTCAAGGAAAAAAAAATAAAAAACTCCAACGAAAAAATAATTACTGGCAAGAAACTAGCACCTTTAAAATTTAAAATAAGCTTTAGTACATTTTGTATTTTTTTATCTTCAACTTCTGTAAACGCTTGTTGCGGTTTAGTAGATAATTTTAAAATTCGTTTATTTGAGAATTTTTTTTTAGAAATTTTATATCAAAATAAATTCAAGTCAACAATAAAATAAAAGAATAGATTGTTTTAAACTTATATAATTTAATCAAAGAAACAAAACAAATAAATAAAAAAAGAATTCACTATCTAATTTTCTATACAAGCTTGACACATTTTAAAGAGTTTGTGTATCTTCACATTTCACAGTGCCACTTAAACATATTGTATTATATAATCGACATCTACATTTAAAACCTAGTGCAAGAGTCTTAAACAGAGCCAAAATTTCACGTATTTGAAGAGAACTTTAAAAAACCTCTAACAAAATATAACAATCAACAAGATGTAATGGAAAACTTAAAAGCAGATTTTCAGAAATATCACAAATTTAGTCCCCACGGTACGGTGACAGATGACGCTAACAAAAATACCATATTTTTAGTCTGGATTATTTATTTAAAACGCAAAACTGTAGATTTACAGAAACCAATGAACACAGCCTGAGATCACTTTTCCATGTTAACTTTCTTGGTGCATTTGATATTGAAGATGACGCAAAGACTGTACTTGACGTTAAATCAAGAAATCAAAGATTTTAGAAGGTACTATCTTGACAAAAATTACAATCGAGTAGACTTTCCAATATTTTGGAGAGGACAAGATATTTCCAGTCATGTTACAGCAGTTCATGGATATTCTACTGTTTTACCCAACAAAAATATTTAAGTTTTTCTTAGGTTCCGCTTTATTTGTTGAAATAGCTAATGACCTCCAGAAAACAAAACTCATATAGACCTACTAGCTAATATATTTTTTTAAATACTAAACATAGATAATAAAGGCAACGCGGAAGTTCGCTCACGAATTTTCTGATGGGCGTCAAATCGTTTTAAAGTCGAAATATTCACAGGATTTTGATTATGGATTGCTAATTTTATCTCTTGTAAAGATGTATTTATACAGTGCGCTTTTCTTTACCGATTTAATAAAAATACATATACTATACACTTAATTACTATTTAACTGGGAATAAGCCACAATTAAAGATAAAAATAGGTTTATTGACGTTTCAATTTCCACTTCGGAAATCGTTCTCAAAATACAAACCGTGTTTTGAGAAATATATACAAAATATATACAAATATATACAAATATATACAAAATACAAACAGAACGATTTCCGAAGTGGAAATTGAAACGCCAATAAACGTATTTTTATCTTTAATTGTGGCTTATTCCTAGTTAAATAGTAATTAATTTACAATGCCATAAGAAAACAGCTTCAGTACTATACACTTGGTTAAAATTAATTTACTGTTGGGTACATACTACAGAACGTGTGTGTGTGTGTGTGTGTGTGTGAGAGAGAGAGAGAGAGAGAGAGAGAGAGAGAGAGAGAGATATAGAGAGAGGGAGGGAGAACTAAAACCTTTTTGTATGAAGGAAAAAATGTCAAGAGCGATGTGCTTCATTGAGTGAGTTACTTTTTTTTGAGACTTTTGTGCGAGGAGGTGGAAGATGGCAGTTGGAAGAGATTTTTTGAGGAGACCGATGCTATCTGAATGTCAAGAAGGAGTGGCCTTCGATAACATAAGGTATTCGCACATTTCATATAAATAATAAAAATTTATTAGTGTACAATTAGTTTTCCAACAGTAAACCTAAGAAGTGAATAATTATTGGATATATTGCTCATCGAAAAGCAATTTTCCTAATAATTAACCAAAAACATGTCTTGAATTCTCTTGTTAAGTATCTTGAAGAGGCCATACCGTTATAAGATATTATGTATTTAGAGTGGGAAAGTTTCCGAAGATTAGCTGTGTACCATAGTAATCAAATAGATTTTATAAGGTCGCCCTTGGTCTATTATACTACCACATTTTTAGATCCATTGTAGTTCTCTAACCCTAGATTACATTCTCTAGCCTGACACTTTTTAGAAGGTCTAATAATAAGAGACTAAACCTTTCATGTAGCTCTTTGCTGGTGGCTTTTTTATTTTTTTGGCAAGCTATCACACTGCCACAAAATAAGTTCAGCTGTATCTTTCTCTAGGTGACAAAATCAATATGTGTCATGACCTTCCAATCCATCAGCTTCAACTGCCTATTTAGCCTAAACAGCAATGTTAGCGGACCTACTAAGGACTAGCGTTTATGGCTTTAATTTTTTTGGTAAATTTTCATAAATTTTGCTTCCTCTTGTATAAGTACACCTTCATTCCAGTTTTTCCTGCCTGATATATTAATTTTAAATTTATTGTCAAAGTTATATCTCGTAGCTGTTGGATCAGTGGGTTACCCCATTACAATATATCCTTTTAGCTCCTCGATTATCTTTCTATTTTAAGCGCTATACATCTGGCTTGGGTGTTAACGTATTAATCTGTGCATCACATATGTCATGCACAGACATAGCTGTGTTCTGTATAAAAATATAAAGTGGTAGTAGATGTATCAGTATTTCAAATGCCGCTGTAGGAGT
This sequence comes from Diabrotica balteata, assembly GCA_918026665.1. NCBI lineage: Eukaryota > Metazoa > Arthropoda > Insecta > Coleoptera > Chrysomelidae > Diabrotica > Diabrotica balteata. Next base: position 42,595,109 of record OU898282.1, on the reverse strand, counting down.
GGCGTGCTTTTATAGCCCCCGTAGTACACAGGCATGCTAGGCGTTTTGTATTACTTAGCAGCCTTATTTCTCCCATTGGTATATTGATTAAGTTATATTTGGCATAATAAACCTTTTGTATTAACCATAGACTCATTTTGAGATTAAGCCCCCTATTCTTACTCCCACTTCTTTTACATCTGCCCAACAATATAGTAGCTTAATATTGTTCTGAAGCTATTTTCTTGTGGTATATATTTGTTGCTATTGCTTATTCCCAGTTTATTAGTAATTAATATAGTAGCTTTACGTGAAGCTACTTCTTTCTTTGTTGAAGTTAAGGATTGGTGTTTTTTGAGCATTAATAGCAGTCTCTCTTATTTACACCAGTCATCACATATATCTATGGCTGCTTGCATTTTCCCAGACACAATTTGGGTAAATTTGTCCCTGACGATGATTGCAATATCGTTAGCGTGTCCTAGATAGTAAAAAAGTCTTTTGTAGATATATTTTTAAAAAGAACATCTACCAAGGTTGTCCAAAATAAAAGAGATAGAACTTTTTTCTGTGGACAGCCTCCATCTGCTCTTGTTTTGCTAAAAACACTTGTAAAAACGGAACCTTTGTTATCTGTTTGTCTTTTTTTGTCTTTGAGATAAGCCTATTTATATCAACCAACGTTGAGTCTGTAAATTTTTCAGGTTGGTGTGCGACGTATCGCCAAATAATATCGACAAATTCTTAGAAGATTATCCACTTTGCCTCTTATATACCTATCCAGTAGAGTTTTTATCGTTTTTTGATAAAAAAATATATGTGTGTATATGACTTTTGTATTATGTCTGATACTTTGCATATTCTAGGCAAGTACATGACTAACCTTTTGCTATATTTCTGGTACGATCCCATGATAAACTGGATTTAAGAACCCAATATATGTGTTTTAATACAGTAGCTAAATAAGCTTCCAATGAAGTTGGATTTTAAAACACACATTTTATGTGTATCCGTAGACATATATAAGACATTTGTTAACACATTAGAGTCCATTAGCGCTACCTTCCAGAGTAAAAGTATATATTAGGAATATAATAAGCTACATAAAAAATAAGTAGGGCACTATAAGAGCAGCAAAAGATTGCCATCCAGGAATCTTATTAAGTTGACTATCCTAGTTAGGGGTTAAAGATCTATTAGCAAAACTTACAAAAAGTATTATGTAGGTTATTTAGTTATAGTAGTTGGAGGTAAGCATAAGACCATTATTGCTGATGTTGAGCAAGGTGTTTTCAAGTTAGAAACTAGCTGGTGTTATAAAGATAGATAGACTGTGCTTAATAATATAGAATGGATCGGCTGAGATCAATATCAATGGAGAAATGTTTTGCAGAAGAAGTTTAGTTGATTTCAGATAATATTAAAGAAACACAGTATATACAGAAAGAGTTTAAAACTATATGAGAAACTAAAAGAAGTAATTTTAAAAATAAATTAATAAAAAAACTCAGTTCATGAAAAATCTAGTTACTAAATGCTCCTGTAGAAATAAATTATATTAACATTACTTAAGGTACTGGGTATAAAAAATATTTTGGGGTATAAGATAGGCATCCAAATACAAAATCACACAAGAGATTGAAATAAAAATAGGTTTACCTGTGCGGCATTTGAAACTTTAAAAATTATATTAAAGTCTGATACGTGAATATGCCCAAATGGGATGTGTAGTCCCTGTCCTAACCGTTGGTGCTAAGACAATTACTATCCCACAAAAAATATACAAAAAAAAAATATAATGCAGAGAAAATGGAAAGAGCAATACTGGGAATACGTCAAAAGAAAGAGTTCCAGATCAAGTGATCAAGAACAAGACGGTGGTTCGAGACGCTGGACAAGAAAGGTCGTGTAATGACGTCCGGGACAAGAAGCGTACAGAACTAGAAGTAGATTGACCGAAGATTTAAAGATAATGTCTAAAAACTGTATAAAAAGAAACAATATATAGAGGAGTAGCAACAATTTATTAAGGACAACGTTCAGCAGTGAGAAATGTGGGCCTTTTAGATATACAGTATCTGAAATTCAATATTACATAATGTTAATATTACAAATACACGCGACTATTTAGATATATTATTGGACTATTTGGATATAATATAAATAGTAAGCATTATTTTTAAAACACAATTATTTGTTTATTTTCTTTATTGTACTGTTTATAGCATTAACTTTTTTTTTCATTGGTTTTTTTCTGTATTTGTTGTTTTTACCTTAGTATATACTATATTATGTCTCCTATTTATATAAATTGCAGCTGTAAGGTTTTATGATCTACAATGGAGTTAATTAAAACCAATAGTTTTGAAATTGTTTAGGTAGTGACACGCGTTTTAATTAATAGTAATTAATATTAGTTGCTGGACCAAATGAAATTACGTTCACAATTATTGTTTTAATTGTTGTGCATATGGCGCATAGTTGATTATAATAAACAATAGGCTTCTGTGTATAATAAGTTCTGATGTAAAGTTAGTATTGGAAAATAATTAATCTGATATCGAAATAATACAGAATATGATAAATTGATGCAAACTATGATACTTTACACACATTTAATTATTCCCAATCTATTTACACAATTGCCATACACAGCATGTATCGAAAGAAACATAAATTACGACTATTGTGATTTGTAGCATGTGACAAAAGTTTTTTTTAATATAGCTAAACTCTCCTGTACAAATAAACGCCACATTGACCGCCTCCTAATTATATCTTAAGCCGTTATCAGGGCATGGTATTAGTCTAAATATTGTTAGCTTGCTGTCTATATTAGCTGCGATCCTGTGCCATATGAACGGCTTTGTGTGGGGATTTTCCCACCAGTCTTCATTTGGTCTGCCCATGGAGTTGGAGATCTTCTCCATTTGATATTTAACAGAAGTAGTTGATTTATTAGATAAATTTCATGCACGCTGTGAAGTCCTAAATATGACTATAATGGATGCAGTCAGTCTCATGTAATTTATGTTATATAAACTTGACATGAAGAACATTGCCAAACACGAATTCAATTATAGGTTAAATTAAATTACTCAATAAAGAGAACAAACTACCAGTACTTACCACTTGAATAAAAGTGTATAAACTTACCTAAAAAAAAAAAAAATATATATATATATAGTTAGGTTGGTACGTATTTAAATACAACAAAAGTAAAAAGTAAAAGTTTTTTACAGATTGATAGAGAAATAAATTATTAAACAAGTTCAGATTTGGATAAAATTTTCTTTTAATTAAAAGAAGAACACAATTGGCATGGGCCGCTTTCGGTAAACTAGTATATATCTTCAAAGCCACCTCCATTCGTATAAATTTAAAATGTGCATAAAATATGAATTCTAACAGTTTGTGTCTACGGGTTGAAGCCCGCAGATCTTACCAGGTAATCTCATAAAAAACTAGAAAAATCACAAACGACAATGGAGTGAAATATGCTTGGAAAAACGTAAGAAACAAGGTTACAAACGCCCTAGAAGGAACATTTGGTATCGTGAAAGGAATGACAAAAATCTAATGAACCAGTAGCTCTAAGCCGATTACATAGAGAGATATGATGATAATAGGTGAACACGAAGGATCCTAGAACAAAGTCCAAGGGGGACGACAAGGAGAATGAGAAGACCGTAAAAGGATAGATGATATAAGAGTCGTAGCAGGCAAACATTTAATTAGGTCGAAGCAAAATAGAGAAAGATAATAGAAATTGAAAGAGACCCACATTTAGAAATGGATAAAAAATGATTGACTAATGCAGAAGTGAGATTACTTTTGTATCGTATATAATAAAAATAAAGAAAATAATCTTTGATTAAGCTTGACTCGTTACCTGTAAAAACAGTTTATAAATAACTTCCTATTTGACGGAACGAGGTCTTAACGATCTCATCACAAAACGTCTTATTTGGCGAATAAACATTTTTAAAACAACCGCTCCTGCTAAGGCTGTAAAATGTTTATTTTTAAACCATTTTTAATATTAATGATACCATTTAAATTTGTAAAGTTATAATCGTCACATTTTTATTAATTTATATTTAAATAATTATTTTATTTTAATTTATTTATTAATTCCTTTACCTTCAGTTTCTCCTTTTACTATTTTTATTTAAAAAGTAGTTCTCGTCCTCTATCTTTCTTTTCTTTCTCTTTCTTTCTGGTAGAATAACTATTTCAATTTTCTCTCTCTTGCCGGCAGACTAAATATTATGTTTTATGTTGACAGAAAAGCTAATTCCATCGTAGGCATACATCCAATGACATTTGTGCTAACTTCATTTCAATCTCCTACTTACTTTCCATCAATCAGCTTTTCTGACATAGGGTGATATCGCACCTTGAAAACCATAGGGCAGTAACTACAAAAATCATCATGTTGAGTTATGAGCGTTTCAATTTTTTTTAAAGTTAATACTATTTACTGTAATTCCAAAAATTAAGCTACAAACCTGGTATTTAGCAGAATTGTCTTTAATTTTGCATATTTTTATATGCAGTAAGAAGTATGTGAAATTTCCTTCAGGAAATAGGTATTTTAGCACATACGGCCATATGGTTTTAAAAAATATATTAATTTTGGAAAATGATGCAGTAAAATTCATATCGAATAAAAGTTTTTTAATTTAGGATTGTACCTATTTATTAAATTTGTTTGGTTTTAACACTTAATCAAAGTCATGCATATTGTAATCTGTTTGTTCGGTTTCTACTGTTCCATTGTTTACATGTAAAACTGCATAAAATCTATGGTAGTGCTCTTGAATAACATTAGCCTTACATAGTGAGAGCAGATCTTGTTTTTTTAAAGTGGATATTCCTGGTGGATGTGATATGCTTTACTTAGTTCCGTATTAGCTACCAACCCTCGTTGTCTTGGCCTTATAGTACTAGTTCTGAGCTCTGTATTGTGGTAGCTTGTCTTAACCTGAAACTTATTTTTAAGTGACTTCTTTACCTTGATCATCTTAATCTCATTCCAGACGACCTGATTTCCTTCTTCGTCAATGTTATAATTGTTTTCCATTTTGTTACATAATTTTTTAAAGTAAAATATATCCGATGTAGATATTTCATTACTTTTGTAAGGTTCACCTGATTTTTTCGCTGTTTGAACTACTGTGGCCCATTGCGAAAGGCATATAAATTGTTCTTCTTTTTAACGCCCTTTTTTTATTTCTTAATCAAAGAATGATGTTTCTCCCTCATTTTGGGAGTGACCCGTTATCAAAAATTTGTGGGTAATGTTAGGTATGTTCAATTTCTGTATTGCGTAGAGAGAAAGACAGACAATATACTTATTCTTATTTTGCCCACTGCAGTTATCCGAAAATAATTATTTCCTATTCTCTGGCATGGTTCCTCAGAAATAATAACAGGCACGGCGCTATTTGCACCAACCCGATTAAAAATTCCTTCGAAGCAAAGACAGCAGTGTCCTGCATTTGTGGTCATGTCAAAAATTGCAAAATTAAATGTTGATAATCTCCTTTTATAATAAAATAAGGGGACATCGCCTGAAGGTGTCGGACGGCTTATAAGTCAAAACAAGCAGTAATGCAAGTGTTGGATTTTGCAGGTTTTGATTCATTTTCTTTCCCTTTTCTACTAAGTTACACTTCTTAACGGTGAGTATTATAGGCTGCTTCCAATGTAGATTTATCTAATAAATTTTTGTAACTTTCACATAGCGAGCAGAAGTCTTTTTTGGGCTTAACGAAGCTTATATTAAATGCCGTGTTAAACATGGTCCCAAACGTAGTGTAATTTCCGAACATCGCACCTTTTTCTTCGCAAAATTGTATGTAGTTTTATTTAATATTATATAATAATTCTTTCAAATAGATAATGTGAGCACTTTGGTCCCGTTTTTTATTTTATTATTTGCATTTGCATATTTGATATTCTGCATAATAATTATTGTTATTGTTATATATTATATTAATATTTACGTTAAAAGCTTTAACTTTTGAATTGAAAATATTGCGAAAATATAACATTTAATATGTTAGTCCATAGATATTTTTTTTTTAATCTAGTGAAATTCTAGTGATTTTGTTCAGTAAAATGTAGACACTTTTATAAATGTGACTGGCAACAATATGGTACTTTTAAGTACAGCCTGTCGATAAAGGGTTAATCCAACATCATTTATTACACGAAAAATATCCTACAAAATTGTAGAAAATTCAAACTTCTATTGTTCATGGTTCTTGAATTGCTTTTTACTACGTTTAACTAAATTAAACAAGATTGTTTACTCACAACATGAAAACAACAGATAAGTAGTTACAGGCAATGTAGCATTTATTTGGCATTAACTGCTGATATTGCCAGATAAATCTGAGTTTTTGTTCCTATTTTAGGACCATAGAGCAACAACTGCAGATAATGCCTGATGGTATATAAAAAGGAATCGATTTTTTAGAAAAGCCATAAGGACGTATCTTTCTGGTGCCGAATTTAAAATTCGTTGTAGATGCTGCTATATAGCATTAAAAAATAGATTTGTTTTTCTATTAGACTGCATTCAAAGGTCATTTCACGAAAAAATTGCAGATATTGCCATATGGTTTTCAAGGTGCGATATGTTTTTTTCTATAATTTAAATTTATAAAAGAAGGTAAAAATTGTTATAAGTTTTATTTTATGGTCTGCAGAATTCTTTTGGGGTGAGTACTTTCATTAGAATCTTTATTTTATAATTCTGACAACATTTTCAATACTGGTAATCGTAACCTCACTTTCAAAGCTCGTTTTTTAGTTATATGCATATAGGAATCTTAACAGAATTTAACTAAGTAATAATAATTATATTTCATTTTATCCTTGCCATTTGTTATTTGTTTAATTGTAATTTTGTAAAACGCAAGGAAATTAAACCCTTTTTGATTTGTCTCTGATACAAGCTGTTTCTGATATTTTAGTTTATTGGCTGTATTTATTGGCCAAATTCAAGTTTAATTGGCTGTATTGGAGAACTTGTTGGCTGTATAGAAGACTATTGGAGATTTAATGGGAAATTTCAGAATATAATATGTACCTAACTGCAGCTATCAGGAAGGCCCAATTACCTAACTGGGAGGCCTCAGATAATTGACGCAAGCAGTCCATTGATGCCATCGATGCTATAAGTATCATCTACATTGTATTCATTGTAAAGCATTGACAGGGTTGATTGTTTTCTATTTTTAATAAATATAAGTAGTTAATAATTGTTTTATCAGCTAGGGGTTCATGGTTTAGTTTCTAGTTTAAGACAAGACGAACTCATACTTGACATACTGATCTAGGCAAAGCATGGACGATAAGCTCCCATGGTTGATTGAGGTATTATTTTTATAATAGTATTTCAATTCTGTATGTTGGTCTTATCGCTACAAATCCTTATAGACTACTAGTCGAATAACTGTTAAAGAGGTACGAGATTGAATTGACCCCGTATCGCCATAAATATTATGGGTATATGGTTATAAATATTGATAGGTAAATATGATATTTACCTATTTGACAACTTTGAGGTCGAATGAGCCTCGTGATTTCACGGCGTCACCATCTGATTATCTTTGGGTGTTTCTATTGGCCAAAACTGCTTGACGCGAATTAAACAATCAATACGATGACCAATAGAAACTATTTTGAACAATCGAATGATCGGAGGGCGGGACTAAGCTTGAGAATGTAAATATTATAATATACACATAGTATTTCTTAGATAGTCAAAGTATCACCCAGAATATCGCAAATCGCCTCATACACAGTGGGCCCTGTTGCTCACACTAGGATAAAGTCTATATTGTGGTAATGTATAATATTTATATATTTTCTTTATTATAGTGTAGACTGTATACTAATTATAACTTTTCTGTTCACAGGTGACATACAAAAAAAATCACAAAAAACACAAAAAACGGCTTCGGCCACCAAAAAAATCAAAAAAATACTAACAAAAACCGGCTTCGGCCACCAAAAAAATTAACAAAAACCCCTAAACCCGGGTACGTAGGGCCCAACCCCCTTGAGCACCAAGTCGCCGAACTGAGCCAGGACTCAGAGCGGAGACTTGAGGCCCAAGTAAGCAATTTTAGTTCGCGGATAAGCTACATTAAGATAAACAGGAATAAAGCGGAGATGCGCTGTCTTGAGTTTTCACATACGGTTAGGAAACCATGTTGGGGTTCAATTACCCAGGACCTCCACATGAAGAGCACTTGGCTGATTGTTGTGCCTCTATAGCGAATCAGATTGCTATAGGGGGAAAAGGGATGGTCTAGAGCATTGGAGCACGGTGGGGTGATTCCTGTTTTTTAACACGAATTAAAACACCTTGCTCCAATGAATTGTTACACCCGATCGTACTACCTGGGTGAACATTTCTCATAGGCTGGGTTCAATCAAATTGCTTGCTTGCTAGATAGTCAAAGTTAGTGGACATACAATGTTAACGAGTAGAATAAAAAAAAATGTGCAAAATATTATCACCAAACATAGTGACTCAGATTAAGATTTTGATTCGGATGATTCATTATGTGACAATCCTTATGAACCATCAGACTGATTATAGCGATGTTGACAGTAAAGTAGAAAGTGTTATGGAGGCACTGAATATTATGAAAAAGCAAAACAGATGAATGGTTATATTGAACGAATTATTATTTGTAAAATGTGATAAAATGGAAGAATGTAATATTTTCGAAACTGTAAAGTCCCCTTTATGTTATTACAAACTTTTTATTGCTGGCAAAATTGTGGACATTATTGCTGAACAAATAAATACCGATTCATCTCAAATCATAAATGAAAACACAATGTGAAGATATTAAAGAATAAAAGCTTTTAAACTCACCTCTAAACGGGAAATATATGCAATATATTCTACGGATTTATCCTTGTATTGGTTGAAGGACTTACTAAATAATAATGTATTTATATCTAAAGTTATGCCAAGGGAGAGATTTTTGTTATTATTAAATTCTTCGCATCTTGTTAATGACGAGCATGATTTGGGACAAGATAAATGTAAAATTAATCAAATGACAGAATAAAATACCTGTTTTATTGTTGTCGTTCAATAAACATTATGATGATGTCCTAATGGAGACTAAAAAAAATCGTTATAACCAAGCTGTTCTAAAACTATCATGTATTATGGACTGCAATTATGCTAAAAAGGTAGTAAACAACAGATTAAATAAATGTGTATAAAACTTTATAATAATTTAATTTTTCAGTAAACAAATGGGATCATACTATACTGTATTAAGAAAAACAAAAAATGGTATAGAAAAGTGAATTTTCTTTGTGTATTGATTGTATCGTGTATTGATACTTGTCTAGTTAATGCGTGGATACTTTATAACAAAAAACACAATAGTAATAAAAACTCCATATTGGATTCTCGAGATGCATTGTTTAAAGATTTCTCGGGTGTCACTTATTGAACAACCACCACGGCCAAGATCACCTAACCATATAGACACACTTGTAAAAAGTGGCCCCAAAAATAAAAAGAGTACAGAGAAGAGAAAATATGAAGAAAGCCGTTTAAGAGCAAGGATGCAGATAAAAAAGTAACAAAAAGTAATTAAAATCATGAATGTGAATCATGAATGTGTTGCTTGTGTGAGTCCATTTCAAATAGGTAAGGAAATAATAAATAAGACTTACTCACAATCAATTTAATTTAACTATCAGACGCAAAGCATCCTTAGGTCTCGATACAAAGTTAAACAAATGCTGAAATGATAAAAAAAACCCATATTAGGGTGTTGTCTAATAACGATAAACAAAGTAGATGTTGTAAATTACAATAATTATGCCAATATTACATGTCTGTGGTTTTATTTAAAAGAGTAAGTTGAATAAAAAGTATAAAAGTTTTAAAAGTTTAAACAGACAAGGTAAGGCTCACAAATTGTTATAAAACTTTACCTATTTAAAAAGTAACTACCTGCCTACTACTTAATGTGTTTCAACAATGTTCACGAAAAAAATGGACAGTCGATGGTTTAACTTGCACAGCGGCTAACTCCGTTTTTTAAAACTTTACAGGACTTATAACAACTCAGTTGTTATAAGTCTTTGAATCTACGACTATTTATTTAAGCCGATTTTCATGAAGATTCGGTGAGCTTTCAATAGATTTAACTGAAACCGTCTTATCACATCGCTGTGGCAGTAACTGCCATTCATCTCTAAACCGTAACTTAAAGTACAGGTTGCCTTGTTTATATTGTAGGGACGAAAATCTGTGACCTAAAAAACAAAACATTAATCTGTGTCTGTAGAAGACCAAACAAAATTAATATTAAAAGTACCTTGGCATCTCCTATGGATTTTCCTGGTCTTATTGACTTATAAAGCTGTAAACTAGCAAAGGTTTTAAAAACTTCATGGGTTAGGTAAGATACGTTGTAAGGTTTAGGATGTTTGCGAGCTCCAACACAAACTTGTGCAAATTCAGCTGGTACAAGAATTATTTTGTCTTTCAGTTGCCTTTCTATGGTGGCATGCATTAAGTCTGCTTCCATCTTGGTATGGCCTACCTCTAGATACTTTTTCTGAATTGTGACATTGTTTAATGTTGCCACGTTTAGTAATGCATTTGCCATTATTACGTTTCTATTTTGCGCTATACATACATCATTGTACAATATAATTTTAGTATTCTATCCAGGTTCTCTGTGGATACTCGGCAAAAGTTTCTCCGTCATAAACTTGACAATTATGGTAGCGTAATTGTCAGAGGATATCCGACGTTCGGTCTTGTTCCAGAGATAATAAAATCAGTCTTTATTTTTTATATTAAATATACAGAAATTGTGCGGCATATCTTAGTTTTATAATAAACAGATGATAGGTTAAATTTGGGTGCTAATAAGAAAGCTTCGTATCCATTGTGAATACAAATATTCTTCTGTATTTTTATCCAGTTCTTTTTCAAGTCTAGCTTCATTCTTTCTTTTTGTGTGCTCCTTGTGTTCTGTGTTAAGTATATTTCCGAGTTTGTGAGAGAGTAACTTTTCCCATTTATCTTTTTTTTAGCTTAAACAGTGATATATTTTCAATTTTAAAAGTGTTGCTAAATTACCTATTGACAAAGGTTTGGTATTCCGTGGCGTGCACCAGTCTAATGTGTAGAAATTGTACAAGGTTTTTTTTCTGGCATCAAATAAAGCTTGACCGAACTTTTGCAGCAATAATGGGATTCCATTTTTGGAATATTGTTCATGAACTTTTTAAGTGATTTCACTTCTACTTCGTAGGGATTTTTTGTTGCATGTTGATTTGTTTTATAAGAAATATTCTCTTTGCCTTTTTTCCAGCTCCAGATAGTCATTTTGGTAAGACAAAAAGTGTTTTGAAACATCGTTTTACAAGTTAAGTTTAAGCTAAATTCCATTGTGCACTTTCTTCTTGTTAATAAGTGGTTTATTCTGTCTCTTTGACGTTTTGTGGGTATCTCTTACCGCCACTCTTATACAATGTATCGTTATCAAATCAGCTTTATTTTATCTGTTAATTCACAGTTGTCTAAAAAAGACCGCGCACTTAAAACGTGGCACTTGTTACTCACCGTCAAGTACAAATAAACTGCGGTTGACCTTGGAGTCAGCCACATCTCGGTGTTGTTATGCTAGTGTTAAGAGTTGAAAGTTTTACGTGTTTTCTACGTAATTTTACAAGCTAGCGAGATACTTTATTGAACATAATGTGAGCGACAACTAGGCGCAGTCGACAACGCCAAAACCTGTATTTTGGTAAAAAAATGAAATTCGCGGATTTGCAAGTTAAGCCATCGCAATGTATAATTCATAAATTTCACTTTTTTAACAAATGTTTGTACTTTTGAATTTTATTTCGATAACAATTTATAAAATTTTCATAGAACTTAATTATGATTTCTTTATTGCTATCTAGGAACTGTAAAAAAGGAATACTTTTTGACAGTTTTACAATGATTTTCTATAAAAAATGTTCCGAATTTATTTATTATAACAAAAAAATATTCAAAAATACGTTAAAACCTCTTCGGGAGGAATATATGCCTCGAATCGCCGTATGGGAAAGATTCTGATGGGTTCTCTTAGACCTCGTTCCGCCACATTTGAAGTCAGTTTGCGACAGTAATAAATTTGATGAAAGAAAAAAGTCTGGCAACCTAATCATTCACAATATTTGAAGTATTTAAAAAAGATATTGACTATCTTGCTTCAAGTTCATAACATTGTTCATAATAATGAATATTCATTCTTATAATATCGAAATTTACAGTTTTTATATTCAAATTAAAGGCCTAAGCTATGGTTATTAGAATCTTTTGAAACAAACAAATTTAAAAAATACAGACATAACTTATTAAGTTAAAGACTATAAAGTGTTAACGCCCACCAAAAATGGATAATTTGAGAAAGATATTATAATAAATATCTTTATAATAAATCATCTTATAATGATAAGATATTATAATAAATTGTGTGAAAGTTTTGAAAACGAAAGATTTTAGTGTTTTGATTTTATATAAAATGACTTTCCAAAGTAAAGGTCGAATCCAATATTTACATATATATTTTCTTTTTAACAACTATGTTATCTGAACCCAATAAACTAATTTGGACGTTTTAAATCGTTTACTCTAAAATTTTATTAAGCAAATTATTTAAGTTTATTTTGGAAATACACGGTAATTTTATAAAGTTATTTTGTGATAATTCTGAACAAACTCTCTGCATAAAGGCCCACATGTCATTCTCAATGTTAAATAGAGTGAGTTATATAATGTACCTATTGAATAAATTGCAGACATGCGATTTCCAATAGGGTAAGCCTCAGAAATATCCCATATCAGACCACAAAGTCGTCTCGAGCCATTTGACTTCCTGCCACCAGCAACTGCATGCTCTGCCAACGACAGGCCTTTTCCTTCAATGGAAAACCGGCCACTGCTATTTCGGTGATTTCCACAGACGTCCTTTTCATAATTCAAAAAGGAAATTTGATTTGGATCTTGCTTTTAAAAGAAGCAGTTATATTCTAAACACTTCTTTTTATATTGCGAAATATTTAATAAAGCTTATAAAATTATTTCGTAGAGCGAGGATACAAACTAAAAAGGTTAACAGTTAATAATCTCATAAACTGCCTACTATATATATATATATATATATAATATATATATATATATATATATATATATATATATATATATATATACTATATTGAAAACGAAGCAATTTCTTCTGTAATAATATTTTCTAATATGTAATATGTAATACACAATATCTGAAAATAGATTTAACGGTAAAAAATTTTGATTGATATTTGGTAGCAAATATTAATTTGGAGTTGCTACCAAAGCTGTCTTTATCTTCTTCGTCTTCATGTGGCTTACCTTTTAAGTCCATTGGCGATTATCAGGGCCCATTTAACTCTATCTGCAGGAGCTCTGAAGAGTTCTATTGAAGTTTTTTCACTCCACTGCTTTAAATTTTTCAACAATGATGGGCTTCGTCTTCCCGGCTCCCTTTTTCCTTTTACTTTGCCTTGTTTAATCAATGCATATAAATGTTGTTTTATGGTTTCGTTTTTTCACATGCATATAAATAAGTCAGAATATATTAATACATAAATTAATTATCTTAGATAGATTTAGTGATTTGGTACATATTTAACACTCTATTTTACTTTCTGGCTTTTGACTGTAGCGTCAAAAGATTGTTTATACCATTATATAATTAAGAAAAAATACCGCCATTTTTTCTATAGTAAAACAGTCGCATATAAAATATCATCTTACATAACACATTCTTTATCGCTTATTCATTTTCTTACATATATACACATTGTGGTATAAACAGAAAACGACAGTTAAGATTCGATTTCACGTATAGTGCGTCTGTGTATCCGCTTATAAGAATTTCGGCTTAAAAGCCTCTTCAGAACGGCAATTCACAGTCGATCTGAACGTGAAAATAAATCTATTCTGTCTTAGGAAGCAACTCTAACATGGCTTCAAATGGACGCAAATAGCGACATCTGATATTAAAATCCGTAAACTATTTTTGAAACCAAATTCAGATTTTTCTTTAATCTGTTCCTTCTAAGAATTGCAAGGCAAAACAGATTGCTCATGTCTAAAGGTTAGATTTCTCATGTCTTTAATAACATCTTGGGTTTAATTTTATCTAAAACCGACACAATATATGGAACTCGAAACAGTTGACTTCATGTCCACATTTCAAAAGCATCTTTGTATTGTCTACCGTTATCTATCTGATTCTTTGACCGTCTTTATCTTGCATACATGGAAAAATATGGAAAAGACCAAAGCTAAAACGAGCCTTTTTTTTGTTTGTCATAGTAATGTAACGATCACACTAGATCCCGTTTATTTCAGTCATTCTAGTCTAATTTGGATAATATTATACGTCAAACCCGTATTTTTGCACCATTCAACAAACAGTTGTTATAATTCTTAACTGGCTTGCTGTTATGTGGTTTCTATTCGTTTCCTATTTGTGTCTTGTTCGGTTTTTGTCAGATCTCCCTAATTAAAATATAAGCCAATATTTTTGACCTCGCTCTGTAATTCCTTTTTGCACAGACACTACCTGTTATGGCACCGGTAACTTACCATGTATCTTTTGTTTCTAGATGAAGTGACATTCTTATTTTTGCTCAGAAGCCAATTTGTGACGCTGTACTTTATCCAATTTATTTTATTGGTCTGTTTAATTTCTTTTGGATGGTAGCTATTATTTTTATTTAAAATTTGGTTCATTTTATTTGTAGGGATAGTACTGACACAGTCATTGATATAACGGTAAAAGAATGGTACAATAAAATCATCTAAATGACTCATGACACATTCCTCTAAATATACACATCTTGCACCCACTGCACATCCTACCTTTTATTAATATATTTCGTCTTTATATAAAAAATATGTTAAATTTATTATTTACTCTACAGATAATTTTAATTCTTGCAATAGGATTTCAGTGTCATTTTTTTGTCATTTCAATTTTTTAATTATGACAGATTTAATAACAGTACACTAACATCCCAATAAAGCTTGTAAGTACTCTTCAAAAAATATAGTAGACTGTATGGACTCCAATTAGAATCTCATTAAATATTTAAAAATAAACTAATCGAAACACTGTTTAGTGTTGTTTGCATTAAGGAAAACAACATGTGTTTTTAATTATTTAGAAATAACACGTTTGTAAATAAATAAAAAATATAATTCAATTAGAAATAATATGCAATAATAATTTGATGGTAATTTTGTCGCATGGGCAGATATCCCCAAACCATTCCCACACATCCGTCTTCGATACTCCAGCGAGTTGTTATACAAAACGTGCCATTCGCTTTTCTTTGTTAACTCGATCGCCACCCTCCCTATTTTCCATCTCTCCAGCGATTTCTCCATAATCACTTCGTGTTACGTGAATGTTTCCCTTATGTGGTTTTTCTATAAGAAGGGTCAGACTTTGGGCTGCTGATTATCTAAATCTCCGATAAAAGGTATTGGCAGATACATAAATATCTCCATTAGGTACGCATTTTAAGCAGAGTATAAATTTAAATATTTCTCTTGATGAATTTTATGTGTAGAGTTTTATTTCGTGATTATTTTTTGTGTAAACACGTTCTTGAAACTGATGACGTGGCATTTCATTTTGATTATGTTGGAATAAATATTGTGTATTTATTTAATTACGCAAAAGCCATTTTCCAATGGCAAAGAAATGAAAAGTAACTAAAACATTTTATTTATAATAATTATTAATAAACATTTTTATGGGAAGCGTTAGATCAAATACTTGGTAAAAGCATAAAGCAAAAAATTAACTGATCTAAATTATGTTGCAGAAAATAAAAAAAATATCCTCCTTGACAAAACGCAAAAACGTATGTTTAATTTTATATTGGTAATATAGAAAGAAAAAAACTAAGAAAACATCCAAGTAAAGTTATAATTTATAATTTTCCTTAGCATGTTTTCGTGTTGTCTAAAAGAAGAACAAGGAACTGCTTATAAGCCATATATCTTATTAGGCCAATGTAACTTCTGTCCACGAAAAAAGAATAGAAAGGCTCTAAATAAATCTGAACATTGCCATAAAAGTGTATGCGCCGAACATTGCCTTAGCATTAGTCTAAATTATTAATGACTTTTTGTGTAAAAAATATATCTTGTTCAGACTGTAAAAACTATAGAGGTATATTACTACTATCTGTAGCAGCAAAAGTATACAAAACCATAATAGAAAGGAAAATCAGAAAAGAAATAGAACATAAATTAGAGGACTTACAAAGTGGATTCATGAAAGGACACAACACACAAGACCATATACTTACCATGCAACAAGTAATAGAAAAACCCTTAAAGAAAAATAGAGAAACATATCTGAGCTTTATAGACATGGAAATAGCATTCGACTCAGTCAAACGAAAAGATATATGCTAAAGCCTAAAGAAGAAGCAAGTAAGTGAAGAACTGATAGAAGCAACAAAGATTATATACATGAAAACAACAAATACAGTAAGAATGTAAAATATACAGTCACAACAAATTTGAAACAACTCAATGAGTTAGACAATGGGGAAGTCTCAGCCCAGTGCTATTCATAAATGTAATAGATGAGATAATGACAGAATGTAAGAAAACATTCAAGAAATACTGAATTGGTTGGAAGATAATGCAAATGAACGCTGAGATGTGTATATTTGCAGACGGCATAGTATTAATAGCGGAAACAACAGAAAAACAGAAATACAACTTGGAGAATTTGAACATAAAAGCAAGCAAATACAACTTAAAGGTACACAAAGAGAAGACTTAGCTAATGAAACTATTAAGAACATTCATATATCTAGGAAGTAGAACAAATTCGAATATGATTACTTTCAAGAAAATTCGGGAACGATGAAATGATATAAATACGATGTAATTTGTAGGATAGAGGACAGTTGACAGTATTAAGTTAGACAGTAAGAGAGTATGGAGTTAGTTAATTAAGAAGTTAAACAGGAGACAGTTCGACAGTTAGTTAGTGAATTTATTAAGAAGTCAGTAAACAGTACAAGCAGTTCATAGTATATAGTATACAGTGATCAGTATTAGAGTATTAATTATACAGTACAGTATGTATTTGGAGATTGGAAGAATTTAAAATTATCATATTTATATGGTGATTGGAGATTAAAAACAAAATAAGATTATTAAAAAGAAGAATAAACACGAAAGAAGAACAGAAGAACAATAAAGAAAGAAGAATATTTTGCCCATTTATAAATGCGATTAAGAAGAAAAATATTTTAAATTGGTGGAAGCTAATAATTAAAAGATTGTGGTATATTTGGAAAAAGCAATTTCACAAAAACAAGGATAACCGAGGCTGATAAAGAAGATATTGAGTGGTGATTATAACCTTTATTTTGGAAAACAGTTTCATTTAGGCATTCAGTGCTCGATGTTATGTAACAGTAGCTTTTCTAATACTTTCGACATTATTGTGACTAGGCTTATAGGGGGATATGAATTTGCGTTGCGGGCTTACCAGGTTTTGGAATTATAGTCATAGTAACTTAAGCAAATTTCCATTGTATTGAAATGTGTCGAAGACGTAGTATGCTGAAGTAATTCTCCTGTTATCAAATAATAACTAGAAGCTTTCTATAAGAATTAGGATTTAGAATTGTCATAAGAAGAAATAGTTTTCATAAAGGTTAATTTGTTATATTTGGTCGTTTAAATTTTTTTGTAGCTTTCCATATAGAGTGGTTTTTATGTGGTAGGTTCGAAACATAAAACTTGAAAGTGTCGTTTTTCTTTCTATAATTCACTATTTTATATATGACTTATTCTTTTACAATATGTTTCATTTAGTCGATTTCTCGTATGTTGTCATATGCGTCGAGTTTTTCTTTTTTCTACTACAAGTTGTCTTATATTGAGGGGGATATTATGGTTTTCTTGCACACTTCTTTGGCGCTGTGGTGTTGCTTCCCATTACCATACCTAATATTGTTGTTGATAATTATCAAAAGGTATCATTTGGTTTACTATTGGTTGATTTAAGCACAATGGTGCAGGTTGAGTATTTATTTGACTTACTGGGCAATATGGATGTATCAGGTGTTGTAGGCCCCTTCTACCTTACAGTTGGAAACTGCACTGTGGCGTATTGAAAATCACTTGATCCTTATGCGTTTCTTGTTAGAAACATTTTTACCTCGCTTATAACCACAATTTTTTATTTGTTAAAATTATTTCGATTATTTTAAAAGCCTGTTCATAAAAATGACACTTTGTTTTAATATTCCCTTAAAATTGTTAAAACAACAAAAAAAATCAAATTTTATATATTTGTATGGAGAAGGTACACAATTATTTTATTATTACAAATATTTGTTTCTAAATTTCTAATTTTTTTTAATTTTAGAAGTAGGCTTGTTAGACCGATGTTATCAAAAATTTTAAATTTTTTCATGTTATCCGAGAAAGGTTAATTGATTAAATTCATACTTGATACAAATTTAAGATCTTATATGAAAGACACTAAAACGAAATGTGTCGCAATAATCTGTCAGTGTGTTTACTTTTAGGTGAAAATAACTTTAATGTTTTCAGATAATTCTGATGTCGATATGGCAAATAAACAATTGATATCTTTACTTCGTGCAATATGTCTTTGTTTGCCAAGGGCTATGTCATCTATATATGTGATTACACAAAGCTTTGTAACATGTCTCTTAACCACTTAAATCCGAAATCTCTGTTTGATATAAATACGAGTAAATCCTTAAAATTAGAGTCTCAAAGTCAAACATGAGTCTCCACAAAGTGGCTGACAGATATTTACTCAGGATTATGCAGTGAAGGAAGGATGCCAGAAAAGTTCTTCGAGTTATTTATTTATCTAAAGGTTTCTCTGCAAAAGCTGTTTGCTTTTTCTTGGGGTTGTGGGGATGGAGATTTAGTTAGTGTTATGTTTGTAGCGGAATTAACCGGATGTGTATTTATTTTAAACCATAAAACTTTCAAACACACTTTTGTACCGAGAGATGTTATTGTTGGTGTAGAATTTTATATTTTATAAACAATTCCTACAGCTTGTAATGGAAGAGTTCACTGACTATAACCTGTGTATTCTCTTAGCATTAGTGGACTTCCTGAACTGAAAAAATATCAAAAACATAACTAAAATACGAGTATATCAGGGACTTTGACAAGGTAAAAATATTTTCTTAAAACGTTTAATTTAGTCGTAGAAGGAATCTCTAAAAAATAACGATATGGTGATAAGTAAATTAACATTAAATGCTATCTATAACCTTTGGGTAATAGCGTCACTATGTGAGTGACTGGGTAGACTGTTTTTTTGATGTTGATGTTAAATAGCTTATTGTAAGGAGTCGAATATTTATTAAGACGTTAGATTAATGTGTGCTTCCAAACATGACTTAGGACCAAAAGGTGTGTAATTTTTTTTCTAACCTTTGGTACATACAAATTAAAATCCTTTTTTTGTAACAACTGTTGATGTGTCTTTATACTATATGTCTTAAAATAAATGTTAATTCTGCTTTTTTTTGTATAGATATACGACGTCAAATAAAAACACTAATTTTTGGTAATCGTTTTATTGCTAGTTTACAAAACTATAAAAAAAAGTAGGTAAACAACAAAAATTAGGTTTTTCTATAAAGAATATGTGAAACAATTTACTTCTTTCCATGCCAAACACATTATTGTCATCATCATCCTTATCATCACAATTACCTTATAAACTCAAAAATAAATATTAACCCCCCGTACAGAAACTATAATAACTTAAAATACGTTAATTATTTAGGTATGATTTCCTGGACGTTCTGCGCAAGTTGCTGTCATATGCTCTATGCAGAGCCAACATTTGCAAAATTTGCAAAAATAACGAGTTTTTCGTTTTTTGCAATACTTACAGTGACCTCTTTTATTTGGTGGTGGATCTATGTTGTTGGATTGACCGACCAGAATATTTACTTATTGCATTACGGATGTATGAATGTAACTATGGTGTTGTTGCTCGAGAAGTCATATAATCCTTGACCAACTCTAATCCCAAAGCTTTTACAAATAATCTTATGTTTTTGTCAAAATCCATATCCGGATTATTTTGTCTATTAATAATGAACGCATTATGGCTAGATACATTGTAATTTCCATAAAAAATAACTAATGGCCAGAGCTAGAGTATTTCTAGCTACATTGTATGATGAAACCATTTTATCGGTCATATCTACACCATATTTTGTATCATTGTGAAATAAAATAACTTCGGGTTTGGAGCATTCTTCATCAAAATTATCTTCTTCTTCTTATAGTGCCATATCCCTACGGAACGTCGGCGACTACCATGCTTATAATATTATTATACTGATCTCAGTCTTGCGCTACGTGTAGCAATGGGTCCGCTATCAAACCTGTCCACTGCCGCAAATTCCTCAACCAAGAGAGTTTCTTCCGTCCTATCCATTTCTTTCCTTCGATTTTACCGTTGAGAATTAGACGAAGGAACTCATATCTTGGTCCTCTGATTATATGTCCAAGATATTCTAGTTTATGCCTCTTAATAATATTTAATAAAGTTCGTTGATGTCCCATTCTTCGAAGAACTTCTTCGTTTCTGGTTCTGCTAGTCCATGGAATTTTTAGTATCCTTCGATACAACCACATCTCAAACGCCTCGATTTTATTGATGATATCGGCGTTTAAAGTCCAAGTTTCACATCCATACAAAAGTACAGACCACACGTAACATCTTGTAAACTTTTCACGGATTTCCAAATTTAATGAGTTATTGGATAATAGAGGCTTGAATTTTTGAAATGAGTTTCTTGCCTATTCAATTCTACATCGAATTTCGAAGGATGGATCTAGATTTTGGGTAATCCAACATCCAAGGTATTTAAATCTCTGAACTCTCTGCAGCGGTTGTTGGTTTAATATCAGTTGGGTTGCGACGATATCCACTTTACTGGTCACCATGTATTTAGTTTTATCGATATTTATCGACAGTCCCCAATTTGTGCATTCCATGTCAACTCTATTGATTAGCTCCTGCAGATCGTCGATGTTTTCAGCTAGAATCACAGTATCGTCGGCGTACCGTATATTGTTAATTATTTCTCCTCCTATGATAATTAGTTCTTGATCTTTTAAAGCTTCCCTAAATGGATTTTCAGAATACACGTTAAAGAGGGTGAAAGATAGTATACAGACTTGTCTTACGCCTCGTTCAATACTGATTGGCTTTGATTATCTGTTGTTGGTATTAATAATGGCTGGTTGGTTCCAGTAAAGTTTGGCAATAAGTTTGATGTCTTTCTCATCTAGTTGGATGCTCTGCAAGGCGGTAATTAGTCTGATATGCTGAACGCGATCAAATGCCTTTTCAAAATCAATGAAGCACATATACGGGTTTTCTTACCTCATAGCATCGTTGAAGGAGTGTTTGCATAGAAAATAGTGCTTCTCTAGTTCCAAGGCATCTCCGGAACCCGAACTGCTCTTGACTAATTATTTCTTCGCACTTGTTGTTAATTCGGTTTAGAAGAATATGCAACAGTATTTTAACGGCATGGCTCATTAAACTAATGAGTCTACAATCGCTACATTTCTTAACGTTTGGTTTCTTATGTAGAGGAATAAAGATCGATTTTAACCAGTCCGATGGAATTTCACTGGTATCATATATTTGATTGAAAAGTACAGTGAGTTCTTTTGTATTGTCATTTGAGAGTAATTTCAGCCATTCGCTGTATATTTGATCTGGTCCACTGGCTTTGTTGTTTTTGGCTTGGTGTATGGCTTTTTAAACTTCAGCTTTTAAGATTGATGGTCCTGTATTTGCACTTAAGTTAGGTAGTGATCCTCGATCATCCTTAAATAATGCTATAATGTAGTTTTCCCATTCCTCCATTACTTCGTCTTCTAGGGATAGTGCATGACCTTCATTATTCGTTAATGTTATGGGTGTATTTCTTTTGTGTACTGTAGCTTCTTTTATTTTCTTATGTGTGTTAAATTCGTCATGTTTTCGTTGCAATTCTTCTAGTTTCTCCCATTTTGCTCGCATCCATAACTCTTTGGCTTCCCTGATTTTTCTTCAAATCAAATTATGCTTTCGTTTATACTCTGAGTTATTTCTATTTTTAAGCTGTCTTCTTTCGTCTATAATTTCGATTATTTCATCAGTCATCCACGCTTGCTTTTTATAATGGGTGACAGTTCCACTTTGCGTTGCTGTATTGATGATACCATTCTTTATGTTATCCCATCTTTCTTCGACTGTTGATACATTGTATACTTGTGTGATGTTGTCTCGAATTTTTTCGTTCATTGTCTGTTCAAAGTGATGTTTAAATTCTTCTTCTTTTAGTTTTTGTTTATCGTATTTCTTTGTAATGGAAGGCTTTTTGATTGTCTTTAATTTTAGGTTGATTCTAGATGCCAGTAAATTGTGATCGGTGGCTGCGTCGGCACTTGGATATGTCTTAGTACATTTACATCAGTTTCGAAATCTATTGTTAATCATGATCTATTTGGTTACGCATTACACTGCCATGGCCATCTCTCGGTGATATCCATGTATAGAGACGTCTTTTTGGTTGTTTAAAACATGTGTTGGTGATAACAAAGTTTTTCTCTTGGCAGAACTCCACCAATCTATCACCTCTTTCGTTTCTTTCCCAAAGATCGAATTCTCCAGTAATTCCGGGAGTTATGTCTTCTCCTACTTTAGCGTTGAAGTCTTCCATTATTACACAAATTTCGTTTTTTTTGTGTTATTTAGTGCTTGCTTTAATACATCGTAAAATTCATTAATTTCCTTGTCTGTACTGTTACTTGTAGGAGCGTATACTTGTATTAAGTTTATATTAATCTTACTTTTAATAGTTATCATAATTATCAGTATCAAAATTATCAAAATTATCAAAAGTATCAAAATTATCAGTATCATGTAAATATGATCAAATTAAAACGTTTTTTCCTTTTTTGGTACAAACGACACTACCATAAGTCTTTCTCCATAACCAGATATAGATGAGTTAACAGGACGATCTTACAACAGTAAGTCGATAATCTGCTAAAAGCTTCTGGACAACTGAAAAAGTAGTAAACTATCGGTCCATGGTAATATTTCTTCCTGAACCAGATAAATGTTGACACATTCTTAGAGTAACCACTTCAGTGGAATTAATAACTTCGTAGGGACCATCAGGTTGTTGTTCTGCATAAATTTCCATGTGATTTGTGTAAAATGTTCGTGAATTTGTGGTTGCAAATACTTTTATGCAATATTTTTTTGGCTTATTGGGAATATACATTCTGAAATTGCTTTTTCCCCGAAAATAAAATAGCATTTTATCTAGTGTTACGTATTCTCCTACACTAAGCAGTATTTGCAATTTTGAACAAACAGTTCGAATATCTCTCTTATCGGAGCTAACTCGTACACTTCTCGTCTTTCTGCTATAGTTCGTTTATCGTCAAAACGAAGGAACCTAAATCGTCGTTGTGACATAGTTGCTACAAATAATTCACGTCACATGCTATCTTGTTGCCAAAAGTCTTTCAAATTTTTTCGTGCACCATGATCTAAGCCAGCTTAATATAATAAACCTAAGAACGCTTTTATTTCCGTAATTACTGTTAGCTAGGTATTGTTTATATTTTAATATTTGACAGACACTTCTCTAATGCAGTTAATTGTCAAAGTTACAATATGTTCGATAATGTCACTTAGCAATAAGCTCCAAGATTTAATTGGATTCATTGAATTTCTAGTTTCTCTCATAAAATTGTACCTGGTACGTGGAAGGCACTATTTACACTAGGAGCACGAACATTTTTAGGACCTGCCAGTTTTTTCCATTTTGCTCCATCTTTCCCAAAATAATATAAACGCCTATCAATATTATTAATTTCGCAATAATCGTCGACACCATCTTCATTTTCTTCTTCTATCTCGTGCTCTGTATCAGTAACGTGATCACTAATTTCTTTATCGCCTATATTACTATTGGAACTTCATCACTTGATAATAATTCTTTATATATCTGCATAAGACGCTGCTGCTCTCTTTCATATGGATCCATTGTAAATTATAAAACTAGACACAACTTCCTAATACACATCTGATACACAACTAACAAATTATGATCACAAGATCATACCTGCGAGTTTCTCACAATTCTGTGATTTCCCGAAATGCTTCGTTTTGCTGTTTAATACAAGATGACGTCCAAATGTTATAATAACATTATAATTTATATAATCACACCAATGCTGGAGGGTGGTCTATTAGGACATGTTCACATATGTTTTACAAAATAAAAAAATTCATGTTTTATCTACATCCGTTTTTCGTTAAACCCTAAAAGCTACACAAAAGGTTAGAATAATATAAAATGTTTATTTAGAGTGATGTCAATTTTTAAGAATGGTGTGTCCCAATAGACCAGCGTCGTGAACGGAGTTTTAAATGCTTTCACGTTTACACTGACCTATTTTTTTTAATCCAGTGCGAAATAATGGGTTCATAAGTTAGTCGGGATATTATAGAGGGATTGACGTAACGTAGAATATAATATACTACATATTATTTTCACATGACTACTTTTATTAAATATAAGATAAAACCTGCAATCCTTACGAGTAAATAGAAATGATATTATTTCTACCTCTTGTTATTGTGCAGATAATTAACCTGCAGGTGTTATGTGATCATTTGCGCAACTTATATCCTGACCACATGTAACTGGTCTCGGAGTTTTATGATTACATAAATTTTATACCCTCGAGAAAATATTCTGCTGCTATTTTTTCTCTTCTAATTTAATAGAAAACTGTTTCTGGTTGGCTCTACTGAATATCGCAAAAAAGTATATCATGATCACAAAAGCGAAAAGAAAATTCAATTTGTGGAAAATGGAGATTTTTTTGTGCTTATCGGAGAAAGGAATAGCAAGGACTGAAAATATAAATTGGTTAATATACGACGAGACCGATATAAAAATATGTAGTAAGGTCTTGTAATTTAATGTGTTGCATTGGTAAAGATACTTTTCTCTGTAATATAAGAAAATATTGGTTTAAAAAAAATGTAAAAAATAATTTATTCTAACTATTTTTTCTCTCAAAGATTTTCTCTTTATTTATTGGTTAACAAATAGTTATTTAAGTCTACCTCTCAAAAAATAAATAATAAATTTATTCAATACTTCTTCTTCTTCTGGTAGCACTACAACCCGGGGTGGGTCTTGGCTGACTGCACAACCTGCTTCCATCTCGAACGGTCGTCCATGATGTTTAAATCAGTGGGTAGCCCCATTGTTCTCAAATCTGACCATATATTATCTCTCCATCGTCTTCGTGGACGTCCTAAGGGCCTTCTCCCTGTCGGGACTTCTTCCCAGATTAACTTGGTAAGGCGGTTATTAGGGAGCCTATGAACATGGCCAGCCCATCTTAGACGTTGTGATTTAATCTCTTCGACTACGTCGCTAGCACTATACATTTGTTTGACCTCGGCATTTGTTCTCATTCGGTATTGGTTAGTTGTATTCAATACTACTTAACTAGTAGGTTGTTCAATACTTGCTCAATATAAAAATATTTTACATTTTACAATGATGTTTTTGTTACATCCCTATTATATTATAAATATTAATTGAGAATTTTTTTTCCTTACAAATTACAACCGCATCCACCATAATGGTTATTAGCAGCGGCTACAGAATTACAAAATTAGAGTTTATAAAATATTCCTATAGATTTTAAGATATTTACAATATTACTAGCAAAAAAATTAGTGCCTAATAAATTACTTAAGCTGTTGGGTATGTTAAATGTAACACGAACATTGGTAAATTTGTGGCATTCAATTAATTAATGGTTAACGGTAACTTGTACTACATGTTTCACAAATAGGTGGATCAATTTTGGACAATACATATGAGTGAGTAAGTATCGTGTGTCCAATTCGTAATCTCGTTATTACCAATTGTTCTCTTCTGTTCCTGGTTAAGGGTTTCCAAGCTGTAACGTCATTTTTAATTTGCTTTAGTGATGTTTGAGAAGATTGCCATTCGTTTTTCCACTTGCACAAAAATCGATTTTTTATAAAAGCTTTTATATCACTCGCGGTAATTCAATACTGAGCTTTTTCTATATTGGAACATTTGGCAATTTCACTCGCGCACTGGTCCTCACTTTCGTTGGCAGTAATACCAATTTGGGATTCTTCTTCTAAGGGCGTCTGTCCATTCCGAACTTTTGCAATCATTCTGGCTATGATGACTTTGTTGGTTGCTTTACAAAATAGCTGTGTTAAGGTCTTTTTATACCATACTCTCAGGTTAGCAAGCCAGGATATTCTTCTTCGTCCTGGGTCCCTTTCTCTTTTAATTTTACCTTGTAAAATGCATTGAAGTAGCTCGTATCTGCCTTGATTTCTCATTATATGGCCCAAGTACTGCAGCAGCTTACGACCCTTTACGATGTTGGCCCAATCCACAGTTGTGTTCATTCTCCGCAGTACTTCTTCATTGGTGACTTTGTCTGTTCATGGTATCTTTAAGATCCTTCTGTATGACCATAGCTCAAAAGCCTGAAGTTTTCGCCTATAATATTTACGTTTATAATCCGTACATAAGCAATGAGTACACATAACATTTAAAGAGCCTTATTTTTGTTTCTAAGGTGAGGTCATGGCTCTTGAACAGAGAACTCATAGTCAAGAATGCACTTTTTGCCTTTCCGATTGCGACATTTTAATCTCTTGGGTATTGTCCCAAGACTCATTGATTATAGTTCCAAAGTAATTGTGAGACTCGTTCAATTCTCATTTGGCTTACATACAGATTTGCGCCAGTTATGTGTTTTCCTTGTTGATGATCATTAGCTTGGTTTTGCGGGTGTTTATGTTCAGTCCATATTTTCTACTTGTTTCCGTTATTTTGTTTCTTAAGTTTTGCAGCCCTTCTATGGTATTGGAAAACACTATTGTATCATCTGCATACCGCAGGTTATTTAGCTTGACTCCATTTATTGAGATACCTTCATCAATATCTTTTAGAGCCTATTCAAAAATGTGCTCCGCGTACAGATTAAATATCAGTGGTAAAATTATGCACCCCTGTCTCACTCCCCTTAAGATTTTAACCTGATCTGTATATTCTCCATCTATTCGGAGTACCGCTGATTGATTCCAATACAGGTTAGTATTTTCCGTCAATTCCTGTCCTTTTTAGCACTTCTATCATTTGTTCATGTCTGACTCTATCTAAAGTCTTCTTATAATCAATCAGGCATGCAAAATCATTACAGCTGATATCTCTACATTTCTGAAACAATATCTGCAAGCTAAATAAAGCTTCCCTAATACCAACGGCGTTCACAAATCCAAACTGATTGGACGCAATTTGTTCCTCGCATTTCCGGTAAATTCTTTTGTGGATGACCTTTAAAAATATCTTCAGCAGATCACTCATTAGGCTTATGGTCCTATAATCTTCGCAAACTTTTGCTCCTGGTTTTTTGGGCAATAGTACGAGCTCCGATTTGAGACACTTTACTGGTATTTTTCCTGCAATGTATATTTCAGTTATTATTTTATATTGTTCTTCTTTTAATAGCTTTAAGAGTTCTACAGGAATTTCATTAAGTCCCGATACCTTTCCATCCTTCATTTGTGTGACGGCTGCCGTTATTTCTTCTGGTAGGATTTCGGTACCTGAATTTGTTTCAATGGTGGGCTCTTGTATCGTTCTAAGGTTATAGAAAATCTTCTCCAAGTAATCTTTCCATACTTTCTTTTTATCTTTCCTGGTTGTGATAAGGTTGCCTTCATCATCTGTTATTTTTCCGCTGTTGCGTTTTCGGAAATTTCCAGCTATTTCCTTCACCTTTCGATAAACATTGAAGTTATCATATCGACTTTGATACTCCTGTATTTCCTGACATTGTTCTTTTTTTTTGTTTCTCTTTGGCTTCTCTTATTTCTCTTCTGATAATGGTATGTATTTTCTTATATTCTTGAAGATTTTCTTTGTTTTTTTTTTCTCTGATCCATGAGTTCAAGTATTTCATCGGTCATCCACGATTTTCGTTTCTCTGTATCTTTCTTCAGGTGTTGTTTTTTTATCTCTCTCATTGTTTCTTGTATGATGGTCAGACTTTCCTCTGTAGTTCCTGCATTTTTGCATTTTAGCACCTTTGTTTTGAGGTTTTTACTCACCTTCAGTCGAACATTGGGATCTTTCAGTTTTCTAACATCATATTTTTTCATCGACTTACTTGTAACCTTCTTCATTCTGACTTTGAAATTACCTACAACTGGTACATGATCGAAATTTATGTCTGCTTCCGGGTATGTTTTAACATAATATGTACAGCTGTTCCTATACCTCTTATTTACTAGCATTTAATCAATCTGATTTCTTACAATCTTTCCCACAGAGTCCTGTGGAGGTTTCCACAGGATGGAATCCAAATAAATCTAATACTCCTAGAATTTTCTTGAGCCTTCATGGGTTCTTGTTTTATCAGTTTTTTAAGGGGACCTTTAGGATAGATTTGTTTAAGGGTTTGAAGGGCGCTTAGTGAGTCACTTAAGATTACAAAGTTAGGAATGTTAATAAAATTTATGTGCATGATAGCTTTAAACAGCTTTATGTGCATGATAGCTTTTAAAAGAGTGCCGAATAGATAACCGCTACACCACTGTCATCAAAAATATCTATGATAATGCCACGGCATGCGTCAGACTCCATGAAGATACACACAAGTTCAACATTCATCGTGGAGTTCGCCAGGGCGACACCATTTCACCAAAACTGTTTACAACATTATTGGAATACATGTGTAAGCATGCAAACCTAGACGAAAAGGGCATAAACATAAATGGAGAGCAGCTTAGTCACCTCAGGTTCGCGGACGATATAGTCCTGATAACAGACCGCATAGACCATGCCATCGAAATGTGCGAAAGACTCTACCATGCCTCTACACAAGTGGGTTTAAAGATCAATAACTCAAAAACACAAGTGATGACAAACCTTGTTCTGAGTGAGAAGATCAACATAGCTGGAACATGTATAGAACAAACATCAGCATACAAATATCTGGGACACGAAATTCGCTTAAGTAGAGATAACCAGACCAATGAACTAATACGTAGAATAGGGTTGACATGGGCAGCTTATGGAAAGCTAAGAGATGTTTTCCAATCAGCTCTTCCCATCTGCTTGAAGAGAAAAGTCTTCGATCAATGTGTGCTGCCGGTTCTAACCTATGGTGCGGAGACGCTAACACTTACTAAGACGTCCGCAAACAAAATCCGAACAACACAGAGGGCAATGGAACGGTCCATGTTGGGATTAACCCTGAGAGACCGAATACCCAACACAGAATTGCGCCGTAGATCGGGAGTAACCGACGCAATCAAAAGAATATCAACCTTAAAATGGAACTGGGCAGGGCACGTCGCGAGAACGAAGGACGGCAGATGGACAAAACGCATTCTTGAGTGGAGACCCAGACAAGATGCCTTTAGGAATAGAGGACGACCACCAACAAGATGGACGGATGACCTGAAACGGACACATCAAAATTGGATGCAGGCGGCTCAGGACAGAAATTTGTGGGGTGAACTACGGGAGGCCTATGTTCAGCAGTGGGCGAGTATGGGCTGAATGATGATGAGCTTTAAACATTACATAGAGCTCAGCGGATAAAATCGAAAAAAAAGTTTGAAAGATAAAATTTATATGTATCGCTTGGAGTAACGAATGCAGCACCTACTCCTTTATCATACTTAGATGCATTTGTAAAGATTTTATAGCAATGTTTGTAATACTGACCGAGAATTAGATCCAAATTATTCTTAATCTCTGCGTGACAGTTAATATGTTTGTCGTATTGGGTTAAAGCACTATTTATATTTGGGGTATTAATTATCAAGGAGAGGGGCTTTTAATATTGATTGGAAAGGTAATTGGAAATTTGATAAAGACATCTCAGGTTATACCGTACTTGCTCATAGTAAGACTTATGTTTTGTACTATTCGTAAAGAGATTTATATATTTATTGGTGATCGTATTATTAAATAAAGGTTTGTTTACATTTGAGGCTATTGACGTTGCGTGTGAAAATGATAAAGAAAGTCGGTGGTGATGTAATGAAGGCTTGCTCCTTTAAGAATATAAACTTTCCACCGGTGACGTTCGAAATGCGCCAAGAGAGAGTCTAAATGCTGTGTTGTGAATAAAGTCTAGCTGTTTTAACAATGTGGGGAAGCAGAGGAGTAAGCTATTGATCCATAATCAATTTTTGATATAATTAGAGTTCTGTAGATTGTAAGTAAGGTAGAGACATCAGACCCCAATATCTATTTTGACAGTGTACTTATTAGGTCAAGTTACTTATGACAAGTCACAACTAATTGTCTAATATGTTCTTTCCAAGTAAGTTGATTATCAAACCACATAACTAAGAATTTTACACGTGATGTAAAAGATAGCGATGTATTTAAAAACTTGAGATTGGGATTATTTGGAAATTTCCTATTTGAGAATACCATAACAACGGTTTTGTAACCGACAATTAAAAATCAGTATCGCAAGACCACTTTTGAGTTTTAAAGAAACTTTGCAAAATTGTTGAAGTTAAATTAATATCTTTGCATTTTACATAAACCATCAAGTCATCTGCATATAAACGTGCTCTTAAAGGTTTTTTGAGGTTTTTAATTATGTCATTAATAGCAATTAAGAAAAGTGTAGGACTAATAATTGAACCATGTGGGATACGGTTTTCTACCTCCTGCATTTCGGAATAGTAGTTGTTAACTCTTTTATGAAAAAATCTGTAAGAAAGTTCTTAAACAAATGAAGGCAATTTCCACGAATGTTTCATGACTGTAACTTTTTTAGAATGTTGAATCTCCAACATTTATTAAATTCTTTTCTTAAGTCAAAAAATATTGCGATACAATACTGTTTTGTTGCCAGAGATTAAATAAATATCACCTTCCATGTCTAATATGTTGTCCATCCCGGATCGGTTTTGTCGAAAAACATTTTGTTCAATTATAAGTAAGTTCGAATTTTCTAGATGCTAAGATAACCTTGAGTTAATAATTTTTTCTAGTAGCTTGCTCATTGCACAAGTTAGGCTTATCGGTCTATAGAAATTTGAGTCTAGACGAGAATTTTGCCTTTTGAGATATGGGATAATGATAGATTTTGACTAAACAGATGGATACTGGTGTCGCTGCCAGATGAAGTTAAATAATTGAAGCATGTAATTAAGAATTTTGGTTAGGTTAAAATATATGACAAAAAATTAGTAATTTTGGAGATTGTTAGATATGTAAGTAGTGTAGTAAATTCTAGAATATTCAAAATGTCATAGAAAAATCCTGAAATGTCTAGTTTGAAATGATACAGCTACGTTTGAAAGTTTTGACGGTTTTAAGAGAACTTGGAATAGAGGAAAAAATGTCAAGTATATCTTGATAATATACTTAATACGACATCCGACACGTGGGGTGTGAGTAACGAAGGAAGATTTTTGATGGGTTTTGGTCCGAGATGGATTGGCATTAACAAACCTTATTTGTGTGTATGCCAGTTAATAAACACCCAACAACGCAAAACAGAACACAAAATAAATCACGACGTAATTTAAGTATATTTTATCATTTGAAGATAGATATAACCACAATTCAGGTATGAAAAAAATGTTTCTCTCCACATTAGGATTAAGTTAATATAGTGTTTAAAAGTGGGTAAAAAATAGTTGTGACTTAAGTATCCCAAAAGTAACTGCTACTTTTCCTATCAAGATTAAACCTGTCAATGTTAAACGGATAATAGAAATAATAACAGAAATAAAGATAAAACGGTCCTTCAAAAACTGCTAAAGATGTCCTCTCATTATTAATGTTTAGTAACAGGTAAACTTCATTTGAAAACAACTTTTTAATCATATAAGGAAGTTTGTAAAGTATATGAGAAATATGAACTACAATCTGCTGTTGGATATGATTTTTTCTTAAAGGAAATGAAAAACACAAACGTTGTTTATCATCCAAGGAAGAAACAGTGTGATTTAGGTTTTCCGAATAAACTGGGCAATGTAGAGCAAGAAGATTATGAATCATACATTAGCCAAAAAGATCGGCCTAGACAGTAAAAAATTAAAGATAAGAAAGATGCGTTGAAATAAAAATTGTGCGTATTCATGATGGATATACAAACGGTCCAACTTGTCCCTGTCATCTCAGCAAGCATGGTGTACTTAAAACAGAAACTAGCATGCCATAACTTCACCATGCATAATTTAACAAATAATAAGGTATTTTGTTATGTATAGCATAGGAAAAAGTGCAAAATGGATGGCCAACTTCTTTACATCTTGTATAATTGATTTTTGAAATAAAGAGTTAGATGCCCAAGAAAGAGGCAAAGCAAAAGTTTTTTATATCGATGGATGTTTCAAATTTCACTGAAAACGCCAACAGCTCTTCAGTAGCTTTCAAATACTTATTTATATATAATCTATTGTATTCAGGTCAGTCGGCAACTACATATACCGTGAGTCGTGTCGCTTTCAACAACTCCAGGTACAAAACATTAATACATAATATTTACGAACAAGCCAAAATAATAGTGACGTTGGGTAATGAAATCAATACAAGACCAGTAAAACTCAACCGAGAAGTAAGACAAGGACACACAATATCTCCAAAATTATTTACAGCTGTCCAAGAAGATATCTTTTTAAGTCAATAGACTGGGAAAATAAGGGAATCTCTATTAACGGAAGATACTTAAACCATATTAGATACGCAGATGATGTAGTACTAATAGTCGACACGTGGAATGCACTGAATACGATGATTGCGGAGCTAGAATCCCTAAAAAATCGGAAAATGAATTTCAGCAAAGCTAAACTAATGTCAAACAAAGATGACGAACCTTTAATAAACATTGAAGGGACAGAGATAGAACACGTAGATGAATATACATAACTGGGTAAAAATGTCAAGGTAAGCAAAGAAAATCAGACTACCGGAATAAGCAGACTTGTAAAAATGGGATGGGCAGCATTCGGAAGACTCCTATTCATACTATACATACATATATACTATACATACATAATAAAAATATACCTCAAATACTGCGAACCAAAGTGTTTAATTCCTGTATCCTACCTGTACTTACATACGGAGTTTAAACCTGGACATTTAAACATGGAGAAGGTCAGAAAAACTCAAAGAGCTCTGGAACGACAATGCTGGGTATTTCACTCAAAGACCATAAAACTAATGAAGACATTCGTACTAGAACAAAAGTAATAGATGCTGTCGAACAGGCAGCTAAACTGAAATGGAAATGGGCTGGACATAACGATATCGACGGCCGATATCGAGAATTCGCGGCCATATGAAGCCAAAAGACCACAAAGAAGACCGCAAATGCGATGGAGCGACGATATTGGAGGCCTATAGCTCGGCAATCCGAATAGAGAAAAGAGCTTAAATATATATATATATATATATAATATATATATTTATATTATATATATATATATAATTTGTAATATACATATTGAATCTAAAGATAAGCTACGATTAATACTACTATTGGAATACATAATATTAAACTCAACAGTATTCCGAGTTGCACCATATCGAGTACCACAGTAAAAGGGCAGCACCGGTTCATGCCCAAAACAGGTCATTTTCCCATGTAAATCTCCATAAGAAATTCTAAGGTCGATTCTGGTCAGTTTTAACGCTTTTTTTTTGTGGAGGCGCGACGGCTTGTCTGATCATGACGTGTAAGGTATCGTCGGAAAGCAGAAGGGACGGGGAACACGTTGAGAGATAGAAAACAAACAATACATTGCCAAAACGCCGCTATATCGTATCTCCATTGTTAATGGTTCGATTGTGAAGTACGAGGGCTCGTTGAAACGGGGAGAAGACGGGAAAATACAAACCTGTTCAATACCTCTTCAATACCTGTTCAATACCTGTATAATACCTGTTCAAACCTGTTCAATACCTGTTCAAACCTCTTCAATACCTGTTCAAACCTGTTCAATACCTGTTCAATACCTCTTCGAGAATTAATGTAGGTATACGATCAATCAGCTTTAATGAACAGGTATTGAACAGGTATTGAACAGGTTTGAACAAGTATTGAAGAGGTTTGAACAGGTATTATACAGGTATTGAACAGGTATTGAAGAGGTATTAATCAGGTTCGTATTTCCCATCTTCTCCCCGTTCCAACGAGCCCTCGTACTTCACAATCGATCCAATAACAATCGAGATACGATATAGCGCCGTTTTGGCAATGTATTGTTTGTTTTCTATCTCTCAACGTGTTCCCCGTCCCTTCTGCTTTCCGACGATACCTTACACGTCATGATCCGACAAGCCGTCGCGCCTCCACAAAAAAAAAGCGTTAAAACTGACCAGAATCGACCTTAGAATTTCGTATGGAGATTTACATGGGAAAATGACCTGTTTTGGGCATGAACCGGTGCTGCCCTTTTACTTACCACTGCGCCGAAATTTCGACAATGTCAACGATTTCATTACTAGTTCTACACTAGTAGTGGTGCACATAGATAAAAAATATATATTACCGGGTAGATAGGACACTGTGTAGGTTATTTCTGGACAATGCGTCATCTGGCGGCCTTAGGAAAGCAACATCTTTTTAAAAAATCTCGTAATTCTTCAAATATAAAGATTAATTTTGAGGGTTTGGGTTTGACTACAAAAATAAAACAAAGTTGGTTCTTTTTCTACTTTATTTTTTTTTTATAAACATTAATTACATGTATTTAAATGTAGTTGTTAAACAGTGGCTATTCTGTAGTTTCTATAAGTTATATCTAATACATTATCAAAAATTTTCTATTAATATCGTCGGCATACTGCCAAAAACATCTCATTTTGATGTTTGTTGATCTAATGACTTGAATTTATAATATCGCACCCTAAGTAACGTATAGGTACAAATCCAAATGTAGGGTAATCGCATTTAAAGTTTTGCATAAGTATGATTTTAAAGAAAATGCCCTATAACAACGCCTGTGTATTATATAATCCTGAAAATGTTTAAACTTCCACCGTAGATAATGTATTAAATGTTAGATGTTTTTAAGGTTATAACAATATTTTTTACAAAAAAAAAATAATATAATTAACCAGTGTCCAAATAAGCCATTATATAAGCCAATAATAATAAGGTTGTAATTATTACAACCATTAACGCAACAGTTAAAAACCATAATTATTTAAATACGATGGCAAAAAACAAACAATTATTTAATCGCAAATAATACAACTTTAAACACTGTGTCAAAACCACAATAAAAATGGCGTACTTGTTTTGTTGGTTGCGATCTTGCGCAGTCACAAAGCTTTGCTACGGATGCTACATTGCTGCGCCCTCTGGTGTCCTTGGGAAATACAAATTTCAGAGGACTGTCACTCCCATAAGAGATACCCGAGCATGTTGGTGCACTGATTAGTGATCAGCGTAGTAGTGTCTGGAGGCTCGAGAGAATGAGTACTCGGAAGCCCCGCAGAAGACTTTAGAAAGGATGGTCTTAGTTTTATTTTTAATTTGTACTAAGCGCGGAAATCTTTCGGAACAAAAAACTCATGCAAATAAAAAGAAATACAATATTAACAGGAAAATGAGTCTTATTCTTTTCCTTTTAACAACCTTTGGCTGTCCACTCCTTAGCGTTTCCATTTTAACTTTTCTTCTACTACGTGTCCTATAATTCACATCGTCAAGACATCTTGTTTTAGATTGACTCACGCTTATGAGTCTAACTTATTACTTACGTTACTTAAGGTAACGAAAATAACTATTGTAATCACTGTATACATAAATTTTGATTTAATATTATTAATTAAAATGTTTTATTAATTTATGGATAACACTATAAGTATTTATGTGTTGATAAAACCAACACAAAAACTCTTTCGAAAACGATTGGAAGTGCTTACCTGTGATAAAATTAACTTCAGCACTTTATCGCATCAAGAAAGGATGGACAAGAATTTGTTAAATAATTTAACTTTTAATAGGTTTTGCTAAGTTCGAGTTTTTGTTCGAGAACTTCAATAATGCTTTAATCGGAAAACTTTGTCATTAGAGAAAGTTATAGGTATCTAGACCACAAAAACTTGATGAGCTTTGGGACTTTACTTAATGCTGTTATTTTAAAATAGTTGCAATAACATTAAAATACCTATCCTATAGTTTTTAGCACCGTTTCTTCACGGATAAATTATAATTATATAAAAATTGTAAAAGTTTCTATAAACTTTTATTAAAAGTTTTTAATGACTGCATTACTGCATAGTAAATACTGAAAAATATACAAAGTTCCAACTAATAATTAAAAAAAATATATTATAACTTTTAATAAAATGAATATAAATCAAAGGTTGTCTCGTTAATTTGCAATGTAACAAAAAGGTTTTGTAGACGTTTATAATTTAAAACGATATTTTTACAACCTCTGTAACATTCACAAAATATATTTCTTTATTAAGGTTGATCTGCACCCCCCAAAAGACAAACTTCAAATTCAAAAAAATTGAAAAAATTTAAGAAGGTATATGTGATGAGCAGAAATATTTTGACAACTTTTAAGCAAACTTCATGTTTTCGTTTTTGAAAAAACTCAAAAAACACTACTTTTTTCCAAGTATAAAGCGGGAAAACCGAACATAGGATTTTGTTAATTATTTTACAGCATCAAGATATACTCATGAATTTTTTAAACATTTGAAATTTTTTTGTAATGCAAATAAATCTGGACGAAAGCACAAAAACTAATCTCATATTACTACAACGGGGAGTAAGACAAGGACACACCATCTCTCCCAAACTATTTACCCTTGATCTAGAAGACATTTTTAAGAAACTAGAATGGAACAACAAGGGTATTAACGTCGACAAATCATACTTAAACCACTTGAGATTCACAGATGGCATAGTTTTAATAGCCGATAATATCCAAGAACTAAATGATTTGTTGCAACACGTAAATGCAGTTTTAGGAGCGGTGGGCTTAAAAATGAACTACAGTAAAACAAAAATACTGAGCCGAGACCAGACAAATATAACAATACAAAATCATACCATAGAGAATGTTAAATATTAGTATATCTAGATCACGTCATCAAACTAGGAAAACCAAATCAAGATGCTGAAATTAAAATAAGAACACAATTGGCATGAGCCGCTTTCAGTAAACTAGCAGATATCTTGATAAGCACCTCCATTCCTGTAAACTTAAAGAAAAAGGTGTATAACACATGCATACTACCAGTTTGTACCTACGGCTTGGAGATAGTAGCCCTTCCAAAAAAATCTGCTAAAAAATTAGAAACAACGCAAAGACCAATGGAACAAATCATGCTTCTAATATCTCTGAGAGACACGATAAGAAACACCAAGAAAGACGTAGAACAAACATTAGGGATATTGTGAAAGAAATTACAAAAATGAAATGGCGCTGGGCAGATCACATAGCCCGATATAATGACAACAGTTGGATACGGAAAATTCTAGAGTGTAGACCACGGATGACAACAAGAAGCAT
This sequence comes from Diabrotica balteata, assembly GCA_918026665.1. Taxonomy (NCBI): domain Eukaryota; kingdom Metazoa; phylum Arthropoda; class Insecta; order Coleoptera; family Chrysomelidae; genus Diabrotica; species Diabrotica balteata. The sequence goes on along the minus strand of OU898282.1, from coordinate 42,557,358 downwards.
GGGAAGATCTTAAAAAAGATAAGTAGATGACATAAGAGCAGTTGCAGGCAAACAATGGATTAGATTGGCGCAAGATAGGAATAAAAGGAAGCAATTGGGAGAGACCTACATTCAGGAGTGGATGGAAAATGGTTGACAAAGAGAGATTTGTAGTACCTTCTAAAACCAAGAAACAAAAAACTATTTGGACATTTTTATTAATAGTGGACGGAAACATGGCCTCTCGAAATTACAAGTATAAGGCGTATAGAAGCCTTTGAGATGTGGGTTTTTTGAAGGATGTTAAAGATCTCTTGGACAGAGCACGTGACCAACAACGAGGTGCTAAAGAAAAATGGGTGCTGAGAGAGAACTCCTAAATATTGTAAAATACAGAAAAATTGGTTATCTAGGACATATTTACAGAGGAGAAATATACAACTTCCTACGACTTATAATGGAAGGGAAAGTGGAAGGAAGAAGAGGTTCAGGAAAAAGAAAATGCTCCTGGTTGAAGAATGTGGGGAAATGGACAGGAATGGACACACATTCGATAATAGGAACAGCTTAAGATAGAAAGCAATTTGCTGTAAAAATATAACCAAAAGGGACGTCGGTAGGTTAACTTAGCGGCTGAGCAATCACAGTCTCTGTCAACAATAAGTAGAGTAATCGGTATTTTATCTTGTATAGCCTTCCGAGTCCTCCATAAATTTAAGTTTCATCCGTACAAAATTAAATTGGTACAAGAGTTAAATGAAGAAGATTTTACAAAAAATATCAAATTTTAGTAAACTCACCTCTTATACTAATGACCTGTACGGTTAAATTTGTGTAATATCCATATTATACTAGATAAGATCTTAGCGTTAAATACTTTTCAACCCGTCGATATTCTATACTAGTTAGGCCTATATCATTATCTTCTAAATTACTCGGCACTTTCTGGTTAACAACTTCATTGTATATGGTTGACTATCTTAGGTCCTAACTAACTTATTACGTAGTGTTAGGTATATTACGAATTTATTTACACCCTCATCAATGTCTTACGATAACAAAATTACCTGACTGACGTATTCTAACCTTGTAAACCTAAATTACTTTGGATAAAGGTGTTTCCTGCATGAACAAGTAAACAAAGTTTAATACAATATAAGCCGCTGTTTTAATGAAGATGTAATTCGAAAACAATATGTGCAATATTAATGGGATTTAAACGGATGTATACCTTATTTAGCAGTTTAAAAATTTATAAGACAAACTTAACTTTCGTTTAAGGTGCTCAAGCTTAGAGCAGCAAAATAACAATTTGTTATTTTACCAATGTTTTACGTTGTGTTTGCCTTAGCAAAATATGACCTTACATATTAGCATTTCATTATTTAATTGGCTTCAGATCAAAGACGGATATGTGTCAAAAAAATAAAAACTAAATTGGTGTGGATTCTTATAGAATTTATCCTGTTCTTTTTAACGGTGATAATAGTTTTCTTTCAACCCGGATGCAAATACGTTATTTTAACTTCACAGTTAAAAGTCTGTTTCAAAAACGGACTCCTGCTATGAAGGTTTATTTCAAAAACGTACATCTTCCCAACAGCTAATGAAAATACTGTATTGTGATCTGTCTTATGTTATTCGTTTTATTTATGTGTATCACTAGTTTAAATTGTTTTTTTCGCATATTATTAGTGTACAAAGTAGATTCATGAAGTCAAATATATCTGTCAATCCAGGGACGATGCGTAAGAGAAAGAGTGATCCCAAAAAATGGAAAATAAATATCCAGAAATAACAAAGGAAGGTCTCATCATTAAATTCAATCATGTACTTAACATTTTTTTGCTGTAACAAATTGTCAATAGGTGGGTGGAAGTTTAATATGTTAGAAGTTACTGTATATGTTCATCCGAGTTATGAATAGTTTGTAAGTAATATGATAATGTATGATTTTAAAATATGAAGCTTGAAAGTTGGCTGTAAAAACATGACCAGTTTAGTACCACTTGCTAAAGTTTTGTATAAAATTGAAATATTCCTAATGAAAATTATGACTATAGACTTGAATGAATAGACCATTTATTGAATTACCTAAAGTTTAATTAATTCGTTCTTTTGTATGTTCATGCAGATACTCAGCCTAAGGTCTTCCGCTGTACCCCACCTGTTATCACCGAGTTGGATACCAGTGCCAGCTTTTAACGATACGTGATGTCATGGAGTTCCACAAAGCCTTTTGGTTCATCCCAGAAAAAAGCAAGCAAGATACGTTCAATTTGAAATACTGTCGGGCTGGTCCAGCTAACCCCAAAAAAAAAAGAAGCTTAAGCCTATAAAGAAAACCACAATCTTAGAATATTCGGTTGTAAACTACTCTGGCATTAATCTCAACATTTGCAGGGATGCTTTTAAGATATTTCAGCCTAATATTAAGCATAGAATTATAGGGGGTTTTTGAAAATTCAAAAACGGTATATCTCATGTCTTATTGAAAACCCGAAGCGGAAACCACAAGAACATTAAGTTTGCTCCAAAAAAAGAAGAAGTAAACAAGTTTATCTGTAGTTTTTAAGCTATTGAATCGCATTATTCACAATATCACTTATCACGTGTATACCTACTATTAGACCTAATAACGCTAAAATGTGTAAAATGTTTAATTATGGTAAAGAAGAATCTGAGAAGGTTACTTAGGGATTTTTTTAGAAAAATGTTTTGCTGAGATTTCAACAATTCTCTCTTACCCTAGCAGGGACGAATGTAGTACCTGCCTAGAATTACAAAAACCTTATCCAAGTGGAAAAAAATAAAAAAGAAAAAAGGTGTCTAAAACTGTAGTTATACAAGAAAAAGGCCCAAGCCTTCTTCCAACACCTGCGAGAAAGACCACAAGGATGTTTTGTTTTGAGTCTTGATTCTCAGAAGAACCTTCTTTTGCCAAAAGTAACTGATCAAAGTTCGTACTATTCACGACAGTTTTACTGTTATAACCCTTTAGTAGTTAAAGGATTGTCAAATGAATCCCTGAATCTCAGTACTGTCTCAATTTATACATGGACGAAAGACGAAGCAAAAAATCATCTAACGAGGTTGCTTCTATTATATTTAATGAGGAGTTGAGATCAGCTAATCACTCAGGATAAGACTCCACTCGTTTGGTGTCTGATGATTGCGCTGGACAAAATAAGAATATAAATATTTTAACTATGTGCTGCACGTTTCTGGATAGCTGTGCCCCAACAAGCATACGAAAAATTAGAACAAACTTTCCTGTAACAGGGCACTCATTTCTTTCTGGCGACAGAATTTGGGATGATACAGAAAACATATAAAAAAATCAACACAATTGTAACAAAAGAAGAATATCATGAAAGTTGGTTTGAAGGGAGTGGGTACCGTTGGACTGAAAAAAAGAAGCGAAAAGCTTAATGAAAACAGCGGCTCAACTTCATTTCAAAAATTATACCTGCCGACGAATAGTTCTTCGGAAAACTAAATTGGGAAACATCGTTGTGAAATGAGAAATAGCTTACAACCTTGACCCTTGTGGAGAGAGGAAAATTTGTAAGACTGTATTTTGCACTATCGGACAGATCAACCCAAAATAAATTCGTATTGGTGTGACCCTAAAAGCAGAAAAGATTAACGACGTAGCAAAATTGCTTGAAAAACATTTTGGAGTAAATTGGAGGAAGAATGGTAATTTGCAGTGGTATAAAAATATAATTCAAGCAGAACCTGAAATATCGGCTGAATGTGACGATTCATATTAGTGTGAAAATAATAATGCTGATTTTGATGGTGATCTTGTGTTAATTTCAATTTGAATGTTACTAAAGTTTAAATATTTTATAGTTCGAATATTTTACTTTAAGTATATATTTTTAGTTAAATTGCTTTGTAGGTGGGTACTAATGCAACTTAAATAAAAGACTTTAAAATTCGGATTTTTATTTAAAATCCCTGATTCCCTATATAAATGTTATTGGGACCGTGCAAGTTCGGAACAGCGACACCTGGTGTCGTAAATCAGAAAAATTTACTGCGCTACTAGATCGAGGTTACCGGATAACTGTCAAGAACGTAGCCCCAAAAAAGAATAAGAAAAAAAAGTAAGATTGAGGATATGTCGGTATGTTATTAAAAGTTAAACGTTGTATGTAGTGTAAATTCAAATAAATATATTATTAAATTACAGCATTACTGTTAATATGGATGCAATAATAAAAACTGGATTTGAGAAAGTAAATCACCAAATAACTTATCAACAAAGCACTGAGTCAAAGGGAAAAGCTTTACTAGTGGCAAATGTCAAAAAAGAATAGACGAATTAAGAAATATTAATTACCGTAAATAATGCTAATGCATAAATTAGCAGGTTAAGCCCTTGATATCACCATATTGGTTTGAACAATTAATTCTTTCCCTGTAAACTTTTGGACAGCGAATATATCTTAATGCATATTCAGAAAACTTGAACTTGATGCATTTTTGTAAACTTTAAAAAAATAAAATTTAAATATTAAACTTGATTTTTGGGTTAAAATTAACTCTAAGTGAGTATTATGAAACTAAAATTTACACTTAAAAGTGAACTTTTATTTAGCATTTATAGCATTTATAGTAAACTTAGCATTTTATAATGGCCCATTTTCTTCAGTGACAGAAGGTGTAAATAAACAAACGAATATGAAATATGACAATTGACAATATGAATTTATGAAATCTATGAAATGTGCAGTAAAAAATGCAAGATTTCTCCGCTACTAGCGCACGCTCACTTCTCGTTTCTCGTATCATCATACATGTCCGTCTTTGATATGAATCCACTTATTTATACTATACATTAATAATTTTATATTATAGTTGCGGTGACATATTATATTGTAGAATGCTTTAAATGCGGTGACTTTTTATCCCTTCTCTTTTACAACCGACCAGATGCATGTGCAGATCGTTTTAACTAAAAAGTAGTTCGTTCGTAGAGTGTAGAGTATTGTTTAATAACATTTAATCATTTTGTTTTTTTTTTGATATTTGTGGAGTCGAATTGATTTGTGGAGTCCATAGTATGCCCCATTGATAAGGTTTATTCGTTTTTTAATGTCTTTGATTATATAGTACGCTGTCTTTAATTTGTGTGTCTCGGACTGCCTTTTCCAAGGCAATGTTTAATGGGAATCAAACCAGGGGATCCCCTTGTAGTCCGTCCTTTATCTTAAAGGATCAAGAAATTGCTCCCTGTATCCTAACGCTGGCTTTGCGATTCTTGTTATTCAGATAAGTTGTTTCGGTATACCAAACTCATGCATTGATTGGTATAGTACTGTTCTCTTGACACTATCGTATACGATGTCAAGAGATGTCGACTTACATTCCCTCTGATCTCTGCTGGAGTCAAGGGCTCACTGAGTGTGTTCAGATTCTCATCTGGGCTGATCTGATCTGTTCTGGAATGATTTAGTTCCGAAAAGATCTTCTTTTAAATAAAGTTTTGAGCTTTTAATAAGCTTTTTTTATTCCTTGGTACACACTAACACCACGTGCTCTGTCTATAAAAAGCATTCTTGTAGTCAACTACGCATACATTTAAGCCATTTGTTTAGTTTCATTTAATTTTTTATAGTGTAATGAGAAGGGCCGTAACTCAATAAAAAATGTTTTTTGACAAAAGTGATAACAGGCAAAAGAATTATAAAAATAATGTGTTAAACTAATAATGCCTCAAAATGTATTTGGTTTGAATGTACTCAAAAATTTAGGGGATTTAGGGCTGCACACCCCCTCTAAAATTTTTCTGTGCTCTTAGATTTTGTTGTTTCTTTTTTATGAAAAATGCTTTCAGAACAAGAAAGTAACGTGTCCCTTTTGTTACAAAATATCAAGTAGTTTAGGAGATAATGCAAAAAAACAATTTTTATTTTGTTACTTCAAAGGGCTGTAACTTTTTTTGTGTACACTTATGTACTAAGGTAAGTTGAATTCAATCAATTTATTTTTGTCGCTGGAATGCGTAATTTAATTTATGACATACCTTTTTGAAACACCTTGTATATCCCTATATGACCTTTATATTATTTTGCGTGAAATGCAATGGCAGAACTTTTCAGTTCAAAAAAACTTATCTAGCTCGTTAAAGTTTGTGTAAATGGCTGTAGATCTAGAGTGCGGATAGGTAACAAGCTCTCAGAGTCGTTTGAAATAAACAGTGGACTGAAACAAGGAGACGCGCTGTCACCTCTTCTTTTTAATATAATCCTGGAAAAAGTAGTAAGAACCGCACAAATTAGAACAGAAATACTGACAGTAAATGGACCAAAATTACTACTAGCATACGCGGATGACATTGACATTGTAGGAAATACCGTCACCAATGTAAAAGAAACCTTCAATAAATTAGAGAGAGAGGCAAAAAATACCGGTCTAAGGCCCGGCGCAAATTGAGCACAGCCCACGCGCATCCCACGCGTGGGTTATTTTGTAAAACGTGTTTTTAGACGGAGCGACGCATATTAAACCCAAACCACGGCCAGGCTACTGCCAGACTTGGTTGGTGTGGATAGAGTTGTGCTAGCAACACAGTTTCGTGGGTCGTGGGTCTCTTATTAACCTTAGTTATTTTGTTTTGTGTGACCAATTTTTTGTTATTCAGTGAAATGGAAAAGTTTATTGAAATTGTTCGAAGTTTTAGTGTCTTGTGTGATACTAGTAATGGAAGGTTACATGAGAACAAAACTAATATTTTCTTTATTTGTGCTAAGCGACTCGGATGTAAGTCGCCAGTATAATTATTCAAAAAAAAATTAGTTTAAATTATTTTTTTATTAAATCAAATGAGAAATATAACAAATCGAGAACTAAGGAAAAAAACAAATTTTCATTTCCTAGCAAAATGTTTATGAAGATGAAAACTTCAAAATAAAATTTGATGGTACTTTTTCGTGATGCTCATATTGTAATGGCTTTTATACACTAAAATTAAATTTAAAAAAGAACATGAAGAAAGTTGAAAAATAATAGTTTTTTGTTGAAGGATTTCAATTTTTTTACCCTTAGCATTTGTGAAAGTTTCAAGATGTTTATATTTTCAGATTAGAAATTGTTAGTGGGATATTAGGTAAAAATTAAAAGGTCTTTAGAAAATAAAATCTTTATTTAAACTAATATACTGAAGACAGTCTATCTTTTCGTTGAATGGTATTTGCAAAAACAATCTCCTATGTATAGTCAAGCGTTTTTGTCACAATCAGCACACTCGTAAATTGTGTTTTTCCTAATTTTATGGATAGCACATATTCTACACAAATATTTGACATGGGCGTGGGCTGTGTTCAATATGCGTTAGTATTGAAAAGTGTACTTGAACTAGGTTGGACCATACGTGGGCTGCGCGTGGGATGTGCGTGGGCTGTGCTCAATTTGCACCGGGCCTAAGGGTCAATGATGAGAAAACCAAATATATGTGCATTAACAGACAAAAGAGACGAGATAGAATATGAAAATGTAACAATAGACCCCTATAACTTTGAAAAAGTGAAGAGTTTTAAATATCTCGGAGCGACTATCACCACAGATAACGATATCACGGAAGAGCTAAAAGGGAGAATTCAGGCAGCAAACAGATGTATGTATAGTCTCCACAACACTATTAAATCCAAGAGCCTAACACGAACATCAAAAATCAGGATATATAAAACAGTAATTAGACTGGTGCTCATATATGGGTGTGAGACGTGGACGCTGACAAAAGGAATGGAAAGTAAATTCAGATGCTTTGAGAGAAAAATCCTCAGAAAGATCTTCGGTCCCTATCACGATCCGAATACTAACCAATACCGAATGAGAACAAATGCCGAGGTCAAACAAATGTATAGTGCTAGCGACGTAGTCCAAGAGATTAAATCCCAACGTCTAAGATGGGCTGGCCATATTCATAGGCTCCCTAATAACCACCTTACCAAGTTAATCTGGGAAGAAGTCCCGACAGGGAGAAGGCCCTTAAGACGTCCACGAATGCGATGGAGGGATAATATATGGTCAGATTTGAGAACAATGGGGCTACCCACTGACTTAAAACATCATGGACGACCGTTCGAGATGAAAGCAGGTTGTGCAGTCAGCCAAGACCCACCCCGGGTTGTAGTGCTACAGAAGAAGAAGAAGAAGTTATATATTATTTGATTTGTCTTGTACTTGCATGTAATATACAACGATCCTTTTAAGAAAATTATAACTTTGTTATGTCATATATGCAAACAAAGTTTGTCATTTTCTACTTTTAATATTTCTCTGATATATTTTATGGGCGAGAAAATTTCTTAAGTTGAACAAATATTTTTGTCTCGTGCGCATTAATAACGTTTTACGTGTGGAGAATATCGATTTATTTATAAAAGGGCTTTGCACTCTTATACACGGATCCATTAAAATTTAATGCATGTTAACTTTTCTGTTAATTGTTTTATTGTTGTGCGCAAAACAAAACTTGCGTACAATATATTTTTCATGACCGTGTGTACCGGTTGAAAGCGACAATGATATATGACGTTTATATGCAAAACAAGAAAACTATAAAAGAAAAACATCATTACTATAATGGAATTACATTTGTTACGATAAAATATTCCTCTTTACGACAAATAGGGAAATTAGTCGTAAAATGTCGCCTATTAGTATAAATTAATTATTTTTATATTTCAACAAAAATGTAAATGTATTAATTTTAAATATTGTTTACAACTCTCTCTTTATATGAAATCCCCTGGATTAATATTACAAGAAACACCGTTTTTTAACATATTGTGCAATATGTGTAACTAATGTACATTGGGTATATAATGAGAAAGAACGATACGAAATATTGTGCTTCTACAACGTTATCCATAATCTTTTGGAGCTTCTGCAAACCATCTGCCAGCAACACTGTATCGTCTGCATATATAATATTGTTTATAAGTTGGCCATTTATAGCAGTCCCATCTTCTGATTCGACCAAGGCTTCTCTAAAGATGGTGTCAGAGTATATGTTATTGCCAGGGACAATATGCAACCCTGTCTAACTCCTTTGTCGACTGTAAAGATCTCAGACAGTTCATTTTCTAGTCGTAACTGTTGCTATTTTTTGGATATATAAGTTTGAAATCAGTGTTATGTCCTTACCATCGACGCCTGATGATTTTAGGATATCGATTAATTTCACATTTGGGACTTCATCAAATGCCTTCTCAAAATCAATGAAACATGCATAAACATCGCAGTTGACATCCCTGGTTCTCTGTATTAGAACTTGCAAACTAAAAAGTGCTTCAGTCGTTCCGAATCTTGCTCTGAATTCAAATTTAACTTCACTCAGGTGTTCTTCTAATTTGGTGTATATGCGGGAGCGAATGATATGTAGTAAGGAGTACTTTAAGTACATGGCTCATCAAACTAATTAATCTATGTTCTTCACATTTTCTAGCGTTAGCAGGAAGTGGAATAAATTTTGATAGTAGCTAGTCTTTTGGTAAGTAACCATTCTCGTAGATGTTGTTAAATAGTATTTTAAGAGCTGTGATTTTTGTGCCTCTAATAGCTTTAAAATTTTACCATGCACCTCATCAGGTCCTGGTAATTTCCCATCTGTTACTTCTTCGTTTGTTATTTCTGAGCTGTAGAGGTTTTTTATTTCAGTCGGACTTCGTGCTGCACTTTCGAATAATTCTTGCAAATATTCTTTCCATCGTCATAATTTATCTTCAATGGTAGTCAAAATTTGACCTTTAATTTCCACAACTATGCCTGTATTGCATTGTTTTCTGGTATTCCGTACCTCTTTAATTTTTTGGGGAATATGGGAATCGTCATATTTGCGTTGTAGTGTTTTAACTTCCACACATTTATCCGTCAACCATGCTTCTTTTGCTCATTTTATGTTCTTTAGTATAGTCTTATGCAAGTTTTTGTATTCGATGTCATTTCTACCTTTTCATTTTCTTCGCTCTTCCATCATCTGCAATATTTTATCTGCCATCCTTTCTTGCTTCTTTTCTCTTTTTGATTTCAGATATTTATGCGACATTACGGTAATAGATGTCTTCATTTCGTTCCACTGTTCTTATATGCCTCTAGTATTGTCTTCAACAAAACAAAACTCTTATTAATTTCTGTTTTTACTATTTTCTGGTTGTCATTTTCTTATATATATATATATATATATATATATTATATATATATATATATATATATATATATATATATATATATGTATATATTGTATATATATATTATATATATATATATATAATATAAATATATATATATATATATTATATATATATATTTATATATATATATATATATATATATTATATAGGTAAAGAAATAATAAATAAGACTTACTCACAATCAATTTAATTTAACTATCAGACGACCGTTTCGCTTTCTACAATATGCAAAGCATCCTCAGGTCTCGATACAAAGTTAAACAAATGCTGAAATAATAAAAACCCATATTAGGGTGTTGTCTAATAACGATAAACAAAGTAGGTGTTGTAAATTACCATAATTATGTCAATATTACATGTCTGTGGTTTTATTTAAATGAGTAAGTTGAATAAAAGGTATAAAATTTTTAAAAAGTTTAAACAGACAAGGTAAGGCCCACAAATTGTTATAAAATAGTCTCTTCGATTGTAATAAATTAATAAATGAGCAAATAAATAAATAAAATAAACATTACTTACATGCCGGTACTCTATTAATAGATGGATGGTAGAACATGGTTGAAACTACTTTATATTGTTGAATGGAGAACTCAATTCTATTATTGCAGTTGTTTGACAGTAAACGGGAAGTTCTTGAGGAGATAGATTTGATCCAATGAAGAAGAGATATGGGTGAGATTGTTTGTTAAATGTAAGTGATGTAATATACCATTGTGTTATTAAAAGCTATTTATACTTATTCGAGAGATATATTTTTGAAATGTGTGTTATTTATTGAGTAATTGTTTTATGAAGGTGACAGTTTTATGACAATGAATAAGTTTAGATGTAAAAATTGTGTGGGTGTGCAATTATTTTCCAACTTGTAGTTATCAAACTACTTTGATAAAGTTCTATTGGCAATGTGTTAACTATTGGAAAGTCAAGTAAATAAAATATTAAAATACAAACAATTAAGGATAATTTAAACACACTAAAACAGAAAACACTTAGAAGGGACGAAACAAACATTGAATTTAAAAAGGGGGAAGGGCTTTAATGCACTACATCGCAGTCTTGGGCACAATGAGTTTTTTTATGTTTTATCTATTGGATTTTAGTGGTAAATTTGACAGATGTAGGTTAGCATGTGACAGTTCTTCTTCTCAGTTTCTCAATACTTTAAGTTAAGTTATCTAGTTTTATGAAATATGCTGTTATTAATGAATGTCTATAAAATTGTTTCAATTTAGATATCAAAAGTAAATTGATGTGTTTAATATTGGCATACTTTAACAATCTTTAATTAATCAAATTTAATGTAACAATATGGATAATTGAAATACATCCTACAATATAACTAACTCAGTCTAATGTCCAAATTACTGAACAAATTAAAGTAATTCTTTGGCAACTGAACATGTACATTTTATAATCAAATGTATAATAAGTTTACAAAGTTTTTTATTTTCATTTGAAATTGTTGTAGGTGTGAGTTATCTGTCAGGGTATTTTTTTTTAATTATTTGAGATATTTATTTCAAATTCTGATATATTAATATCTAATATACTAATATGTAACCAAAGTAACAAATGGATAATTATTGATGGTAATTAATTTATGGGCTCAAGAAACTGACTGAATTATAAAGCCTTCAATAATTAGTTGGTAGTTCTAATATCTGACAGTTGGAACCTGAAATTGTTATACGAACAGGTAGAATGATCGTCTATTTAAACCGGTATAAGGTAAATTTATTCTTATTTCAATTTTCGGTGTCATATAAACAGATATTCCTCACACCTACATGGACAATGGTGAGTTTGTACAATTGTTTTAAGTAACACTTTAAAATTTTTTTTCAATTAATAGCTGTTTGTGAAAATTAATATTTCTATTTGAAATGTAAATTTTTGTATAATTGTAATTAGTAAAGATGTATTAAATTAATACAGCTAGTCTGAACGATTAACGTGTTATTTTTGATGATACTCAAAACACGTACTGAGTTTGAAATCAAATTTTTTGTAAGATGAGTATATTTCGGAACCAGATGGAATGTAATAATAATTGTGGGTTAAATAAGTTGAGGTACCATACCAGTTCAATACTGATATTTAATGTAGTTTTAGGAAAACATTTTTGTTTCTGGTAGTATGTTAAAATGTTAAAGAAATTCTGTGAACAAAGAACTAGATCCAAGGGGCCCGATTTTAATTTTGAAGTAGAAGATTTAAATGATCTAAGAGGTGTATCAAATGCATCTGTTTATATATGGAATTCTAAAATAAATGTTGTTTGACCATAATATTGAAGTTACTTCTGAAAAATATGTAATGATTAGGATAATATATGGGAAGCTTATATAAAAAGTTAAAGTTTGTGGCAACAATTCTATAAGTTTGCTGTAGGAACAAGAAATTGAGTGGGATCAGGTAATATTATGTATATAAAATTTTGTATATAAATACTGAGTATACTGGTGTGTATTCAAGTTCTAATTGTGCATTTAGTGTAACTTCTGTGTGATTTTTTATTGATTTTAGAATTTCTAAATGTTCTAGGTTATTTAATAAGGAGCCTTTATTACAAGTATGAAGAATTGTGAAGTCTGTTTGTGGATCAAAGATGTGGGTTGTTCGATGGATATGTTGGGAGAAATGTGATTGACCTGATGTTGGGCGTTCTATATATCTAAGATGTTCTCTTAGTCTAATGTTGAAGGATCTAAAGGTTCTACCGATGTAACATGCATTGCAGGTATGGCAGCTCAACTTATACACTCCGCTATACTCAAGTGAGTTACGTTTGTCCTTGTTATTCAAGAAAGTCAGTCCTAAATTTGAGGCAGTTTTAAATGAGATATTTATATAGTCATCAAAGACTTTAGCAATCTTATAGGAAAGTTCACCTATATATGTTAATGAACGATAAGGTTTTTGTTCCATTATTTCATTAGAATGTTGTGTATATACTTGGTGTTCTAGCATCCTATTTGTCTTTATGTGTAAAATTTTATTCACTAGGTTAGTGGAATAACCATTGTTTATAGCTATTTGTTTAATAATCTCTAATTCTTTATTAAATGATGTTAAAGTTAATGGTAATGATTTTAAACGATTAATGTAACTGTAAAATGCTGCCATTTTGTGCTGGATAGGATGATGTGATTCTGCTGGTATAATTGTACCAGTATTTTTCTATAAATGGCTTTCTATAAATATCAAGAACAATCGTACTATTGTTTAATGTTAAAGTTAAATCTAAGAAATTTAAGCTGTTTGAGTCATCTTGAATCTCCAAAGTAAATTTAATGGTGTGGTGTAATTGATTAAGATAATCTAGAAAGGAATGTAGATTGTCAAGAGTACCACCCCATACTATAAAAGTATCATCTACATATCTAGAATAGAATTTAATGTAATCAGTGTAGGGATTATTTTTCATTATTTTGTTAGATTCAAGATCATTCAAAAAGATATCAGCTAGGATTAGGGATAGAGGGGAACCCATTGCAAGTCCATCTGGTTGAACAAATGTCTCGTTGTTAAAATTGAAGAAATTCTGGCTCAGGCAAATATTCAAAAGTTCTGCATATTCGATAATTTGATTTGGGGAATAATTGTTATTCCATAAGTTCATAGTAATAATGCTTATGACTTCTTGTGTTAGGATATTAGTAAATAAATTTGTCATATCCAGGGATATCAATATGTCACCTGTGGAAAACTCTAATGAAGTTATTTTATTGGCTAAACTTAGATTATTATTAACTATATATTCAAATTTATTATTGTATAATGTTTTTAAGAATTGGTTTAAATATGTTGCTAAAGCGAAGGTTGGTGAGTCTAAAAAGGATACAACCGGTCTTATAGGAATGTCTTCAAAAATATTTGTTTTATGTATTTTCAAAAGACCATATAGTCTAGGGATAATGGATTTGTTTGGTGAAAGCTTCTTTTTTGTGATAGTGTCTAATACTTCATTACTGTCATTGATTATAGTTTTGACTTTATTAGTAAAGGATTTAATATTGACTGCTTTATTACTAGTATTACCCTTGTCTGCTTTTGTTATTGTTAGGTTGTTATCTGTAGTTTTTTGATTTATGGATTTTATGACATGTTTGTAGTTGTTGCTAAATTTGAAAGCAGTTCTGTGATTAGGAGTATTATTCAATTTTTCGATATCTTTTCTAAATAAAACTTTCAAATTATTCCTAATTTCATCCATGTTGTCATTTGGTATTGATGATAAGATGCTTTCACATTCTGCTCCAAGTAACTCTAGATTTTTTAGGTGTTGTTTTCTAGAATCTAGGGTGAGGGGGTTGAATTTAAATCCCTTTTGGAGCAGGTTGGTCTCATTGGTTAAAAAAAAAAACAGTTGTTGAATAATTAATTAACGGTCTGAACGAAACATCAAACCAACCTCAATTTGAACAATTGAGAAATCTTTAAAAAACCTGTGTCAAACGTGTGTGTCCTATTCTCAATGTCAAACGTGTATGTCGTTTGTAAACTTTAGGGCTTCATGATAGGGGTCACTGCTGCCTTTATTATTTTCTAAAAACGCAAAAAAATCGTTTAATGGGAAACTATTGTTTTGTGGATTTTTGTTGTTATATTCAGTAATGTCAAGTTTAGTAATATCAGAGATACTAGTATCATCCGTTTTTCGCTTTTTCTTCTTGTATTTTTTTTAGTTAATTCATTGGGGATATAAGACGGTTGCATTTCAGAGGTTTCAGATAACGAAGTTGTAGGAAGACTAGTCTATAACTGGAATGTCTTGAGATGATTTGACGCTTTCATTTATGTTCATGTTAGGTTCATTGTTAAAATGGAAGCTTTGGTATCTGACTGTATAGGAATAATGGAGGATGGGGGATTAATGCAGTTATTTGCAACATGTCTTGTTTGCTTGCAGATAAAACATTCCATTCTGTCTATAGAAATAAATATTCTATGTTCATGGCCATCATATGGAATAATTACTGATGTTTGTAGTTCGTAGTTATCAGAAGGGGGAAATATATAAACTTGGCGCCTGAAGCTTGAAACATGGCTGTATTCGTCTCCAGGGATACCTGCTTTGAGAAACGATATGGGGGATGCTAGTTGTAAGCTCAGACTTTTAATAGCATTTTCAGCTAGATCATGAGAAATAAAAGGTGATATATTTGAAATAGCAATTCTTTTGGTTGGAGATACAAGTCTCCGAATATTCAGTGAAAATGTATTAATTTTAATGAATGGATGAGAATTTATCAATTTTTCGACAAGTTCAGAATTAGATAAGTAAATATATACCCTATTATTTGATATCCTGGATGCGAAGCAAATGTTCTTGGCCCCAATGATAGTTCCGATTGCATGTACATAATCGTATAGCTTTAAATTATTCTCGGAATGAAGAACCACGGTCTGATTCTTTTTTGGGAACGTTGGTCTAGGTGCTGATTTTACTGCAGCCGTGTAAGGTATGTTGCTGTTGGTAGTTGGGTTTGTGTTGGTTACAATTTGGTTTGTTGACATTGTTGGATTTGAAGCATCCTCATAGTCAAAGACAGCTTCTTGCAATTTATTTGTATTCATTGTTGAGTATCAACTTATCATACACTATAGTGATGTAAGTTGCCTAGATATGGAGCAACTAGTGTAATGTCCAAAATTGTAATTATTTTCATGTAAGGTTATAATATGCACTTAACGAAATATTGTTTATGCAAGTTTAACGATTATATGCAGCCGCGAAAATACACGTATATAGTTACACTGCACTTTGTTATTGCCTGAAACTAGTATAAATCGCAAAACCAGTTTAAAAACTATTATAAACACTATAAATTACGAGAACGGCAAAAACGATGTTTATTCCTTCAGGTACAGTTCGGTACTCTTAATTAGTCTTAAATCTCACACATTTTGTGTTGTAAGCATACTTCTAATTTTTGTTACATTTCTTATAGTATTTCTATAGGCCAATTTCATATTTTTATTACATTAATACAAAATACATGCCACAAAGCCCATTCCTACAAATTTTGTTACAAAATATCAAGTGTTTCATCTCACCGGAAGAAATATGTCAGTGCTTGTTACAAAAATGTGCTGACGTTTATTAAGAATCAGTTAAAAGCCGAATATCTCTGGATTTCCGTCGACGAAATAATGGATACAAAGGGTCGACAAATTGCGAATTTAATTGTTGTCGTTTTTAACATTTCTGGCATTAAGAAATAATTGTAGTTAATTTATTTTATTACTTCTATTTAATTAGTTTAAAATGTTAAGAAAAAATTAATTATGCTACAATACCTAGATTTGTTTAATAATCCTTAAAGAATTATTTCATATCTGATCGTTTCATTCGAAAAAATATTATTAATGGTTAGTGATACCACCCCATATATGATCCAAGCTGCATCCAGTCTTAAGTTTTTTTATTAATTCACTATACATATATGACGTACAGCCTACACAAAAAAGGAAAGTTAGATTTTAATTTCCAAATGTAAACACCTTGATAATTACTCCAAAAAAGGTATTTCTGAAATCACCACTACGTGTAGGTAGATGCTTTTTGATATTCTTTAAAAGTGACATATTTTTAATTGAACACTACGACGGTCTCAAACGGGATATTTCAAGTTTTGGACCGACTTTTGAGCCGAAGTATGAGTAAGGCAATCGCAAAATTTTGTATTTACCGTACAAGTCAAACTAAGATAATTGCAAAAAACTGGTAAATTGAGTAAAATATAATGATTCTTGGAGAAAATGCCGGCGTTTGGGGTGGAATTATTTGTGATTCCACGTGCTTTTAATCTGCTACGAACTTATACCGCCGGTATTCTCTGTGGGTTTTTGAGTGGACTGTATTATTTTGATTGTCTATTGTACGTAAAGTAACAGTAAAATTGTAACTAACATTTATTTCTCTACGTATTATACTTAACACAAGCACAATATACAATGGGTACAATATACAATATACGCGGTTACACAAAGCTGTTACGTTTCACAATCGCGGAGACAACTTTTCTTATTGCTAACCACTTGATGAAATAGACACACGCTCTGAGAATCGCAACTAACAAAATCACAAATTTGAGTAGTAAAGCACCATGCTTCTTCCTCGGGGGTTACTAACAGAGAGAGGCTTTATCTTTCTTCGACCATCGGTCGCCGATATCGGGTACTAGGTAATTGTTCACAGGGCCCGAGTACCGTTAGAGATTATTGGTGAGGTATTGAAATGAATAAGGCGTCTTGGCATACTGGGTGGAGTAAAGTTAGTAAACAAGCGGAAATATACTATTTTGAAAATTACAGGGTTGTAAACAAAATCGGTTTACAACCAATTCTTTTCTTAGAAAGTTATTTTGTTTGCTGAAAAAGGCAGAAACATTTGAATATACTGAAGTTTTGCAAGTGAACTATGTAAATACAGATTTATGCAAATAACATTTACAAATGCATGATAATAGTCAACCATTAACGATATTAGTGATTTTTTCATTAGTCTGTTTTTCAAACTTAGTGTGCAATGAATAGGGAAGAAAACATAAAATATCGAAGTAAACTTTTAGTCAATAGTTTATTTTTATCAAATGTACAAAAAATGATCTTACAAATTATGTGTATATATTTATATTAATAACTATGTTCCTCTAGCTCCTCATCGTCAATATGATTATTTTCTTCAGCATTCTCGATATTATTTGTCTATACTCTAGTATCTATTATTTTATAAAATATGAGATCCGGCAGGTCTCTAAAATTTTCACAAAAATGTTTTCTACGGAGAGTGTCTATGGACGTTACATCCAATTTGTTGTAACTTAGGTTTCAACGAAGAAATCTTTCTTCCTTTTCTTTTTATAGAATTGGTAAACGCTATGTGTGATGAACTGAATAGATTTATGGGTGGAACAAAAGTGACACAAGCTTGGAAAACATGAACGCAGTTTAGGAAAAATGAGAAAAATGAAGACAACATTCCTCTCATAAAGTTAAATGAATGGGAAGAATATTATACGAAACTGCTGAAAGAGGATAGAATACAGATGGGACAAGATAAGGGAATTAATAGATAACAGAGATGAAAGACAGGGGAAATCCCTATAATAACATTATCTGAATTGATGGAAACCTTAAAAGAGGTTAAAAACGGAAAAGCCACAGGGCCTGGAGACATTCCCATAGAGCTGGTTAAATATGGGCCGACTGCACTTTTAGACTTAATAGTAGACCTTTTTAATAAATGGATGTGTGGAGACCAGGAAATTCCTATAGATTGGAATAAATCTGATATAAGCTCCATATATAAAAGAGGGAATAAAAGATACTGTTCCAATTATAGAGGTATTAGTGTGACGAGCTCTGTGGGCCAGTTGTACGGCAGAATATTAAAGAAGAGGATTGAAAGACAGATACAAGATATTGAAAAACAAAGCGGCTTTCGTACCGGGAGATCCTGCCTTGATAATATATTTATCCTACCACAAATAATTGAAAAACGTGTCGAAAGAAGTAGAGAGACCCATTTGGTATTTATAGACCTTGAGAAAGCATATGATAGTGTCCCGTTAAAGAAAATGTTTGAGGTCCTCGAAAGGTCCGGATTGGATTCGACGTATATCCGAGCGACATATAAACTGTATGCAAATGCATTAGTTGTGTAAAAATTGGAACCAGAACTTCAAATAAATTTAAAGTCACTAAAGGCCTAAAGCAAGGATGCTATTTGTCACCGACTTTCTTTAAAATATACGTCCAAGAAGCATTGAAAAATTGGAGAAATAAATGTAGATTTATGGGCATCGAAGTGGGACAAGAAAATCTGTATACATTGTTGTTTGAGATGAGCAGGTGGTGGTTGCAACCGATGAGGAAGATATAAATTATATGAATCGAAAATTATTTAAGGAATATGCCAAACGGGGGCTTACTGTAAACATAAGCAAGACAGAATATTTAAAAATTGGAAGAAATACCACAGATCTGAGGCTTGAAAACGCAGTCATAAAAGGTTGCAACCAGTGTAAATATCTAGGAAGCATCATATCAGCAGATGGCAGAGTTAAGATGGACGTACAAAACCGAATAACCAAGGGAAAATGCATTCGAATACTGAATTCATTACTGTGGTCTAATAAAATAAAGATGCATACCAAACTTCGTGTATACAGAGCAATTGTAGAACCGATTACCACATATGGTACCGAATGTTGGACGATGACAAAGAATGAACGAGATAAAGTTGTGGAAATGGATTATCTTAGAAGGTCATGTCGAGTATCGAGAATGGAAAGAATCAGGAATGAGGAAATACGAAACCGTACAGGAATTAGAAGGAACTCTTTTAGATAGAATACAAGGAAGGCAATTACAATGGTATGGTCATGTGATGTGAATAGAGGAGGAGCGGTGGCCAAAGAAAAGCCTTAATGTATGTTCCGCCAGAAAGAAGAAAAAGGGGAAGACCACCAAATTACGGGAGAAGAAAAATTACAAAAGCAATGCAATATAGAGGCTTGGAAGAGGGAGATTGGAGAGATAGGAAAAGATGGAGGCTGAAATGCGGGAAGCGGCAATCGCCGTAGGACCCCCGTTATGATCATGATGTAAACGCTATGTTCGAACGATAAAATATTTCCCCGCTTACCGTAAACATATGACCTTTGTCCTTATATAAAATATTAATCTGTTCGATGAATTACATTTAAAATACCACTGGGAAGGATTTTTAACAACAACGTCACTCGTCTTTCGCCAGTCTGATATCTGCTAGTCTTTAAGAAGTCTCAGCACCTTTGATTGTTTTCCAATTAGGTTTTCATATTTTTTTCCGTTTATTAGAAGGATTTTTTTATCTCCCTTTATCGCATACTATAAAATTCTATCTGGTGGCAAAAATGAATGACTAACAACCGGAAACGTAAAATACACTTCTTCGATGTGACTAGGTGCTTCATAAACAAACCAGTAGATTATTATAGACATCATCGTGCTATTTTTGTTCTGTCCACCACAAGATGGGATTTCTAATTTCCAGCGACCATGGTGAAATTATAAAAAAATTTTTGCTACCAGAAATAAACCTGGTCGGGAACCTTTGCTAATGAAAGATTTTTTTAAAAATCAAAGAAAATAGTTCTATGATTTGATTGGTTTTTTAACGAAATAATAAAAGGCTTTAGGTCTTAACTTAAAAACTCTCTGCTCTGTAAGGAATATTAAAAATGAGTTGCGTAGACCGAATAACAAATACTGATGTCCTCAGAAAGATGACAAAGGAAATGGAAATCATGAATACGATTAAAATAAGAAACTTACAATATCTCGGCCACGTTATGAGAGGGGATAAATATGTGTTTCTACAAACCATATTGCAGGTAAAAATACAGGAAAAACGAAGTATTGGATAAAGATACATCTCCTGGCTCAACAATCTGAGAAAGTGGTATAATTGTAGTTCCATCAACCTTGTTCAGAGCTGCAATCTCAAAAGTGAAAATAGCTATGATGATTACCAACCTCCTTAGAGGAGACGATACCTAAAGAAGAAGAAGAAGCTCTGTGAGTGCCGAATGATATGTTGTAGTGTTCATTAATGTATGTTCGGAAATATAATAACTTTACTGAATGATGTGTATAACCTTGACAGTACATTCTGTAAAGCATTGTAAAATAGATCACATGGTAAATGTAATCTCATTGAGCGTCCTCTATTATAATGACTCTCTGCATCGTTCAAATGCCCCATACTATTTGGATAGATAATTTTATTAAACCAAATCTACCTTTTTTTGGCATTTCACTCCGGATAACAAACTTTCTTACAACACGCTCTTCTCGTTCAGAATTTAAGTGAGTTGTTCCAGGAAATTCTTAAAAGTCCACACTTTACTGCAAATACAAAATATTTAATTAAAATTCTATGTAGGTTTGTAATTAATTTCTTCAGGTTTTTACCTTCACAAAATTTCAGCAAAAAAATTGTTTAAATCTTTACAATAGTATATTTTTTTGTATGATTACAATTGGAAACCCGGGTACATCCTTTGGTTTAAGCTTAAAAATATTGAGAATAAGTCCCGAACTTATCTAGTTAATTGTAGACACCTTTTACCTCTTAAGTTTTATTACATTTCGTTTCTACTTTTTTGTTTGTACCACTTGTTTTGTATATTTTCTTTTTCATAAGATCAAATATACACATAAATGTACAGAATGTCAATTTTTTGCAATAAACTTGGTGTTTTTAGACGCAAACAACAAAAAGGGCACCCAGTCGCATGTGCGCCTCCATAATGGCGTATAATGGCGTAAATGACATGTGCAGTTGTAACGTGTCATGTGACTCAAACAATGTAATCGATTGGCCAATTGCAATTACACAGTTTTAAAACTGGCATGGGCTCACAAATACAGAGTTTTGTATCTGACTCAAGATTTCTTATGCCAATTTCATAGCAAATACCTGACTTTGCAGCTGAATTTCTACATCAGCAGATAGCTATGACATGTGATAAATTACTTAGTTTTTACAATTTTTGCAAATGTAGAGCTTTGCATCTAGCTGACTCGTAATATGAGAGATTTTTCTTTTCTATAAAAAAATGTTAACAGATAGGCATCGGATAAAAAAAGGCATCGTACTTAAAAGCAGTTAGTCAACCACGTAGTGTATTAATCATAAACAGAGATCAAGTTATTCTATTTAACCAAGTTATTCAATTTAATTGAGTCAGCATATAGGACCAAAAAATATAAATTTCGCATCCCGTACCAATATCAAACGGTAGAATATGCATATATCTATCATCTAAAAACCTAGTAGATAAATTTATAACAAAAACAAAGAAGATAATAGTAAATGGAAATATACTAGAAGCGAGACGATTAATAACTCCCTTAGTCCGCTTAATTCTGTCCAATGTTAGTCCAAGCATACCTTCCAACTTAATAATGGACGAATCAATAAAACTAGATTTCAATCTTTTCTCAGACATATCATACCTACGAATGGGAGCAACCAATCATGCCTTTAGTCATATTCTAAACGTCCGAAGACAAATTTTGGTTTCAACTTTTCCAGACAACTTTGTACTACCTGAATCTTTTATCATTATATTGGAACAAACATCATACCGCATATTTATAGCGCAAAACAAACAATGCTTCAAATGCAAATTAACACAATACCAGGCAGCTAATTGTCCAAATATTTCACCTTCTAACCGTCCTCACAATGATAGTGCAATTTAAATAGAAATGAGATCAAATTCTTCCAAATCATACCCAACGAGATTCAAATACTTACTAAGTCTTCTTAAACCACATTACAAAAAGAAGCAATCCCAATTTTTTTAATTAAATAAACTCAACAATGTTCACTACCAAACACATCAATACATTTGACCACTTCTTCAGTAAACACTACAATCGCAACACCTACATCGTCTCAGTTATCTTCTAATACTCAAAAACATAAATCAACCTTACCCTAAAAATCTCAATACTTACCTCCAAATAAAAATACACATATGAATTCTTATGAATCCCAGATTACTTCGAACAAAACAACCGGAAGAAGAACTCTAGAAGATGCAATTACGCCATCCGCCGAAGAAAACTTTGAAAAACTTAAGCTTCAATTAAAGAAAAAAACCAAAACTTATGACAAAAACTTAAGGGATAAGATACCAAATCTCCAAACATTACTAGAAGCAGTTAGAAAATATGTAGAAAGGGAAAAGCAATTGTTAAGCTTCGATCAAGTAGTGGATCTATTTGAAAATATACAACGATTAAAAGACATTATCAGCGTAATAAAATTGTACTCAGAAGTCACTCATGCGTTTATAAAATTTCTAACGGAATTACATCCATACTACATCGACATAAGAATGAAAACCAAAAGCACCAAATTAATACGAAAACTTGGTAGACACATATGTTTACTCTCTGCAGTGAAAACTTCAGTGTCGGAAGAAGATTCCGACTTATCGGTAAATAATTTCTCTAAAGAATAATAATATCACTGTTGACTTTATGTTTGTTCCATCACATTCAGGTATACATGGAAATGAAGAAGCAGATGAACTAGCCCGCTTGGCATCTTGCAGCCAGAACTCCATTCTTATTAATGAGGTTTCTTCTGATGACTTTAAGTCAGTAATAAAATGTAAGTGTTAAGTGCGTGGCAAAATAAGTGGAGTGTATCACAAAATAAATTCAAGGAAATCAAACAAGTAGTGAAACTCTGGCTTCAACCCACAGCGAATAGGCACGACCAAGTGAGAATAGGCACGACCAAGTGAGAACACGTTTGCAACTAGGACACATTAATTTAACACATAAACACCTCTTTACGCAAATTGTGCCGCCGATGTGTGAAAATTGTCAAGTAGTGGCCAACTAATTGTCAAGCCTTGGAAAAAAAAACATGAACATTAAAAACACAATAAGTTATCTTACAGACTCAAGACTGTATCAACTATTGTAATATTTTCTAGCTTTACCTGTATTATATTTTTAGGTCGATAATAACCCTTGTAACCCTTGGTTACAGGGTAAATAAATAAAAAAAACTTTTTCATTTTGAATGGCTTTAAGATATATAAGTGTTCTACAATGCTCCTTTGATCATTTAATTCTACTCAAGTCTTAAGTGGATATTAGTTGTACTTAACGGTATGTTGCACCAGATATATAAGTTATCTATTTCCAATAAATCAACAAAACTTCTCTAAAACTTAAATGGTTGTATTTGGATAAGGAATTTAGCAAATATGATATAACTTTGTGTTTGTTTCAAGCGACTGATTAAACTTTCCTACAGTATTGTTAGCAATCTGGAAAACTTTGTGTTTGTTCTTGCACCAAACAAGATGTTTTAAGTTTTATCCGACTAAATTCGAAGTATTAGCGAATTGTCACGAACTATCTTTTATTTCCACTTTCTACGGAAGGCAAGGATACGAAGTTTCTTTTAAAGTCAGAGTTTCTTACAGACAAGAATTGGAGAAGTCTACTTTGAAAGTTTTTCACGATTGTATCAAATATTAGGAAATGTTGGGATATTTTATATAAAACACGTTCGTCGGGGCTGAGTCAGCAAGCAGCTCTGAAAATATAACAATATGACAAAAATTCTGAGCAGTGTTAGTCTGGTAAAAATATTTTTTACATTTGATATCTATTTTTCGTTTTTATTGTTTACTATTTTTGTCATTGTAAAATGTATGCAGTCGCGATTCGAAAATGTTTACGACAAGGTCAAGCTGCTCTGGGTATAAATTGTATAAATTAAGTATTAATCCAGTTTTATTCATTTTTTTAATGGATAGTAGTTTTTTCAAAGATGTTAGATGTCGTAGTTGAAAAATACAAGGAATTGGGCTTGTCTAAACTCACATTGACTGTTCCAAGCTGCATAAAATAAACTTTATTTACTAAGATTATTACCAACCTTGAATAGAAGATAGTAAAATAATAAAGAGGATTTAAAAAATAAAAATCAAATAAAAAATTAGGTAATTTTTACGATAAATTAAAGAGACTATTTCAGTAGACTATTTATAACTGATAAAACGGCATATTAACTCCACGTTTCCTACTGACAAAACTCCTTCCAACTCGTAATTTTTCAGTTAGCAAATTATGACAGATCCGTCACAAAGGTGTCTGGTAATTCTATTGTTGTCAGTATGACAAACGTCATTGAGGCGTAATCAATTTTGGATAGATATAATGAATCTAGACGAAAAATCAAGATTTGGATGCCAGTTAGGTGAAGAAATAAAAAAATTGGTTTCGGAAAATGTCCCATTGAACACACAAATCTAAAGAAGTTCTATTTGGACCCAATTATCGAAGTTCCTACGGGTGAAAAATTTTACGCTTGAAAGATGTACTACCATAACGGAACTAGCACAAATTCTCAAGGATTATGCTTATAACATAAAAAAGGCAATGGCGAAGACTATAATGAGTCGTCTGTAAAGTCAATGTGGAATACTACAGCAAAAAAGATGCAGTTTTAAAGTGTTTAAGAAAAAAGAAAACTCAGTTCAAAAGCATTATTTAGTAAAGAACTATTAAAATTCATCCAAAGCTACAACGAGGAAACCCCGATGGAGCACAAAAATAGTTTATTCACCATTGGTCATTTGAACTTGCTTGGAGAGGCAATGAGGCTGTAAATTGCAAGATTCACTTTTTCCAGAAGGAATTTGATGTTATGGGAGAATTTAGGGGAAAAATTGAATACAACATCATTTTTTTTGCGGTTCTAAAAGTTTGGCAAGCAGCAGATGGCTGGTAAGTAGTTCATTAAAGGAAAATTTATGCCCAGTTAGATTAGTTTTAAAATTAATGGAAAAAAAGGAACCAAAGATTTTATCAGACAGACTAAGTATTTCTTACCGTTCACCCCAACTTCTCTGGATCTTGGTTTCAAAACTGCTCACTTGAAATCAACACCGTATCTAAGTGGACAAAAATGTCTGCTAAAAAATTGGAATTAACACAAAAAAAAATGAAACAACAAACTATTCTCATCAATCTTTAGCTGTGTTAGCTTTGCTCTAGCAAGATGTTTCTGAACAGGAGATAATTAAATAAACAGGCCGCGCACATGCAAGCTTTCTAAAACCATATCTGCAGCTGGATTCCAGTTACTACCAGTTGATCGAAAATCTCAGGTCAAAAAAAATACACCAAACCTTTAGGTTCCCAAATGCTACAGGTCAATAATACACAAAATCATGCTTTGGTAGAATAGTTTTAAGTAAACTACTATAGCTTGTACATTTAATAGTGTTAACAAATAAATAAAGATTATGTTTCGTTGATATGGTGCATTAATTATCTCGTGTAATACTCTTCTTTTTTACGTGCCATTTCCGCGAGGGAGGTTGGCAGTCATCATGACTATTCTGATCTTAGATGCTGCCGCTCTGAATAGTTCGATTGATATACCATTCCCTCAAATTACGCAACCATAAGATTCTTCTCATTCCTACATTTCTCTTGCCCTGAATTTTCCCTTGTATAAATAATTAAATTATGTTGCATCTTTTATTATGCATAATATGCCCCAGGTTTTGCAGGTTTCGTGTCTTGATGGTTTCCAATATTTCCATTCTTTGTTGACCCTTCTCATGACTTCGTTGTTTGTTACATGATCGGTACATGATATCTTTAGGATTCTTCTATACACCCATAGTTCAAATGCTTCCAACTTTAAAGTAGTCGACGCGTTATTCCAACTTTAAAGTAGTCGACGAGTTGTGTCCATGCTTCTATTCCGTAAAGCCAGAGTCGAGAAAATATAACACCTAGCCAGCTTAACTCTCAAGTCTAATTTAATTTCTCTTGCACAAAGTACCTCTTGCTGTTTCACCCTTAAGAACTCTTTTTGTAATTTCTTCAGAGTATGCATTGAATAGTAGTGATGACAATACACATCCTTGTCGCACTTCTCTTTTGATTTCGAACTCTTCTGATGTGTGTTTAATAATAAGTATGTGTGGTTGCTGTTTATAATATAGATTTGTTATAATTCGAAGGACATTGTATTTTAATTGTTTTGTTTTGAGGACGTCCATTAGTTGTTTGTGTCGAACTTAATCGAAAGCCTTGTTAGAATCTATAAAACAGACGTTCATATCTTGGTTTATATCGAAGCATCTCTGAATTAGTACGTTAAATGCAAAGTTAGCTTCACGGGTACCTACGGCTCTAGGGAATCCAAATTAGGTATCCATATCAAGTATTTGGATCATCTTCAAAAACATTTTAAGTGTGTGAGACATCAGGTTTATGATGCCGATGCGGTGATCGGTGCATCTTTTTACATTTTTTTTGAATGACAAATAAATGTTGAGGTTAACCATTAATGGGGTACGTGATCCGACTGATAAATTTCATTAAAAAGAGTTTTAAGAGGACATCCCTGTACTCATTTTCTCTTATTTTAATAATATCAATAGGCAGTTGATATGTTCTCCGGCTTTTTCAGTTTCTGGTATTCCTTAGTGCATACAATATTTCTTCTTTTGTAATTTCTATACTTGTTTCTTTGTCCTCGAAAAATATGTCTTGTAGGTTTCCTTTTTCGTCGTCGAAGAGCTCTTCCATATATTCTTTGCATCGTTTTAGCTTACCGTCTATCGTTATCACAATACTTCCATTTAATTTAAAAGAGTTGAGTTGTGGTTTCTTTTTCGCAGCTTTACTATTTCTTTAACCTTTTTATGTAGCTTGAATAGGTCGTATTTGTTCTGAAGATCATTCATCTCTTTACATTTGTCTTCATAGTAAGTTTGTTTTGCCTCTCTTATTATTTTTCTGATTTCATTGTTATTGATTTTGTAATTGTGACTGTCTTTGTTCTCGGCTGGTGTTCTTTGGTCTATCCTGCTAAGTATGACGGCAGTCATCCAGTTGTCTCTCTTTCTTATCGGTTCTTTTAATATCCCTTTGCAAGAAACGATGAGACAGTTTTTTAATGTTTTCCATTGTTGGTTTATCTCGTAGGTGTTAATATCTAATTTATCAAAAATTTTGTATATTTCTTGTTGGAGTTTGTTTTTTTATATCATCTTCTTTTAGTTTTCTAACATTTAATTTTGGAGTTCTTTGGGTTTTTAATACTTTTAAGCTTAAGCGTGAAATAGTCTTGTCGAATATCATTCGAGAGAAAATTATTTACCGGCAAAATTTTCTTATGGTTTTATTCTGTTGCCTTTTGGTCGTTTTCGCTTATGAAATTTAAACAAAATCATTCGACTGACTTCTCGCTTTTTAACTGTCAACAATAATTCGCGAAAATTGTCAGGCAACAAACTTTTATGCCAGTCGAACATATAGCCAGCTAAATTTTCTCTCTGATGAAGTATTATAATATGTGAAAACAAGTCTAATAATCAAAAATGCGTGTTATATTCCTAGTCATCTATATACTTGGTCATTAGTTAATGAAAATTCATATTCAGAACATAAAACAAATATTGTTTTTAGTTTCCAATGTATGTATTGGCCGTGTTAACATGTTCCGCTGTCTACTGCATCTAATGTTTATAGAAACATGACAAATAAGTACAGTGGAAATAAAACACGAGTGTTTTTTTATCCGTAATAGTAATACTTGTTTTTAGCCTCGGTAATTAAGTGAAAAGGATTTTTATCTGATATGGTATAAGATATAAGTTTAAATCGCAGATGCAACACAAAATGTAGTTAAATTCAGTCATCCCAGTAATTACTTTGTAAGTAGAATTTGAACAGTTTTGATATTATAATTATATTTGTCTTAATAATTTAGTTTCCCAGATTTTAATACGTCTAACTAGCTTGTTTTTTATTTTGAAAATATTTAAATATAGAAATAAATTAAAATTACTACTATAATTTAACAACGCTGATTGCAACGCTAAACTAGCTAAGGAAGATTATTTAAAAGAAGTAATTGGTAAGCATAGCTTGCACGACACAACAAATGATAATGGACACCGGCTAACACAATTCGCAATATCTAATAACATGTTTGTTAAATCAACCAAATTCGAGAGAAATAACATTTACAAGATCACATGGGTTTCAAATGATGAAAGAACACGAAATCAAATAGATCATGTACTCATTGACGCAGGACACTCTAGTAGCATTATTATTCGCGAAGTATGAGAGGAGCTGACAGCGATAGTGATCACTTTCTGTTCAAATCTAAGTTAGAAACTCGATTATCCATACAGAAACTGGAACAAAAAGAAAAAAGAGAGATATGGAACATAGAAGCCCTACAAAGACCAAATAAAAAACTGGATTATCAAGTGGCAATAAGCAACAGATTCCAATTGCTGGTAGAGAAAGAGCATAATGTATAGTTAAAACAAGCTTGGCAGTAAGTTGCTTCAGTTATAGAACAAGCAGCTAAGGAAACCATTGGAAAAAAGAGGACACACCCAAAACGGAAATGGTTTGACAAAGCATGCGAGGAAATTCTAGAAATAAAAGTAAGAAAAAGATTAAAAATGCTGCAAGATCCCACAGATGAGAAAAAAGCAGATTTTAACAAAACAGGAGCACAAACAAGGCGACTATTCAGAACTAATAAGAGGAGCTACCTTGAACAGCAAATTAGGCAAATGGACAGAAGTGGTGAGAGAAATCTAATAAGAAAATTCTTTAGCAAAGAAAAGTCAGTCAGAAAAGGTGCAAGTGTTGAAGTAACACAGCCTATGAGAAATGAAGCGGGTGAACTTATAATGATAGAAACGAAAATCGTCGAACGATGGAAGGAATACTTTCGGAATTTACTAAATATTGAAAGTGAGACGAAAGAAATAGATATTACGTTTCATTCTGCAGATATCGAAATACCAGCACCCATACTTGTGAAAGTAAAGAATGCGATAGCGTCTCTAAAAGACCATAAAGCACCAGGAAATGATGGCATAAATGTAGAGTTGTTAAAATAAGGAGAAAACCTTTTACATCAAAAATTGTATGAAATCATTCTGAGAGTATGGCAACAACAACAAATATCTAGAGAATGAAATGAAAGCGTTATAATTCCCATATATAATAACGAAAACAAAGAACAATTCCGAAACTAGAGAGACATACGGCTTATTAGCACATTATATTAAGTGCTATTAATTATTTTGCTAAAGAGACACACCATAGTCGAAAGACATTCTAGGCGACTACCAATACGGCTTTTGTGCTAAAAGGTCAATTATAGATCAGATATTTACCATCCAACAAATATTAGAGAAAAACTGGGAATTCAACCGCGATGTGCACCAAATTTTCATATATTTCCAGCAAGCATATAATTTCATAAAAAGAAGCAAATTGTGGATATCAATGTTAGAAATGGAAGTACCAAGCAAATTAGTTGAATTAACGAAAATGTGCGTGACAGACTCATATGCACAAGTAAAGATGAGAAACAGAACATCGATGCCATTTGGTATAAATTCAGGACTTAGGCAGGGGGACCCTTGTCACTGTTGCTATTCAATTTTGCTTTTAAATATGGAGTAAGTAAAATATCGCTGACTGACAGGAGGATTTGCTGATCAAGAATCAAAACTGTCGCTGGCCTTTGCTGATGATATAGACGCAGTCACGCATTCTACAAGAGACGTGAGCGAGGAGTTTTCACACCTCAAGCAGGAAAGAATCTGGGTTTCCGAATGAATGAAAAGATAAATGGTATTAACCAAAAATCCAAGACCAAGAGTTAGGCAAAACATCAGTATTAATGATTACAACTTCGAAGTAGTAAAGGAGTGTAAATACCTGTAGGCGATAATCACAGCTGACGAAAACATAAAAACGAGGTCTCAGCAAGAATAGCTGCGAAAATAGAGCAATATATTACATTTCAACATTACTAAGATCAAAGCTGCTAAAAAGAAAATATAAATTACCACTGTACAAGTCGATTATTTGCCCAATTATTACATATGGCAGTGAAAAATGGACTCTCATCAAGCGGGAAATCAATAAGTTTCTAGTATTTTAAAGAAAGGTTCTCAGAATAATATTTGGACCCCAAAGAGATAAATTTATAAGGGATTGGAGACGCCGCAACGCTGAATTGGCGACTCTGTATGGAACTGAAAACATAGTTATAGATATCATGGCAAACCGAATAAGATGGGCAGGTCACGTCGTACGATCAGAGGATGACATAGTGTTAAAGACAGTATTTTTTGAAAGACCAGAGGGTAGAAGATCAGTAGGCCGACCGAGAAAAAGATGGAAGGATGATGTTGAAGCCGGTTTATCTAGAATTGGGGTACAACAATGGGAAATAGAAGCGCAAGATCGTAGAGGATGGACGGCAGTAGTGGTTGCGGCAAATACCTGTACGGAAGTACAAATGGGACTTAACGAGTTAAAATGCCGCCAAGTTTTTTTAATTCTTTTATTTCTTGAGACGTCCCATATATACTCGATCGTCCCTTGACATTTTGTACTACACTATTTTTATGACTACGAAGTAAAATTTTAAAGCCAATGATAGTTGCTTCTAGACCTCTTGTTTTAAAATATTTTAAATCATAATCCAATTTATGACATGACTTTGAAAAAGCAGCTTTCGCCTAGTATCATATTAGGTTCCGAGAGCCGGGCACATTCAACTTCTATTAAACGTAATTATATTTACGGTCAACTGTACGATGTGCGCCAAAAATGTGTAAACCTCAGTGAAATGAACTTGGCGGGGCTGAAACGGACAATTATTTACAAAAAAACAAATTTCACTATTTTTAAATAATTAAAATCCGAAAAAACCTAAATTAAATGACCATAATATACAAAGAAAAATGAAATGGAAAGACCAATAAGGTTGTAAAAAAATAGAAAAAAATACAACTATAAGTTCAAATCTAAATAAACCTTATAAAATGTTTAAAATATACAAATAATAATAAAAATATGTTATAAACTATAAAGAAAGGCATATTTAGTATAGCTAAATACGAGGAACATTACCTCTTTTAACAACAAAGACTAAGGGACAATAGAAGAACTGATAAATAAAAAAATAGACATTTGTGCAATCCAAGAAACCAAGAAGAACGGTAAAGGCCAAAGAGAATATAACCAATATTTCCCAGCATACAGTGAATTAAAGAAATAAGAAAGAGCACGAGCAAGCGAAGGTATACTGGTGCATAAAAAAATTAAAAACAACATAAATAAGTGCCGTTATATCTCCGAAAGAACAATACATATGAACAACACAATGGACTACCAAAAATTAAATGTCATATCTATCTATAGCTCCGAGGACTCCAAACCTAAGGAGGAACGAGAGGCATTCTATGAACTATTGCAAACAATCCTGGATGAAATACCTCATGAAGAGCCCTTAATTCTTATGGGTGACTTTAATTCACGAATCGGAAATGAAATAGTTTCAGAAGTAAAACAAAGATTTAATAAAAACCATATCAACGCAAATGGAGAACTCATGGCTAATCTCTGTGCTTTTAACGAACTCAGAATCAATAATACATTTTTCGATCATAATCTTCAGTATAAATATACATTTTAAAACCCCAGAGGGCATAAATCTATCATTGATTTTATCTAATTTCTAAATTCTAGATATCCGAACTTGAAACTCAGTAGACGCAGGGAGTGAACACAGACTAGTACTAGCAAAGATGAGAATGAAAATAACACCAGAACAAAATTTTCTATAGAAAATCACCGAGGAAAAATTCAATGCAGAATCACTGTGGAAGGACTCTACAAGAGAAATGTACCAAAGTAGGCTAGCACAGAAAATACAGCTGAAACAAATAGACGTCATCGAAGATATAAATGCGGGCTAGGAGAAAATTAAAAACAACATTGAAGAAGCAGCACCAGAAGTTCTAGGAAAACGCAATGTCATACTGAACAAAAGAAACAACAATAATATACCATGGTTCAGAAAAGCAATAAAACAGAAATATAAAGAGAAACTAGAGGTCTACACGAAGTACAAAACAACAAATACCCCAGAATCCCAAAACAACTATAGAAGAATACGAAATGAAACAAAGCAGTTGGTAAGAAGAGTAAAAAACTACCACTGGGAACAGTTTACAAAAAGGATAGAAAGCGACTTCTACGGTACACAAAAACAAATATTAAGATTCATGAGAAACCAACGGAAAATAATGGCAGAATTAAAGGAATACAATAACATACCAACAAATGAATGGAAAAGATACCTGACGGAACTGTTTAAAGCAAAGGAAAATAATAATTAACACAATAACGTACCGGAATTACGACACGAAATAAAAATCAATTTTCAGGAAGTAGAAATAGCTATAAATCTACTTAAAAATAGAAAGTCACCAGGACCAGACGGTATAACCTACGAGTTTCTAAAATACGGAGGAGTAAGTATAACCATAGAGATGACAAAACTTATACAAAAAACTAATATTGCACTACAAGATACCAGACGCATGGAGAAACAGCATACCAATGTTCAAGAAAGGAGATAAAGGAGACCCCAACAATTATAGAGGTATAAATCTACTGAACACCGCACTTAAGCTTACCACAAAAGTCCTAACCAACAAAATCAATAAACTAACAACTTTATCAGATAAACAACAAGGATTCAGATCCAGAAGATCCTGCGTAGACGACGTACTTGTACTAAGACAAATCACAGAAAAGGCCATCGAGTACAATAAACCAACATATCTATGTTTTATAGACCTGACAAAGGCTTTCGATCGCATCCAAGTCGAAGACGTCTTACTCTACTGTATAAAAGAAACATACCAATCAATATTATACAAACCGTCGAAAACATCTACCTCCATAATCGAATACAGGCAAAGAGAAATGGAAAACTCTTCTTCTCTTTTTTCTTCTTCTTAGCCTTCTGTCGTCCATGTTTGGACATAAGCTTCTCCCAACTCCTTCCATCGGTCTCTATCCTGAGCAACATATTTCCAATTTGTTCCGGCTATTCCTTTAATGTCATCAACCCATCTCATTTGTGGTCTTCCTCTTGGCCGTTTACTTTCGTAAGGTCTCCAATATTGTATTGTAGTATTCCAACGTTGGTCTTTCCGTCTAGTCAGTGTGGCCCGCGAAGCTCTATTTAAGTTTTGCAATTTTTATTGTTATGTCCTCGACTTTTGTTTTGGATCTTACGCAGTCGTTCCTCTTTTTATCTGACAGTCGTATACCTAACATTGCTCTTTTCATTGGTATTTTTGTTGTGGCTAGTTTATTCATGTTTGTCTTTGTTAGGGTCCAGGTTTGACATCCATATGTCATGATAGGAAGGATGCATTAGTTGAACACTGTGCTCCTCACGTATTGGGGTATTTTGCGGTTCTTAAGTATCCAACTAAGTTTTTCAAATTCTGCCCATGCTAGTCTCACTCTTCTAGTAATTTCCGCACTTTGATTCTCTTTGTCAAGTCTTAGTATTTGGCCTGGGTAGATATATTCCTGAATTTGTTTTATATCTCACTGCCGTTTATAGTTATATGTCTGGGGTCTTCTGTGTTTGTCAATGGAAAACTAACACAGTATATATCAGTACAAAGCGGAGTCAGAGAGGGTGACTCATTAAGCCCACTTCTCTTTAATATAATAATGAACGAAATAATACAAGCAGTAGGTAAAGGTCATGGCTACAGAATAGTTAACAAAGAAATCGAAATATTATAATATGTATTAATCACGCCGCATTAATCACCGCATTAATCACCGAGACAGAAGACGAGCTCCAAAGATTAACATAATATATATCTTCAATACAACAGCGAAGAAATATAATATGATAATATCAGCAGAAAAAACTAAATTTATGAAAATATCTAAATACCCACTACGGTCTAAAATCGAAATTGATAGGAAAATACTAAAGCAGGAAGCAAGGTTTAGATATAATCTAGGTATAGATATAACTAGTTATAACTAGTTACAATGAAGTTGAAGAAGAAGTACGACAACCAAGCTTAAAAGCAAGTAAAGCGGCTAGTTCTCTTAATGACACAATCTGGAAGAACAAACGCCCAAGACAAAAACACGAATCTATAAAGCAGCAATTAAACCTCTATTAACATACACGGCGGAGACAAAAGTTGACACATCTCAAAACGAGACGACTGCTAGAAGCAAGAGAGATGAAAATACTCCGACGAATATCAGAGAGAAGTCTGTTGGATACGGAGAAAAGCAAAAACATAAGAAGAGCATGCAATATAGAAGACATAAAAGATGGATGTGGATTAAACGAAAACAGGAGTGGAACGAACACATCAGTAGAATGGCAGAGGATAGAATAGTACAAATAGCACGAGAGAAGTCACCAAATGGACGAAGAAGTATTAATAGACCAAAAAAAAGATGGTGCGATGATTTAAACAATTTATGAGGCTAATATTGAAGCAGAAACAGGCTTTAAAGCCTACATACTAGAAGGAAGAAGAAGAAGTGTTAAGGACGCTAGGTAAGATAACGATAATTTTAAATTTAAGTAATTTAAATTATAAAGTAATGTTCATGTTAGATTATTTATTGAACTTTCTAAAATACAAATGAAGCCTATTTATGACTAGAACAGAAAACATCGGTATTCATCAACAATCGGTATATTTGTTACTTTAAAATTCATTACGTAAATAAATTTTAACTAAACGTCATTATCAACCTATTTTAATTTTTTAAAATAAATTTTTCAAAAAAATTTAATTTTCGATGTAAACAATAATTTTAACGATGTGATGAGTGTAATTTGTGCCGACTAGATTTTAATTTACGCACCATGAATATGTCTCATGTTATAGCTGGCTTATATAGAGGACCGCATAATATTTATTAAAATTTACAAAAAGTTGATTAAAATTAGTTGTTTATGTCACGTGTGTGCGTCAACCTCCTCAATTTCTTGTTGAACTCTAGTTAGCAATAATTTGACTACCAGTTTGCAGACTTCACGGCTAACGATTACGATTTTATGTCAACGGATGTAAAAACAAATGTTTTCCCTTTCGAATTTTTTTGTCACTTTTATTAATATTAAAATGAAACAATTTATCTGTTTTTATAGGACGCTACTATTTGTCTTTTTCTGGTATTATTACTGTGCCATCAAGAACGTTTGTTTTTATTATTACTGCATATAATTTTAGCTGACCTAAACCAGATACATTTTTAGATAGTTATCACCGTGTGGACGTAATTTCTACATGAATAAACAAAATAAAAAATAATTTACAAACGTTTTTATACCTAAGTTACAATAGGTTTGTTCTAGCATCAGTTTCAAATGGTTTGAAACCATCAGCGAATAGTGGACCAGTGCGAGTAGAGGGGATATAGCAGTGGTGACTGTATTATTTTCTCTCGCTGACCAACTGTTTGCTGACGGTTTCTGACTAGTTTGTCTGTTTGCTAGAACAAACCTAATGTCATCGTTGTGAAGCCTATGATTTCTTTTTAGATATAGTGCGAGTAGAATTTAGAATTATTTCTGAATAATAATAATCCAATAATAGAAGTTAAAAGGTAACAATTTTGTTCATAGTAAGTATAGAACACCATAATTATACAAACTAGATAATTTCCATTTCTTGCAACTTACACCGCAGCAAATTGATTTAGATCCAGAAGCGAGAGACTTATCAATTTTCCTCGACAATGAACATTATTCGCGTGCTACCCAAGGACTTTAATTTCCAATTTTCCTTCTCAGATTCAGCATAAATTAACTGCTAAATGTAATAATCTTGCTGGAAAATAAGCAGCATTGCTGTCGACAATCAGAAAATCTAAATTTTGTTAGACTAGTATGCTACCCTTAGTCTAATAAATCTTCTACTGAACCTTATATAAAATTATTTTGAATTATTATTGCAAGAGAATTTAATACTTTCTCAACTCATTAAAGTAGACTACAGTGATTAAATTAAGTTAAAAGTTCCTTGCAAATGTTTCTATTTTTTTTGTAGTTTGAATGTTAATTAAACATTCTTGTGTTTAAGCTATTATTAAATTAAAATCCGATGAATATAACACATGCAAAAAGGGAGATAATAACAAACTAAAGCGTGTAATAAACACAAATTTTTTAATTATCTCGTACATACGCCCTATTCCTTCGTTTATTCATTTTGTCTTATGTGTAACCCGACAATTGTTCATTATATTCTTCTTTAAGTGCCATCTCCGCGGAGGAGGTCGGCAATCATCATAGCTATTCGGACTTTTGCACATGCGTGGTCCACATTTGGTCCACATGCATGCGGACGCATCTGAAGATTTTTCATCACAAGTTGACCACATATCTGTAAATCGTTCAGTCTGTGTTAATTCCCGGGAGACGTTATACAGATTGAACGAAATAAATTCGGAACATAGGAATATAATGTATTTCGGCTAAATTCTGCTGTAGGTGGTTGGCCAACAAAAGATTGTCAAATAATTACATTATATAAAATCCCATATTTCAGCGGGCTGCTGGATTCTGAACTCATAAAAATTGAAAGCTACACATAAATCTACGATTTTATTATGCTGTCAAACCAGTTATAGTCCAGGAAATGTAGCATTTCACCTCGCAATTTTTTCGTGCGGCGTGGATTGACTTGAAATTTAACAAAAGGTAGGTAATAGCCTAAGGATCAAAATCTATATCGAACCAAAGTGCGCCAAAGCCTAGGGGGTGGTTGCCACCCCATCTCCGGGTGAAAATTTTTCTTTTCGTTTTAACTACAGGTTTCGATTAGAAAAGTGATTCTAAACAAAAAATCTACTATACATTTTTTTTATAAAATGATATTTTTCAAGTTATTCGCGATTGAAAGTAACAACTTTTAGACGAAAAAATCCACGTTTTTAATCGATTTTTTCGCGAATAACTCGAAAATGGTGCATTTTATCAAAAAAATTGTAAAGAACAAATTTGTAGCTTTTAAAAAGACAAATACAATTACAAATACAATATCAATGTTCAGCGGTTTTCATCAAATGCCAAATTTGAAAGATTCAAAGTCAAATATCGGGAAAATGATGCATTTTTGGAAATAAACTCACAAAACCTTTTTAAAGAGCATAAATAGACCTATCATAAAAAAATAAGGTCAATACCCCATTTTTACGAATAAATCGAGGAAAACAACACCCTAACCACTCCCATAATTAAAATCGATCTTCACCCTTCTGCAATTTCCTTTGTAGATGTATTGTTAATACGTCCAAGAAGTTTGACCCATTTAAAATGCTTAGTTTTAGAAAAAGTACAGCTTAAAGCGAGAAACGATGTACAATTTCATATTTTTTACCCTTCTGTTTTTAAATATGCCCGAAAATGCTGAATATATGAAAAAATAAAAATTACCAAATTGTAGCTTTTTTAATGACTAAAATTATCCTTTATTTAGATTTGTTGTACAATGAATATTTGGCAAGATATAGCCGTTTAAAGCATCGATTTATGATCAAGCACCATCTTTTTCGAGCCCTTTAAACTCACCCCATTTAAAAACCAAGGGTTCCAAAAAGATTTAATTCACAGATCCTTGTAGCTGTTAAAAACCTCTACAAATCGTTTTTGAAGAAACACTCTATCATTAAAAATTAAAGGAAATACGTTAAAAAACCAGTTAGTTTTTTTCCGGAAAATTCCATTAGTATAGTACAGTACATTTCGGAGCATAATAATCTACAAAACCGGTATATTAGCTAGTGGGGCGTTATACATTCGAAATTTTAAGCGTTCTTATTTTGAAATCCCATACAACAGAATAAAACATCTGCTCATATGTCTGTGGCTTGGCAAT
Source organism: Diabrotica balteata (assembly GCA_918026665.1). Taxonomy (NCBI): domain Eukaryota; kingdom Metazoa; phylum Arthropoda; class Insecta; order Coleoptera; family Chrysomelidae; genus Diabrotica; species Diabrotica balteata. The sequence goes on along the minus strand of OU898282.1, from coordinate 42,518,840 downwards.
GAAAATATCAGAGCAACAGATTGGGGATGGTATTCCAAAGATGGTTTGTTTTACCCGTACGCATGAACAAACAACCTGCACCCGATAAATTTTTGAAAATTATTTTTTGCCAATGCAAAAAATATGCGGCGTTTCATATGGGTGCAGAAAAGTTGGTTTATACTGTAACTCTACTTGTTCTTGGTGCTCAAGGAAGTGCAATAGCAGTCCACCAATAATTGAAGAAGATGAGGATAACATAGATCACGATGAAGATGTAATTGATGACGAATAAAATTAATATTATAATTGTTTTACCTATAAATGTAAATATTTTCAACTATTTATGTAAATGTATAAGAATATATGGTGCCTTTTTATGTTAATAATTTTTTTTTTATTTAATTCTACTTTTTTCAATTTATATCTTATAAATTAGTTTATAAAAACTGCAATGTTGTAAAGGGTGATTTTCAACAGTTGAAAAGTTGCAAAATTTTGGCAAAAAATTGTTTTTTACCTATAGCACTCATAACAATTGATTTTTAAGAGTTGAAAATGTATGAATTTGTATTTTAAAGTATAAAAAACTCACTATTTAACTAATCCAAACCAAATTTCACTCATCTTAAGATTTGTAATATTATTTTACAATTTTTGAAAATTAGGGTTAGTTTTCACCCCTAAGAACAATCAGTGTTCATCGGCGTGACATAAACTATAAAGCAGAGGGTGAGTTGAGCTTAATTCCAAATTTTTATGCAAATCGTTCCAAGGTGAAATCATTTTCTTCGCATTACTAATTTTTTTATATTAATCTCTAATAAGGTCGCTTTTAAGGGTTGAAATATAAAGGAACTTTATTCAAAAGCACGAAACTATCATTATTTAATTAATTCAAACCAAATTTTACCCATATTCAGGTTTAATATGTTATTTTATAATTTTTGACAATTAGGGGTAGTTTTCACCCCTAAGAACACTCAGGGTTCGTCGACATGACATAAACTATAAAGCAGCGGGTGAATTGAGCTTAAATCCAAATTTTTATCCAAATCGATCCAAGGCGAAATCATTTTTTTAGAATTAGTAATTTTTTACATTAATCTCTAACAAGGGTTGCTTTTTAAGAGTTGAAATATGATGGAACTCTATTCAAAAGTATAAAATAATCATTATTTAACTAATTCAAACCAAGTCTTACCCATATTCAGGTTTAATATGTTATTTTATAATTTTTGACAATAAGGGGTAGTTTTTACCCCTAAAACCCTTCAGCGCACTTCGGTTTGATATAGATTTTGATCCTTGGCTATTACCTACCTTCTGCTAAAATTTCAACTGGATACAAGCAGGACGAAAAAATTGCGAGGTTTTAACTTTTTTCGAACTTCATTTCCTGAACTATCATCACCTCTTTAGACAAACCCGTCTTACGCAAACAACTTTGTTGCGAGACAGATAGTTGAACGATATTTTATACAATGTCTATACCCAGGTATGGATTGATTTTTGTCCAAGTTTTATATTGGTCCACTATTTCAAATGCAGTTCAAACAGACATGTATTAAATTGTATGTTCCGTTTTAATTTGGTTCAATCTGTATGTACGCGAGCATTAACCGCATAGCATAACGCGAGACCATAACTGCCTCAGCTATATGCCTCTTTAAAATGACCAACTACTACTTGATATATATCGGAATATCGGAATAGAATCATTAAAAATATAAAAAAGAAGAAATCAGAGGTCAGATGTGTGGAAAGTCGTCGGACGTCCTCACCTAAATCCATTGATCTGTGCAAAAAAAAACGACAAGAATTGGATATCTTGCAGACGCACCCGCGGAAGTGATATATAAACAACAGATGATCAAATTACCCCATCTACACACTACATATCTCCAGATGCATATGTAGATGTCGTCCGCGGACGCGTCTGCCGATGTGTAGAGGAGCCATCGGGTTACGCAGCCATGACATTTTACGCCTCCCTATGCTTCTCTTTCCTTGGATCTGTCACTGCATAATCAATTGGAGCATGGTGTATTATTTCTCTCCACGTGTAATATATCCGAAATATTCCAATTGTCTTGTTTTAGTTGTATTCGGGTCCAAGATTTAATTCCATAAAATAAAGTCGAAAAAATATAGCACCTCGCCAACCTAACTCTGAGTTCAAATTTTTAATCCCTTTTACATAGCATTCTTCTCATTTTGTTGAAATTTGCTATTCTAATTTTGATATCCTAGATGTAATCATTTGTGGAGTCAATCATTTTTGCCAGATGTGCATATTTGTCCACTTGTTCGACGTTGATTCCGTTTATTAGAAGATTCTCGTTATTGCTTTGAGTTTTTGATTTTCTCATAAATTTCGTCTCCTTGACATTCATTGTTAGACCACCGTAATTTTTCCAATCTCTGCTATTCTGGTCACTAGTCTCTGAAGACCTTCAATATTGTGAGCTTAGATCACAGTATCGTCCGCATATATAATGTTGTTAATGAAAACTCCATTTACCTTTATTCCAGCTGTTTCACCCTCAAGAGCGTTTTTCAGGATCTCTTTGGAGTAGGCATTAAAAAGAATTGGCAACAATAATTTCTATTTTCAATTCTAATTTTAATTTCTTTGTTCCTTAATACGTACTTTTGCTCGTTGTTTATAGTATAAATTTGATATGATCCTGAGGTTGTTGTAGTCAGTCTTCTTTGATGTCAGGACATTCATTAATTTTTTATGTCGTACTTTATCTAATGCTTTATTATAGTCGACAAAACATGCGTATATATCCTGATTAACTTCCAGGCATCTTTGTCTCATTGTATTAAGTGAAAAAAGAACTTCATGCGTTCCTAGGCCTTTAAACAAACCAAATTGTGTACTATTAACGTCTATGTCCAGTTTGTGACATATTCGTTTATACATGACCTTTAGTTGTAACTTTAGCAGATGAGACATCAAGCTAATGGTGCTGTAATCGCTGCATTCCCTTGCGTTTTTCTTTTTGAAGAGATAAATAAAAATCGACTTTAGTTACTCTTTGGGTAATACGCCTGAACTATAAATTTGGTTCAAGAGTGTCAGTAAAACATTAATGTGCTTCTTATCTAAAATTTTTAGGATTTCTGTAGGAAGCGTGTCAGGTCCAGGGGTTTTTCCTGGAAGCATGTCTATTATATTTAAGTTAATCGTTCAATAGTAAAGTCGCTTTAGTACAAACCCAGATTTTCGTCTTTTAAATCATCAGAACTCCTGTTGTATGAGAACAAAATAGTTCATTTGAAGTCTAAATTAAAGGTATTGATATCCATTAATGGAAAGTGACGATTTTCAATTTAACCCAAAAACGGCAAAAAATAAACAGATATCTTCACAAGTACCTTTTAAGAAAGTAGCTTATCTCTAATTGAAAACGTAACTTGATACATGGCGAAAAATAGTAAAAAATCCAGTTTTTTCAAAAATTATTTCATTATATATAATATATATATATATATATATACATAAAAAAATACATAAGAAATTAGATGAAGGCATAAGTAATACACAAATGGGATTTAGGAAAGGACTGGGAACACGTGATGCACTGTTTGCAGTAAGTGTTCTTTCGCATAGATGCTTAGATAATAATCATTGAAGTATATGCCTGTTTCATTGATTTTGAGAAGGCATTTGACAGAGTGCAGCATAATCGACTTAAAGAAATTTTATTAAATAAAAACTTAGACAGTAGAGACATTAGAATCATCTGTAACCTCTATTGGAATCAAACAGCAAAAGTGAAAGTTGAAAACGAACTGACCAAGGGTATCCAGATTCGCCGTGGCGTCCGCCAAGGGTGTATTTTATCACTCTTGTAAATCAATTTATACAGTGAAGCCATCTCAGAATTAGCGCTTGCCGAGATCAGTGAGGGCCTTATAATAAACGGTGAGCCACTTAATAACATAAGATATGCTGACGACACCGTCCTTCTGACAGGAACACTAGAAGAACTGCAACACCTGGCTGAACAACTAAATATATATTGCAACGATTATGGACTAAAGATCAATTTGAAGAAAAGTTCATGGTATTTACAAAAACACAAAACATCAAAGTTAAGCTAGTACTAGATAATACAGAAATTGAACAAATATCTTTGTACAAATACCTTGGAGCATGGATCACAGAAGATACTGATCAGACAAAAGAAATAAGATGGCGCATTGAAATTGCGCGGTCAACTTTTAATAGAATGAGAAAACTTTTTTGTAATCGCGATATCAATATATCGCTCCGGATAAGAATGCTTCGATGTTATATTTTCTCTACTCTTTTATATGGAGTTGAAGCTTGGACACCTAAAAAAATCCAACATTAAAAAACTAGAATCATTCGAAATGTGGTGTTACCGACGTATTTTGAAAATATCATGGATGGATCGCAAAACAAACGAACAAGTTCTCGAACCACTAGGAAAACAACGCGAAGTTTTAAATTCCATAAAAATCAGGAAATTGGAATACTTGGGGCACATCATGAGAGGTGAAAAGTACGAACTACTAAGGAATATGATGCAGGGTAAAATTAAAGGTAGAAGAAAAGTAGGAAGACGTAAAATCTCGTGGATACGCAATCTCCGTGAATTGTTTGGATGCAGTTCAATTGAACTATTCAGGCGAGTAACCAATAAAATTATAATTGCCAGAATGATTTCCAATCTCCGATAGGAGTGGAACTTGAAGAATAATATATATATATATATATATATATATATATATATATATATATATATATATATATATATATATATAACTGTTTTTGATGTTGTTGAGTAGGAGTCAAAAACTTGACTCCTACCCATCCAAAACAGTTTTATATTTTTCCAAACGAGTCACAAGTACTTCTTTTTTCTTATACATATAATATATATATATATATATATATATATATATATATATATACATATATATATATATATATATACAGGTTTGATAAAACCAAAGCCATGAATGCCCTACTGTCTATAAAGCTACTTTTTATTTTACAAGTAAATGACCTTTCTTTTATACACTTAAATATACGTTGATACCCCACTGTAAATCTTTATATACTAAGTTTCGTGTTGACTTTCGACAGCGCTAGAAGAGTTCACATATGGACAAGTAGCGATCCGGCATTTCAATGTCACATTCCCACATCTCCAGAGCGAAAGAGAGTCTCATACCTTTCGATATTAACTTTCAGTTCGTTTTCCTTGATCGATTTTAGTATCCCCGGAGACGGGATGAAAGACGGCTGAATGCCAGTATTTTTATTATAAAATTTGAGCGAAGAATATAGTTGTGTATTTAATAGTCACATGCGCATCACGTACACAACATATTACACAAGTTAAGATAAGATCACGAACGAATAGGTCCTTTAAAGAAAAAGTGTTACAAATTATTAATATCTTTTTCCCGCCTCTTTTTTGTTTAGACATTTCTAAACTGGTCATGCTGCATCCAATTAACTTACTAAACATCTTTCACTAAATATTATACACACTCAAAAAACATATATACAAAATGGGACAATCGTCAGAAACAAAATATCCCTGAAGATTGGAATATTGGATACATCAGCACAATATTTAAGAAAGGGGATAAACGCAAATACTCTAATTTTAGGGGAATAACTGTTATCAGCTCAGTGGGAGGGGGGTTGTACGGTCGAATAATAAAAGAAAGAATAGAATCAGAATACGAATACAAAGTAGAACAAAATGAATTTCGTTCAGGAAAATCGTGCACTGATGGTATATTCGTTCTGCAACAGCTAATAGAAAAACGGAAGGCAAGGAATCTATCTACCCACCTATTGTTTGTAAATTTAGAGAAGGCATACAATACGGTAGCTTTAAAAAAACTATTTCAAACATTGACGAAAGTAGGTTTCGTCATTATTTTTTGCAGATGATCGCAGGTAGTCGTAGCGAATGATGAGAAAGACATGGACTATATATTTAGAAAACTAAAAAAAGAATATGAAAAATGGAGCCTCAATATGAATATGTCAAAGACAGAGATCTTAAAATAGATGATGAAGAAGATCCAGAGTTAGAAATTAGAAACACACAAACATGCAAGTAATATCAACACCACGGATCTATAATATTTAAAGAAGGCACTATTAAAAGAGACATCGAAAACAGAACTCAGCAGGGAAAATGCGGTTAACATTCAAAACTCTCTACTATGGTCTAAATATATTAGACAAGAAACGAAATTGACAATCTATCGAACCTTAGTAGTATATTATGACTTATAGGACAGAAGTTTGGCAGATCACGAAAAAAGATAGAAAAAGAATGGAAGTAGTACAAATGGATTTTTTAAGGAGAGAGAGATTCGTTTGTCATGAACAAGCCTTCTTTCGAGTCAAAAATAATTTCAAACATTCTGTTTCATAATCGATGATTAGTTTCAAATTTAAAGCAATATACAGGATGACAATAATATAGATTAGATAATACAAATAAATCAGGTATAATTGTTTACGTTTAAAAATGGAACCTATCCTGATTTCATCCGGGCCTACAGTAATGTTTAAAATGAAGCTTAAAAAAATAAAGCATGTATTTGTAAACTTTATCCCATTCTCTCAGTATAGTCAAACGCATTCAAAATATCTTCCTGAATCAACCAATAAAGAAAATCTTAAGGGTTTTGTGTCCCTTGTAATATGAATATGCATCTGAATGCAAAGAAAGTCAACTGGATATAATTTCATAACTGTAAAAATATGGAATGATATTCACATGATATACAATTCTGTCTTATTATTTAATCTTCTGATATATCCGTAATATCTTTTTATTAAAGTTGCAAGTTGAATTTTGTGGGGCAATTTGGATACAAAAACAAATTTATTTTTTTTATATTGATAACGAAATAAAATTGGGAATTTTTTCCTCCTTAAAAATTTTTATTAGACCCCTGTAGAAAATATAAAAAGCATAGGTGACTGTTTTGAACACACTCTGTAGATCATCTTTTCAAGTTAGTCAAACTTTTCTATCAACCAGGTAGCTACAAACAATTTATTATACCACCCCTCAATAATTTTTATGTTCCTGGTTATTTCAAAAGTTGCCAAACAATAGATTCAGGAAAAGAATAAATTTTTGTTTCTTTCACATAAAAATTCAGTCCATATTCATCTTTTGCCGTATTTTGGTTTACTGTGACAGAAAGGTTACACTCTTTATTCCCACCCTTAGGGAACTTCTCTCTCCTATAATTCATAAAGCGTCGACGTGCAGGAATCTCACATAATGGACTAGGTGTGAGTTGAGGAAATGGATTTACCAGGTTCAATATTGATCCAATATATTTATACAAGATGCTTCTTAGTAAAGAGGTTTGTAATTATAGCTATACATTTATATATATATATATATATATATATATATATATATATATATATATATATATATATATATAATATAGTGAAAAACGCTGGACCCATACCGGTTTCTTAATATTGTTCTGAAGCTATTTTCTTGTGGCATTTTAAATTAATTACTATTTAACTGGAATAAGCCACAATTAAAGATAAAAATACGTTTATTGACGTTTCAATTTCCACTTCGGAAATCGTTCTCAGAATACGGTATTTTGATTAAATTTTGATATTTGGTTAAATAGTAATTAATTTAAAATGCCACACGAAAATAGCTTTAGAATAATATATAGTATTTCTTGGGTTTAGGTTCAATAAAATTTATTAAATTTGGGACTAGATTTTATTCTCCATTGAAAAACGTTTCGGCACGAAACACTTGCTTTTGTCAATATTTTAAAATATACAATATTAGGAACAAAAAATTATTGTAAAAAATATAAATACATAAAAAAAAGGGGTTAGTCTTTGAGGATGGGTATATTTATTTAAAAACCCTTAAAAGGGTTACATAAAAAAAACAAACGTTTTCGGACTAAACAGTCCATCATCAGGTTTAAAATCTGCTAGGTTAAAATGCCTGAGCCACCAAAAATACATGGGTAAAAACCCTTTAAATTACTTATAGTTATAAAAGATTTTACATCTTGTTGTTGAAAAACTGTAATGTTCATAAATATAATAATAATATATAATAAGTACATAAATATACTGACAAGTAAAAATTGATTTCTGTTATCTCATGGTTTACTGTAATTAGTGTATAATTATGTACATATATATATATATATATATATATATATATATATATATATCTAATTTATTTAATATAAAATAAATGTAAACAACAATTAATTCCTTACCGAATGGCCATCAGCCGGTCTTCAAATTAAATAGCTCTTCTGTAGGTAGTGTTTCTTTTGTGGACAAATGGATTCCAGATATATAGGTACTCATTTTACAATATTTCCAAAACCTTTCTTTATTTTTTTGGAGTTTCTCTGTTCACTAGTCTCGTGATCGTTATTGATATGGATAGCTCAGTATCAACCTTTTTATCCCACACATCATTATCATGTTGGAAACAGTCTAGTAATCTAGTAATCTAGTCATCGTTGCTAGTTGATGACATTATTATTTATTTTACATTTATTGACATTTATTGCATTAAATAAATTAAACTGACAATGAGACTTATTCAATTTGAACTGAAATAAAGTACTTTTTACTACAAGGCTAGAAAACCCATTGGGAAAGAATTAGTTTCACTGCGAATGCAGGAACATCTCAAAAGCCAAAACCTGAAACCAGCTCACTTCGATTTAAATTCAGTGCAAACCATTACATGGTGACCGTTTCTTAAGGTTTGCTGCAATTGTTGATGAAAAATTCTGCTTATTTTTCAGTTTCAGCTGTTGGCTACGTTCAATCACAAGTTAATTTTAAGAGAAACTACAGTATAGGGTTAACTATACCAGAGTTTTAGTTTCATATCTTTTCCCAGGATAATCATATTATTTATTACTTCATACGAATTTAAAGTCAGCAGTAGCCAGTTAACTGGTTCAAGTAGCCTTAAGAATATTAATATGAGTTAGTTGAAACATAAAGATAAATGTTAACCCTTTCAGTCATGTTGGGTATAATTATACCCATTAATTTAAATGTATATATAATTATACAGGAATATTTAACTTAAACCAGTTTAAAGAATAATAAGAATAAGAAGAATAAAGAATATAGAATTTACATTCTATAAGTATTACACTTCTGCGTTTTGTACCCAGATGGCCCATGGATGGGTTTATTCTAACAGAAAATTAATATCAAAAGCAATATGGCGGCAATTGCATTCTTCGTAAATTTAATTGTTTCTTTAAATATCAGTTTGAATAAAAGTCAATCGCGATTTATACTTTAGTGCAATGTTTGAAAGTAGTGTTACTTTTTACTAATTGTAAATATGTTTGATTAAAATTTGACTTGTTTTAAATAGAAGAGTGTACCTTAAATTCGATGGGCACAAATGTATCTAAAGTGACTAAGTGTTATTTTTATTTTTAGAGTAAAATGCCTTAAAACAAATATTTAACGGAAAAGGAACTGCTAGTAGAGCTAGAAAAACTGTCCTATATAGAAGGATGTATGAGTGACAATAGGTACTGCGAAGAAAAAATACAAGTAAGACAAACAATTGACCATATGATGGACCATGTCTAAGAAAATCAAAACGAAGGAGATAATGAGGAAAAGAATAATAAAGAGGAAAAGAATAATGAGGAGGAAAAGAAAAATGATGATTAACAGGGCGAAAATGATAACTATGATAACTTCATCACTCTAAAAAATATGTAAAGTGGTTACAGAATGTTTATTAGTTAACATGACACTTACCTAATATAATAACCCGCGTGTCTAATAAAAACTGTTCTAAGGAATATCTAGCTACATATTTTCCTCGAAATTTTATTTATAAATTTCGTTCAATACACGAATATGTATACTTTTCAAACTGAAATTAAGAAATTTGTACTATGTAAGTTGAAAAAAATAAAATCGTTTTGTAGCCTGAGTATTCTAACAGGCTGTCTAAAATTTCAAAGACTTCGAATGTATTGGAACAAATCTTTAGAATTGATATTTTTCCAGACACAATGACATTAAATCGTTTTCAAATTAAGCACCCACTTGTAGCGTTTTAAATTTTTTTAACCATGAAATATTTGTTTAAAATTTTATAGTTCACCCCTGAGCTTAATATGAATATCTTTGTCTTTATTTACAATCAAATCCCCCGATTCTCTGTATACATTGTGAGGTTAAAGATTTCCAAATTCCGGTTAAAACTAGGACGTTAAAAAAAATTAATATCATACGTGTTATTTCTACATATTTAAAAGTAGTTTGTTTCAAGGTTGCTTTGTGATATAGTCGAGGCCTATTTTAAAAACAAAAAATTTATGTTGGAAAGGTAAGAAAAAGGGTCGCCCTGGCCGGTATTAGATTGAGGTCACGAGAATTTAGGAGTTTGAAAGAAGGAAGGAAATAATGAAGACGCTTTAGTTAGTCGGTAAAGAGACTGGCCAAAAAGTATTGAAAATAGTAGACTATACTCTATGTACTATGTCAAATTTGACAATAGTAATTACTTTTTTTATTTTTCTAAGTACCTAAGGGGTTTGTGTTGCCTGCAAAAATTTTCGGAAGATAACCACAAGTTGCCGTTGTGTCCAGTTTTTATATATTCCTATTTTTTAAGAAGCCCATTCCAAAGTTTTGTGTTCCAAATTTTTAACCTCAAGTTTGTAATATTTGTCCTAAGAAGCCGTTCCAGAGTATCTCTCACAGTATGAAAATGGATTTGTTCGTTTACAGAGAAGGTAACCCCAAAAATCTTAGTGTGTTTAGTGAAACGAAGGTAACTTTTTTTTTAAAACTTTTGAAGGAAAATAAACAATAAAATAATAATTGCTTTCATACAATTTAAAAGTTTTAATAATTAATATTGTAAATCTTAGAGTGTGGTTATGCTGTCAATTTTGTTTGTTCTCCGTTGTAAATAAGATTAAGATTTTATGTTGACAGCTAGCAGCTAGCTTTATTATTTTTTTTACATTAATTTGCTTTGGTCATTTAAAGAAGATTAATTTCTCTATGAATGTTTTTATTTTAAAGATATTTTTTATTTGTAATAAATTATTTTATTATTCTCTCGGGGGAACCTGTAACCCTAGAGAGCGCGTCCCCAGGTGGCGGATAGGGGAATGCCCTCACCGGCTGTTTGCAGCTAGGCCGGCGGGTAGGTGGAAATAAAATACCACCCGCGGACCAACAGGTGGGGTAGATAGGACTCCTAAGCCGTAGAGAAGGCAACTTATCTAAGAGAAGGATACTCTGATTTAAAACCCTGGTCCTCCAAGTTGGGGGTTGAGGCATCGGGCCAACTCCTCGATACTCGGAAAAAATGATCAAAGTTAAAAATTTCAGCAAAAAGCCTTGGAATTCGGACGGATTAAACTATAAACGAAATTCGCAAAGAAAATGGATTATGAATTTGGGTGCTTGGAACATACAAGGAATAAGGACAAAACAGGAGGAGGTCTTCCGTGAACTGAGTAAAATGAAACTAGACATCTGTGTATTAACTGAAGTAAAGAAAAAAGGAAGAGGAAATGAAAAGATAAACGAATATCTGCATTTCTATAGTGGCGTAGAAAAGAGCGAACGAGCTAAAAGAGGAGTGTCTATAGCAATACATCAGAAACTGAAAAAATGTATTAAATCATGGCAAGAAATAGATGAAAGAATTATCCTCATGGAAATTAAGAAAAATGGCCATAAAATAGTGGTAATTGGAACATATGCACCGACGGATGACTTAAGGGTTGACAGCAAGGAAGAGTACTTTAACAAGTTAATAACTGTTCTAGCCACAATTAATAAGAAGAAAGAAATTTGGATCCTAGGTGATCTTAATGCAAGAACCGGAAAGAGCTCCAACAGTGAAATAATAGGGTAGATATTAAGAAGACATTCTGAACGACAATGGTCAAAGATTAATAGATTTTTGCGAGGCACATTCTTTGAAAATATTAAATGGTTTCTTCCCCCATAAGAATATACATAAATTTACATGGACGCAGCCTACCAGGAATTTAAAATTAATAATTGACTATTTCATTCATCGTAAAGATTCTAAACTAAAAACGAAGGACGTGAAGGTGTTTAGAGGGCCAGAATGTGAAAGTGACCACCATATGATTATTGCAAAAGTAATGGTGACATTTAAGAGGGAACAATCAAGTCACAAAAATGATGAAGTAACAGACATAGGAACAACCATAGAAAATATAAAATGTAATCTGGAAAGCTTTAAACAAGATTCGACAAAGTTCTTATATAAAATTAGAATAGCTCAGAAAATAAAAAATATAGAAACAAAGGACTTAGACCCCGAAAGTCTGTATGAGGTAATTAAAAAATATATTCATGAAGCGGCAAATGAAGCACTGGGAAAAGTTGAAAATCAAAAAAAAGGAAAACCTGAATGGTTGTCACCGGAACTAGAAGAGAAAGTTCTCAAGAAAAACAAGCATATCACATATGGCATCAATCCAAAGATCCTCAAGGCAGAGAAAGACAACATTTCTCTCATAAAGTTAAATGAATGGAAGAATATTATACGAAACTGCTGAAAGAGGATAGAGTAGAGTACAGATGGGAAAAGATAAGGGAATTAATAGACAACAGAGACGAAAGACAGGAAATCCCTATAATAACATTATCTGAATTGACGGAAACCTTAAAAGAGGTTAAAAACGGAAAAGCCGCAGGGCCTGGAGACATTCCCATAGAGCTGGTTAAATATGGACCGACTGCACTTTTAGAATTAATAGTAGACCTTTTCAATAAATGTATGTGTGGAGACCAGGAATTCCTAAAGATTGGAATAAATCTTATATAAGCTCCATATATAAGAGAGGGAATAAAAGAGACTGTTCCAATTATAGAGGTATTAGTGTGACGAGCTCTGTGGGCCTGTTGTACGGCAAAATATTAAAGAAGAGGGTTGAAAGACAGATACAAGATATTGAAGAACAAAGCGGCTTTCGTACCGGGAGATCCTGCCTTGATAATATATTTATCCTACGACAAATAATTGAAAAGCGTGTCGAAAGAAGTAAAGAGACCCATTTGGTATTTATAGACCTTGAGAAAGCATATGATAGTGTCCCGTTAAAGAAAATGTTTGAGGTCCTCAAAAGGTCCGGATTGGATTCGACGTATATCCGAGCGATATATAAATTGTACGAAAATGCAGTTAGTTGTGTAAAAATTGGAACCAGAACCTCAAATGAATCTAAAGTCACTAAAGGCCTAAAGCAAGGATGCTGTTTGTCACCGACACTCTTTAAAATATACGTCCAAGAAGCATTGAGGAATTGGAGAAATAAATATAGATTTATGGGCATCGAAGTGGGACAAGAAACTCTGTATACATTGTTATTTGCAGATGATCAGGTGGTGGTTGCAACCGATAAGGAAGATATAAATTATATGAATCGAAAATTATTTGAGGAATATGCCAAATGGGGGCTTACTGTAAACATAAGCAAAACAGAATATTTAAAAATTGGAGGAAATACCACAGATCTGAGGCTTCAAAACGCAGTCATAAAGGCTTCAACCAGTATAAATATCTAGGAAGCATCATATCAGCAGATGGCAGAGTTAAGATAGATGTACAAAACCGAATAACCCAAGGGAAAAAATGCATCCGAATACTGAATTCATTACTGTGGTCTAATAAAATAAAGATGCATACCAAACTTCGCGTATACAGAGCAATTGTAGAACCAATTACCACATATGGTGCCGAATGTTGGACGATGACAAAGAATGAACGAGATAAAGTAGACGTTGTGGAAATGGATTATCTTAGAAGGTCATGTCGAGTATCGAGAATGGAAAGAATCAGGAATGAGGAAATACGAAACCGTACAGGAATTAGAGATACTCTTTCAGATAGAATACAAGGAAGGCAATTACAATGGTATGGTCACGTGATGAGAATGGAGGAGGAGCTGTGGCCAAAGAAAGCCTTAATGTATGTTCCGCCAGAAAGAAGGAAAAGGCGAAGACCACCAAATTCCTGGAGAAGAGAAATTACAAAAACAATGCAATCTAGAGGTTTAGAAGAGGGAGAATTATTATTGACACAGTTTCATTAACAGTACAACAGTTAACATTTCAGTAACATTTGTAAGTTTTGTAGCAACATCTTTCTAAACATATAGACACGTAAGTTTTTTCTTTGTAATTTTGTATTTCAGAACTATTATTATAGTATATTTTTTGTGTCATCTGTATTTTGATAACTGTTTGTTTGAGACAAAAATAAATATTTGATTTATTTCTGATTTATTTTTTTGTCTTTAGTTTAGAAAATCTCCTAACCGTTGTATGTATTCTTGATTTTAGGAAAGAAAAACCTTATTTTCTTCCAGCAGGAAGTCTTCTCGAAAGACGTCCGAATTGAAATAGCTAGAGATATTTCTGGTGTGTCATATTTTAGTCATTTTGTTGCAGGAGATTTATGTAAGTATCCCTTTATTTCTTTTTGTAGTTACCCCAATCCGACCCCTTTGTTATTCAACTTATCTACGATCCAGCTCTCCAATTAACCCCTGAGTGCCGTACGCACAAGTATCGATTATTTTCCTTGCCCCATCTTTACCCCAGTAGTATCTGTTCCCAATTTTCTACCGCCATAATCTTACCTTAAGGCAGGCAAAATACATCGTTACACACGTACATTGTGTTGACAAACTGGAACCCCGACAGAGCAACGACAAGCTATGGAAAGTTCGACCAGTTTTTGAGTCAGCCTGTGAAATAAACCTGTATTTATTAGGTGATGAAAATGGATTGATTTACAATTTTCTAATCTATCAAGGTAGTTCTACAAAAACAGAACCTTCTTATTTGAAATATGGACAGGATGCAGCTATCGTATTGCAATTATCAAAAGTACTGTGACAATTATTGTTTTACGAGCTATAATCTTTTACAAATTCTCAAACAAAAATCAATACTTTTTGCTATTATTGCAAGGGTCAATAGATTTTTTAAACCACCTCTAACTGATGTAAAAGATTTTTCAAAAAACGAGAGAGGATCAACGAAACAAATTATCTCTTCTAATGGAATTGTAGTAACCAGATGGTTAAATAACAGGCCAGTGATAAGAGTATTCAACTTCGTTGGGGTTGGTACAGATGATTTTGTAAAACGTTGGAATAAAAAACAAAATTTTTCATTGACGTAACTCGATCCAAAGTTATATAAATATATAATAAGTCCATGGGTGGCATAGATAAAACAGATGCTCTTATAGCGTTTTACAGAACAAAAAAACCTTTAAAGAAAGTGGACTGTTCGACTAATACTTCATGCAGTTGACATGGCCCTAACAAACTCTTGATTGGAGTATAAACGAGACATGCACCTTTAGGAATTCCACAAAAGATATTATGGACCGTCTACACTTTAGGATGAAAGTTGGTGCAGCCCTCATAAAAGTCAACTCTTTTAATAACCGAAAACGGAGAAGACCTTCAAGCGACACATCTAGTCCAGAAGTAGCTGCAAAACACTAAAACATTAAAATTAGATCTCTTACTAAGGTGCACATTGATAATATTGGACATTTTCCAAAACACCGACAGCTACCTTTACCTTTAATATGCCAAAACCCTGGTTGTACAAGTGAATCAAAATGTAAATGTCAGAAATTCAATGTCCATTTGTCCCTTTAAAAAAAAAGAAATTGCTTTTTTATGTTTTATATGCGCTAGTTTTTAGATTTGCTAAGTACTTTTGCAAATGAATGCAATTACAAATGAACCCATAATATATTTTATATATATATATATATATATATATATATATATATATATATATATATATATATATATATACATATGTTATATTTATTTAATCTTCAAAAAGTGTAATATGAACTGTTTAAAGTACATTTTAGACAAAAAACAATTTTTCGTTTTCTGAAAAAAACAGCATTACTGAAAGGGTTAAACAAATTTGTCATAAAAAACATTTCAATACACAATTCATCTCTTAATTTAGATAATATAAATATACAGTTCTCTAGTTCTAACTCTCAAATTAGGTATGTTGTGGTAAATAATCTGAATAATGAAAATCTGTACAAGATAGGGTATTTTGGCTAGACCTCAGCTGACACCATAGACATGAGATCGTTGTTTTTAAGAACACACCTTCGCAACAGTCGGCGGCCGAACTTTTTGATTCATTTTCGGTTCGCCTTTAAGTCTACTCGTTCCAGTAGTATTAGTGTTGCGTAAATTTAGTATAATGCACTGTTATATTACTATAACCGATAAATAAAAAACATCTTATACAAATTCCATAAAATATGGTTAAGTGCATTTTCAGGCAACTGCTAGTATATAGCAGTAGAAAAATCTCAAGAAAAGTTAATAACTCATTGTGTATTAAGTTTAACGGTACTTTTAAAAGAAGTTATTTTAAAAATTTTAACCGAAAAGATTGATGGAAGTAATATAAGAAAATTTTACACGTTTTTAAAAAGTTTTAAAAGTAGGCTTATGTAGCTTTACTGAAGGAAGAGTAATTAATAGTGCTTTCAAAAGGGATAATAAGAAATACCTAAAGTAAGGAATAAAATATTTTGAAAGTAATAGTTTATAAAAGTAGTTTGTATTTTCTTTTTATAAGAAATTCTTATTGACTGATATTAAAAGTTTTTTAAAATCTTTTAACAACTTTCGGGTTATTGTTCTTTAGTGCGATTTAAATATTCTTACATCCGAGTTTTTCCTTTTAAACTTATAGTAATATTGTTGTGAAGCTATTTTCTTGTGGCATTGTAAATTAATTAATATTAAACTGGGAATAAGCCACAATTAAAGATAAAAATACGTTTATTGACGTTTCAATTTCCACTTCGGAAATCGTTCTCCGAAGATCTCCGAATAATATATAAAATTTCGTGTTTATTAAATTTTTGTAAGATGTCTTGGATCTGATCATACAACTTCTCGACTTAATCCTCATATTTTTTATCTGTAGTCGGTGCATAGATTTGAAGTATGTTAGTTTTAAATTATTGAGTATTTATTTAGAGAAATATTATTCTATTCGCGACTGGTACGAAATTGCTCATATATTTTTCAGTTCAGATGATACTAATATACCTACACCGTTTTTGTGATGCGGGTCCTCTGTACTGTTACCGGAATAATTTAATACACTTGGATTTGGGTTACTATTTATATTAGATTCTTGTAACATGAAATTCCTGAGTTAACTCGCCTATACTTAACATAAGCCGAATTGAAGGAAATGTCGTCTAATTTCTTCAAGAACTCCGAAGATAATGAGCTTTAAATAACTTGGACATGAGCGATAGGACATGGATGACTTTGATGCCGAACCACATAATAAAGATTGCACTAATGGAAAAAGTTAGAACTTCCATGGTTCTACTAGCGCTAAAGATGCTACCGGGCCGTAAACAATACGTCTCCAAAAAAAAGCTTGGTCAACAAAATGGTGCCGAAGTCAATGATTATTCTTTACCCACTCCTCCAATTATTGCCCAGACTAATATTGTTTCATATAACAAAGCCTTTTTTCCAATAATCCTCCAGTCAATAATCCCTCAGTCCTGTCTGGCCCCAATAATCCTGGCAACGTATCACATTTTATATGGACAGACCCGGTAGGAAACCATAAACAATTTAAGTGAAACGCTGCAAGTGTACAATAATGTTAAATACTGGCCGGCGAGAGTGTTAAAATTATAACAAATATATTTGAAAAATTTTCACAATAACAGACAACTATTTTAACATCATTTACCAAATAAAAAAATTTGTGCTCATTTTAATAAGGGGCTGGCTCCTAGACTCAGCGCCCCTAGTTTGCGCTTCTCTGTAGGTCGCCCCGACTAACTGGTTAAAAAAGCTGTTTAGTTTTTGGTTATAGTCTCTCAAAACAAAAGAAACACGTAAAATGTAGCTTTGCTATTGCAGGTAAATCCTATTTAAATATGGGCAGTGTCCTATTTCTAGGAAATAAAGTTTGCAGCAGATATATATAAAAATACAGTTTTCCCAAAACACATTTTAATAAAAATCTATAGAATATAAAACTCAATACATATTTAATCGATTTCGTCGGTAAAAGAAGGAAGCAGATTCAATATGATCAATGTTACTTTATAAATACAGCATCAAAGTTTATCTTTATTTTTAATATAAGCCAGAGAAATAATGAAAAATATGGGACTAAATATTTATTTCTCGCATCTGAAACGTATTTTCCTACTCTAAAATATTCATTATATGGCATGCATTTCGTGTTTGTTTTGTTTTGTTTTTAATTAAATTAAAAATAGTTTTGTGGACTGCAGGAATTTATTCATATAAACAAATTTATACATTTATTTACCCATCGCTGTATCTAGAAACGCAGTGTAGACCTTGTAAGAGCGTATAAAAACATTAGAGGGTATAAAAAGCGTATAAAAACAAAAGAAGAAGAGTATCGGGAATATCATGGATAAAAATAACAAGATAATAACGGAATGTATAGATAAAATAAAACAGATGGGAAGAATACATAAAAAAGTTATTCGAAGATGACAAGAAAATGGAGAAATGGGCCACCAATCACCAAAAACGAAATTGAGAAAGCGCTACGAATAAAAAATGAGAAGGACATCACACTCAACACCCAAAAAAATAAAACACAATGAAGTGTGAAGAGGACAGGACCATCAGCTGGATGAACCATATTCTAAAAGTGCTATTATGAGTAATACACGAACGTATCTATAAAAAGTTAGATGATAGAATAGCTGAAAACCAATTGGGTTCAGAAAAGTCTTTGGCACGAGAAGAAGCATTATCTAATGTACAAACATAATCGAACAATGTCGAGATGTCAATTACGACGTAGTTATATGTATCGTCGACTTCGAAAAAGATTTTGACAAAGTGCATACAAAAGAATGGCAAAAATACTGCACAACACAGAATTAGATGACGAAGACGTAAGAATCATTGCCAATCTATAACGATATCAGAAAGTCATAATATAAATAGATCAACAAAAATCGTGAAATGAAAAAAATACCTATAAATTATGAAATAAGACAAGGATGTCTTCTTTCTACTTTACTTTTTAATATGCATTTAGAAGAATTGTTTAAAGAGGCATTAGAATACGTAAATGAAGGCATATTTATTAACGGAGCACTTCTGAATAATCTTAGATACGCAGATCACACAACAGAGAAGGACTACAGATCTTGGTTGATCGCATTACCCAAGACTGCGAAAGGTATGGAATGGCAATAAAATACAAATAAAACAAAAATCGTGGTGGCAAGCAAGAACAAG
The DNA here is from genome assembly GCA_918026665.1 of Diabrotica balteata. Taxonomy (NCBI): domain Eukaryota; kingdom Metazoa; phylum Arthropoda; class Insecta; order Coleoptera; family Chrysomelidae; genus Diabrotica; species Diabrotica balteata. The sequence goes on along the minus strand of OU898282.1, from coordinate 42,499,457 downwards.
ATTAAGGAAGACAGTGTTTATGCTAAAGGAAACCTTTTAGGCAGGTTGCACAGATATTAGTAGTTAGGTTGCGAATTAAATGAAGAATTTAATAGAAGTACGGAAATAAAACGACAAATTGAGATAGCTAGAAGTGCTTTTTATAAGATTAAAGCAATATTATGCAATGCAAAACTCAACATTAAAATTAGAACTAAAGTATTGAGATATGTGTTCTCTTTCTGTTATATGGAGTTGAGGCATGGACAATTACAGATGCGATAGAGAAAAGACTTATTAACTTTGAAATGTGGTGTTATCAAAGAATGTGAAAAATATTTTGGACACAACACATAACAAATGCGAAAACGCTATGAAAAATGAAAAAAAAAAACAATAAAGAAATATTTAACACTATAAGAAAAAGAAAAATGAGCTACTTAGGTCACATACTAAGAAACGAGAAATACGAATTGATGCGGTTGGTCATACAAGGGAAGGTGGAAGGTAAAAGAGGACCGGGAGAAGACGCACGTCTTCGTTGAAGAATATGAGGCAATGTAGTGGGAAACCGTCAATAGAACTTTTTAAGATGGCTGCAGATACAGCCAAATAGGCCATGATGATAGCCAATGTCCTAAGGGATGGGGCACGTTAAGAAGAATATAAAAAACATGTCTTCTAAAGTTTATATTTTTTTAAATCAAAAGATTACAATCAGTGCTTATATTAGGATATCAACTGTTCCCTAAATGGTTGTGTGTAATTATAGGACTGTGGCGTTAAGGAGTGAAGGCTTATTTTTTTATTCGATAGTATTGAGAGTAAGTAAGTTGGGTAACTGAAGTGAGTGAGTAAGGGGAGTGGGTGAGGTTACTGAGTGAGGTGAGTGAGTGAGGTGAGGGAGTGAGGTGAGTAAGTGAGGTGAGTGAGTAAGATAAGTGAGTAATATGAGTGAGTTAGGTGAGTGGAAGAGGTAAGTAAGTAAGGTGAGCCAGTAAGGTGAGTGAGGCGAGTGATTGAAGTGAGTTATTGAGGTAAGTAAGTGAGTGAGTGAGGTGAGTAAGCTTAGTGAGTGAGTGAAATAAATAACTGATCTGGCTGAGCACGCACATAGAAATTGGAATAAGTACAGTGTTACCTTCCTATAATTATGCACTCGCGGCAGATAACAATTGAAATACAAGACCGAACAAAATGGCTGCATACGTAATAGACAAAATTCAACATGAAAAGGAGCGATAAGATGCACTTAATATTTTAGCAAAAATCACGTCTCTATATGGACCTAGAATAGACGACACTGTGTGGTTATACAAAAATAAGCTTTTTTTTTTTAAACTAGGATTTCTCGGAATAATATTTTTCAAGTGGGTACCCACTGTATCTCAAAAACTACTTGAGCGATGCGTCTCAAACTTTGCAAAGTTTTTTTATAGATAAGTTGCAACATCTAGATACTGTCCAAATGTTCAAAAATTAAAAAAATCCTTCTTTGTTACTTCTAAAATTTGAAAAAACCATAAAATAAACAAAATCTTAACGTTGCAACCTAGGAAAAGTCACAAATTAACAAAATCTTTGTGGTTCTTGGTTAACAAATAATGATCCATTTATAATTTACGATTAACACCCCAAAGTAATTTTTTTTATCTTGCAAAATAAGCTGTCATTTTCTTAACTTTTAATATTTTTGTACTAGAATTTTAGATAATACTCTTAAAATGTAGTACTAAAATGTACCATCGTTATAAAATAAATTTATACTAAACAACGTTTTAAAAAAATCTTAAAAATATCGAAAATAATCCCTACCACCATTCAGTGTGTGCAATATAGTTGGTTTATTTGTAGGTATTCATAATTCTTTCCAATTGGCACTACAGGATCAAAAAACTAAGTTTTTAATGGATTCTAGTATGGTAAGCGGCCACAAAATCAAGTGAAAGTGGTAAGTAGAGGACAAGCCACAGCTGCCAAAAAAAAAGCATCGAAACTTTTAAAATGAGAGGTACGTCCAAAACACCTTCGAGAGTTTGCACGAAAATAGTAGGAGTCGAGTATGGTCAAGAAAAGAGAATGGGAATTAAAACCAAACGAAAGCAACAAATCGGCCACTCAGACAGTGAAATGTGAAATGAAAAGAAAAACATGAAAAAGAAAAACCCAAAAAACACAACAAAGAACAGATCACAACAAGACAGTTACGTACAAGCCGCAAAATGAAGCAAGAAACCATAGATGGCTGTGGTACAAACGGAGAAACATGAACAACAGTTTTTTATAGGACTACTAGTACAAAAAATAACGCAATTCTAAAACACGCTCACCAAGCTGGGAATAGTATTCGTGAAGAATACTATTCAATAGTATTCTTCAACTAATACAACACTAAGAGCGTTGTCTTCAAAATTATTACAGAGGAGATTATAAAAAAATGCACAAAATAAAAGATTAAGATCTTGTGTTATACAGATGACGCGGCATTGGTTGCTGAAAACGAGGACGTTCTACAATGACTCCTACATCAATTTAACCTTACGGCCAAATTGTTCAGCATGCTTATATCAGCCGGTAAAGCAAAATGTATGGCAACATAAAACATACATCATAGATGGAAAGTGGATGTGAATGGATCGATTATCTAGCAAAAGTTAATGTCTAAATACTTATTCATAAAATTGTCCGGCTATGGTGACGTTGAAAACAGAAGTAGGAATACAAACAGCGAGAGAAACAAAAGTGTCTGTGTGTCTAAGCAACATATTTCGTAATAGAAATGTTGGCATTGATGCTAAGTTGATCATGTATAAAGCTGCCATAAGGCGACATTTTATTTGGCGGCAAATTTAAAACGTAAGTTCTGGATTTTAGGCAGCAAATGCAATAACTTTGCTCTGAATTTTAGGCGCCAAAATTTAAAAAGTTTGCTTTTAATGAAAAATAAATATAGTCATAAAATAAGAAATAAAAACTTATTGTATATAAGTATATATAGATAAAAAATGTATTCTCTCTGTCCAAAAAAATAGTATACACATATGCACTACTATTTATGGTATATATTCTGAACTGTCCTCGGTATCTTCTACAAAATTTTTCCGAGCTGGTATCTAAGTAAAGATAGCCATGATAATCGCCAATATTCGGAAACGAATTGGCTTAAAAACTACAATAGCTAAATTAGCTTCCAATTTTGGCATCTTTAAACTTTGTCTCTGATAAACATATAAAATCTGCTTCTATTTCTGCGATCAATTGTTGGATTCTTTCATGTCTTGGATAGAATTCGTCACAATTCCATTGAATTAATTTGAAAAGTAACTAAGTAATTAAAAGGTAGATTTTTGAGACTTTTGTAATGTATCTGAGGGATAGTCGTCGTCAGTTGATGATTGTGATATTCTAGCGTTGCTATTATCTGTGATTAAATATTTCTTTAATTTTTTCATTGTTCTAGTAACTCTACCCTTAACAGATCTTTCTGTTAAATAAGGATAAATGGTAAACATATCGTCCAACAGGACATGTATATCTGTAGTAATTTACAAGCTTTGATTATTGGGTTGCCGTTGCCGTTGCCAAATGAGTTCTCGAGGAATGCAATAATCTGATCAGCTGTTAAGAAATAGTCATTCGGATTTGTGTTACAGAGATTTTGTATAATTGTTTTTTTTGTGTTCTCTGATAGAACAGATTCATTTGTGGACTGTATCCTAGGTTTCTTCTTAACTAATTTTGGTTTATCAGTGCTGAAGGAGTGCTCTAGAGAGGGCATTACATCAACGTCGAATGTCTGGTTTTCAAGATAATTTGTGCCATTAGTTGATGAATGCAGTCTTTTGACACCTGATGCTGGTATTAATGTAGTTGCTTGAATATTCACAAAATTTGTATCAACTATGGTAGTTGTTGACAATGTTGATGATAAATTATTTGATTGCGGCAATAAGGTTGTTTGTGTATTTGTGTTAGGACATTTGTTTGCTGTATGTCCAGCCTGTTTACAAAGAAAACACTCCATACGATCTGTAGACAAGAATATTCTATATGCGATATTCTAATGCTGCATTAAAAGTGACGTTTAAAGCTCGTAGTTTTCTATCTATCTATCTATCTAATTAGCCTTTTTCGGTCCATCTTTGGACATAGGCCTCCCCAATCCTTTCCCATTCTTCTCTGTCTGTCGCTACAGTCATCCACCTAGAGCCCACGTGCTTCTTGATATCATCTGCCCATCTTATTTGGGGCCTTCCTCTGCTTCGTTTATATTCCCACGGTCTCCAGCTTATAAGAATTTTGTTCCATCGGTCTTCTTTTTGTCTTATATTTTGTCCGGTAAATCTCCATTTAAATTTTGCATCCCTCCCTTTTGTTTTCTCTCTTATCCACTCGTTTCTATTTGTCTTTCCATTGCTCTTTGGGTTTTTATGATTTTATCCATGTTTGCTTTTGTAAATGTCCAGGTTTGGGAACCATAAGTAAGAACAGGGAGTACGCATTGATTGTATACTTTGGTCTTAAGATGCTGTGGATATCTTTTGTTTTTAAGACTGTAGCTTTGTTTGCCAAATGCCGCCCATGGCAGTCTAACTCGTCTCTTTATCTCTGCTGTTTGGTTCTCTTTGTTATAGTTTGACCAAGATATATATATATATATATATATATATATATATATAATATATATTTATATATATATATTATATATATATATATATATATATATATATATATATATATAATCCTGAACTTGTTCTATTTCATTTTGTCCGATTCTCATTGTGATGTCTTCATCTGTATTTGTTATGGTTTTGGTCTTGCTGTAATTCATATTAAGGTCTATCTTTCTAGCTCCTACGTCCAGTTCTTTCATCATTTAAAATATTTCTTCTTTTTTATTAGTTATTAATATGATATCATCACCGTAGCTTAGCTGGTTTAAGCGTTGTCCACAAATTTTTATACCTTTTTCTTCCCATTCTAATCTTTGAAAAGTATCTTCAGTAGCTCTCAGTAGCTGGAATACCGTAGACCTGACGTCTAAAACTCATAATATGCGAGTACTCATCTCCTGAGATACCTGCCTTTAATAATGATATAGGCGACACCATTTGAAGTCCGAAATCTTTGAGTGCCTGTTCTATGACCTCATTAGGTATGGATGGACAGACATTTGATATTAATATTCTCTTAGCTGGAGAAATTAGTCTTCTTATACTCAGCTCAACGGAATTTAGAGTTACAATGGAATGCTCTAATATAAGCTGGTCTATAAGTTCGGTTCTTGATAAGTAGATACAGACTCGGTTGTTTGATATTTTCGATGCAAAACAAACACTTTTGGGATTAACGATGATTCCAACTGCTTTAACGTAGTCCAATAACACAAGATTGGGATGAGAATGTATGATAATTGCTTGTTCTTTATTTAGGAAATATAGGTTTAGGTCTTGTTTTGGCTGCAGCAACGTATGAAGTTGTAGGTGTATTGTTTTCTCCGTCATTCGTTAACATTATGGATTTAGTTCAAACTACGTTTGAAGTAGTTTGTTAAATTTTGTTGCCCTTGTAGTCAAAAGCAACAGGTTTAGGATTATCCACAATGGTTGTAATTATTGGCCAGTATTTAGGTAACAACAACACACCATGTCGTATTACTGGTTGCCTATAAAATTGGCGTAAAGCGAAAGGCAATTTGAAAGATATTACCGTTTTACTAATTAGCACAAAAAAGTTCAAAAATAAACAAAATAAACAGTTCAATGCAACAATTATAGTCAGATATTAAATAATACTTTACGCTTACTCATAGGCAAGAGTTAACAGCAGTTTTTCAATACACTACACCTTTATGATTATATGTCCAAAATTTAGTAAATTCACAATCTAAATATTCACTTTAAAATACTATTCACGATTTACACGTTCAGAATTTAAGAAATAATCGTTTAAATATTTAAATTTTTAAGAGAAACTTTGAAATGCGTCTATACACTTTGACAGTTGTTTGACGTTTTTTCCGGGTTTGAAAACAATAAAAGCATCTATTTTTAGAAAAATTGCGAAATAGAAGACAGGTGTTGTTGTTGTTGTTGTTGTTGACAACAAATTTTAACACTTGATCAACCGCAGTCGGATGATGATTATAGAATAAAGGCTTATAGTAAAAATACTGAAGGAGTGATACTACCAGGTATTATCAAGTTTTTTATTTATTTATTATACGGTGAACCAACGAAAATATAAATATTGCTATCTTAAATAGTTTCTTACATATAATTTTTTTTCATATTCAGAAAAATTTTTGATCATTAAAAATAATAATTTAAGAATGATAAGTGTGAATTTTCTTTGCTTTGTACAGAGTGTGGCCCTTATTGTTATTACGAGAACCGCTATAATAATGAAAAATGTTAACTTAAGTATTTATTTCCAGACCCATCATGCAAAAGCCCAAGTTGCAATAGGCAGAATACAATAACCGAGACAAATACAATTATTATAGACATTGATAAGAATATTTTAGATGGTATGTAATTAGGTCTGCGGATTAGTGATGTTAAGTTTAATGAGATGCAACCAAACGAAATGAATGTTAATAAAGGCGTTCAAGTATTTACTATTGATGAGAGCACTGAAGTATTGGCAAGCCGTGTTCAATTTAATCTCGCATGAGAACATTACTAAAATTCAAGTTCTATCGGATATTCAGCTGACAATTCCGGATGCTAATAATGCTCAAGACGATAGTGATGCTAAAGATTTACTACCATTATCCAAACGTGTTAACTTGACCGCTGGTCAAAAGATCTCTACTATAAAAGTTACACCTGCCAGTGAATTAAGGGCATGAGATATCCATGAAAATCCTAAGGCCAAACTCAAAAGAAAAAATCAAGTTGAATCTGAATCAAAAAATTGGATAGCTAACAAGAACAAAAATCTAAGAATGAAATGGCAAGAATATTTAGGGTATACAAGCCCTAAAAATGACATCAAAGTTTTTTATGATACGATAAGAAGTGCGAGATAAATGTCAGGTATTTGTAATTCACAAATTAGCAAGAAATCTAATAAAAGGTTCTGTGATGAAGTAAAAGAAGAAGAAAGATTGGCATCACATAATGGGTTTTGGAATGATATGAATTGGAAACAAAGAAAAATTTATGTCTCATCTCTCGTTGACTGTCATAGTGCTACAATAAAGAGAACACAAGAACATACTTTAAAAAGAAATGCAACTTTGGTATATCATTTAAAAATTGGAAATACAAGAAGTCCTGCAAGAAAACTTTTTTAAACACTTTAGTTTAGGAGAATGGTCAGTTAGACATAGGGTGACTGAAACAAAGGACAGTGCTGGAATTCACAAGGGTAGAGAGAATAAAATTGCTGAAAGTAGTGAGACCTTAAGCAAAAGTAAAAAGAAGGAACAAAAAGAAACTCTTATAACCTATTTAGATTCTATTCGAAAACTACCATCTCACTATTGCAGGAAACAAACAGATAAACAATATTTGGAACCAATGTTTACCACTACGACACAATTTTTTAATCACTATATTAAATACTGAGAAGAAAAGCAAATATCACATTTAAGTAGGCAAGTATTTGATTCAGTTATATCAGGGGCAAATATCTCTATACTTCACCTTAATAAATATATGAAATTAATTACTATTTAACTGGGAATAAGCCACAATTAAAGATAAATATACGTTTATTGACGTTTCAATTACCACTTCGGAAATCGTTTTTAAAATACAAACAGTAAATTAAACAAATTTTGTTTTTTGTTACATAGTGAAAAATTCTTCTAATAATTTAATTTTATCTGACTCATTTATGTTGACAATTAAGACATACATTATGCATTTTAAAGCAGACGACTTTAAAATGATATTGCCAATATTGTTGAGTTGCGCTCCTGGGACGACTTTACTTATAAAATAGTCCATTCGATTACATGAAATCAACTTTAACTTGAGAATATCCGTCAGAAAAAATCATAGCATGTAATTCGTCTTTAAAAAGACAAACACATGACATGATGACAGTAAAATTCTCCTGTTAGTGCTTCCATAGTAAATTATGAGGGAAAAAACCAGGAAAAAAAAACCTCATAATACTATCGCGACATGGTAGGTATTTGTTTGTGCATTTAGTTTTACCTCAATAAACACCAAAATTCTGATTTCATATGTTTATTTAAAAAACCATAAATGATGTATCCTCTATATGTTACTGACTTACTAATACTGGTATTTTCTTATTAATAACTTCCTCTTTCAATATTGGTAACCAGATCCTACTACATTCTGCCGAGGAATTTGCGACACAATTGGCCTCATCTGGCATAATTAGAGCCGCTTTGTTTTACCATCTGTTTCCTTTAGGACTACATTTGAATTATTTCATTAAACCCAATGTTCATTATCCCTGCGTGTTTACATATTTGAGATCTATCAAATTCTCTATTTTTAATATAAGATTGATGTTCACTTATTCTAACATTTTAATGGCGTTGATGTTTCAGCTAAATAAAACTGATCGCATTCACAAGGTATTTTATAAATGCAATTCTTTGTCCTGTCTTGTTCATTGTTAGGTTTGGTTTTGGACAAAATAGATCTCAACGTGTTTGTTGTTTTAAATGTTGTTGAAATGTTGAATTTTAATCAATAATATTTTATTTAAATTATTCCATTGAACATAGGGTTCAATGGAATAATTCAAATGTAGTACTAAAAGAAACGGATGGTAAAAAAAGAAAAATCAAAGAAGCGGCTTAATTATGCTAAATGAGGCCAATTGTGTCGCAAATTCCTCGGCAGAATGTAGTAGGATCTTCTTACCAATATTGAAAGAGGAAGTTATTAATAAGAAAATACCAGTATTAGTAAGTCAGTAACATATAAAGGATACATCATTTATGTTTTTTAAATAATAAAACATATATAATCAGATTTTTGGTGTTTATTGAAGGTAAAGTAAATGCACGAACAAATACTTACCATGTCGGGATAGTATTATGAGGTTTTTTTCCTGGTTTTTCCCTCATAATTTACCATGGAATCACTAACAGGAGAATTTTACTCTCATCATCATCATTTCATGTGTTTATCTTTTTAAAGACGAATTACATGCTACGATTTTTTTCTGACGGATATTCTCAAGTTAAAATTGATTTTATATAATCGAATGAACTATCTTATACCTAAAGTCGTCCAGGAGCGCAACTCAACAATATTAGCAATATCATTTTAAAGTCGTCTGCTTTAAAATGCATAATGTATGTCTGAATTGTCAATATAAATAAGTCAGATAAAATTAAATTATTAGAAGAATTTTTCACTATGTAACAAAAAACAAAATTTGTTTAATTTACTGTTTGTATTTTGAGAACGATTCCGAAGTGAAAATTGAAACGTGAATACACGCATTTTTTATCTTTAATTGTGGCTTATTCCCAGTTAAATAGTAATTAATTTAAAATGCCACAAGAAAATAGCTTCAGAAGAATAATAAATATATGCATGTGATATGTGCATAAAATAAAATATTAAAAATTTGGATCAAAATTACTATAAAATGGACATTGATCGAAAAGAATTAGCTCGACAGGAGAAAAGTGAAGACAAAAAAAGAGCTGAAGATGGCCAATGCATTGTCGTGACTGCAGATATACAGGCTGTCAAATTGTCACCATTCTTTAATGCCAGACAAAACAGAAATTCTGTGTTGTCAACTGCTTTACTTATGTTCTCGATAAATAACAACATAATCATTGAGCAGAAGTATTTAGAACGCGGACACACTTAGATAGAATGTGATTCTATACATACCACAATTGACAACAAATTAAAAACAGAATTATCCCTCTTTCTTCAGATTATGTTAGCGTAACGAAAGAAGCTCCACAAAATCCCCGACCATATCATGTGAAATACCTGTTATTTGACTTTTTCACAGATTATGCCAGAAACAAACTTTGTTCATCTATTAGCCCAGGATTACTCACAGTCAATGAAATCAGGTGTCTCAACTATTTGCCAGAAGGTAAAATTATGTACAAATGTGTTTTTTCTGATGAGTACAAAGACCTGCCACAACAAATAAAAATTCCAGAAAACCTAACTCCGGATTTATTGCCGAAATTATACAAAAATCCACTTAAAATAAAACAGACCAAATGGCAACACTTGCACCAATTAAAGGAAATTTTGTCAAAAGAATGTCATCATTTTTATGACAGTCTTCCACATCAATAAATTTTTGTTTTTGGTATTTTGTTAGTTTAGTTTAGTTTCAATATCATTAAATGTTTATTTCTGTAATTGTTTGTTTTGTTGATAATACCTCGTATCGTAATATTATGTAACTAGCGTAAAAAATACCACGTATATCCACTTAAAAATCGAAAAAACTTTAAAGATTAAAATTTTAGTTAAAAAAGTATCTTTGAGTATACTGATAAATGACTATTTGATAAAATTTACGTATAAAAGATTAAATGTTTAAATTAGGGATGGCGGTTTTTGGCAAAACACCGGTTTTCGGTTATACCGGTTTTTTTTGCTTACGGTTTAACCTGGCGGTTATAACCGGCCAAAAAAAACCGGTTTTTCCAAAAACCGGTTTTTGGTTTTTTTAATCCAATAGGTTAAAAAGTTACATTAACAATGAACTTTAGCTTGCGATACTTCATTCGACTCGATTTCAATATGATCAAAGTTAGTACTATCGAAAGAACATTATTACCTATATAAATAAAACACGTTTATGCTTTAAATATGTGACGTAAGAACCAATAGTATCGCCTTCTATTATAAATATGCGGTTTAAATGTTAAAATGTTTACTAACGAAAGAATGAAAATGAAACTATTTAGAGTGATTATTGGTATGGCAATCGCAGAAACGCTGTTTAAAAGTTAAAGACCTTAAATAATTAGGTCGTATTATTCCAAACACCCATAATTCAAATTTTATGGGACCAAAGGTGGCTCACATCAGATCAGAATTTAATTTAGGTCATAATATTTACCATATATACATAAAATTTTAAGAGTGGGTGAATGATTTATGGTTACCAATACGTGCCGATACCCAATGATGTTAATTGTTATGGTTAGGGATCAAATTACAATTACGAATTTCCGGGATTTCTCATTCTTTGTATTTATTTTTAAACAATACAGGGAAGTATCAAATAAATTTTAATACAAACGTATTGAAAATAATATCAAATTTTTTGTAATGATAACAAATTTAAACGGTAGAGTTCCGAATCGAAACAAACCTAATAACCAAATAACCGGTTTTTACTTTAAAAATAAAAAACCGGTTATAACCGGGACACAAAAACAACCGATAAAACCGGTTATTGCGAAGTAAAAAAACCGGTTTTTCGGTTAAAACCGGTAGGTTTTTCCCATCAGTTTAAATGCAAATAAATAGATGCACAAATCAGTTTTTTGTGTCTCCTGTAAAGTTATCATTTTGGAGATAAGAGGTATTGTTTCTTAAGCATCGTAATTAAATTTCTAATACTTTCAAAATTTGTGTATCAGTTCGCTGTTCATCAACAAAATGACATCTGTTTTTATATAGCTACCTTTAAAATTGATAGGTAATGATGTAGGCACTGTGACAAATACTAAATGTGCTTTCTATCTCTACCATAATTTAAAGGCATAACATTCCACCCAATGTTTTACCATTTAAGCACCGTATTGGCTACCCGTAATTTACTGCCAAATAAATATTTCAGAGCAATGAATAATATTTTGTTATAAATTACCGATGCTTTTTAATGAAATATTAATGTATCTACCTAGCAAATGATTCTAAAAATGCCCATTAAAAACTCGTTTGGGAAAAGAACCTTCGACATTTTAAAAGCCACTGAGAAGAAATTTAATATAATGATATTGATAATAACAAAAAGTTCGGTAATAAATTAGATCGTTTAAGTATGTATATAAAATGAGGAAAATAAAAAACTTAAAAAATGTCTGTTTTGTACTTAAATTCAGTCATAAACGATAATTGAGTTATTATTTTTCAATACGTATTATGACTATTTCTTTGTTCCTCTATTTTGTGATATATTCTTATTTTATATAAGAATTTGGTTTAAATATTTTAACAATATGGTATTTATGTTTTGTAGATGCAATAAAATAATAAATATGGTCAAAATAGTTAAAAGAGTTATTATGATTTCATAATCAGGTTGAATAATAGAGGAATCAGGAAATCTCCCTCTGTTATCCCATTGCCAGCTTCAATAAACTCAGTTAGTTCTTCTTCTACCATGACTTTTATTGTGTTGTTTTGGTAGATATTTTCCATCGTTTTGATTATTAGTAGAGGTATCTATCTCTCTTGCATTCAATACCTGAATAACATCCTTTAATTTTATCCAATCAGATGCCTTCTTAAGGTCCACAAAACACTGATATACCGGTTGGTTGTATTATATTGATTTCTCTTCTACTTGCATCGTTATAAATATAGCGTCGGTACAGGATAGTCCCGACCTAAAACTTGTTTATTTAATTTATTTGTTATCATTTTGGTTGGTAATAGGGTTTTCGTTTAATAAAGTAATTCTTCTTAATTAATTATTTTTCCAGGTCCAACCGTCTCCCTTTTTGAAGAGAGTTTTATTAACCTTAGACTGATAACGTTATGTCTCTCGCACCGACTGATTCAAATTTTCGCGGTTTAAGCGCTTCTAATTTTTATTTCAATCTGCACCTCACACAGTACCTTTCGAACGTGCCTGTATTTATTCAGTTGTAGTTTAGCAAGTGGACAGCGTGTATGGTTTAATAAGAATTTTGAATATTATACACGATTCGGTCCCACAAAATGACGTTATAATTGTCGGTACATTTTTAGGTAAGACTAATTTGTTTGATATTTTGTTTGCGGTACTGATTTATATTATAGTTTAGAGCATACATTTATAATGAATTACGAGAGGGAACAAGAATGGCTGTTGCGGCTTCATGGGGAAGTTTTAAATGATTCAGAGGCAGAACCAGATGATGATGATGTGAGTTTGATACACGACCATATTATAGAAACTATTGAGGATATAGACTCGGAAGAGGAGTTTGAAAATCAACAAAACTTACCTATTCTTGAAGAAACCCCTTGTACCTCAAGAATACTCTGCCCTATCGGTAAAGATGGAACTACCAGGTGGCGAAAATATCCTGCATCAGCACGGAATGTTCGAACCTGCGCTGAAAATATTTTCACACATTTATCTGGACCTAAGGGGGATATAAGGCATAAAAATAAAGCTTCAGATATATGGGAATGCTCCTTTCTTCAAACATATTGGAAAAAATTGTTACACCAACAAATTTATAGAAATGCAAGCCTATGACGTTTCACAAAATCGTTCTTTTAGACCGACTGATTTATTAGAAATAAAGGCAGTATTGGGACTTTTATATATTTCTGGTGCTAGTAAAAATAACCGGAGAAACGCTAAAGATTTATTTAGGACAGACGGAATGGCTAGGACATATTCAAACTTACTGTGTCCCGGATACGATTTTAGTTTTTGTTGAAACATATTCGTTTCGACGATAAAGCTACCAGGCAAGAAAGAGTACAAGTCGACAATTAGCTCCAATTAGGAAAATTTATGACAAGTTTGTATCCAATTGGTCCCAACATAGAATACCCGAATACCCAACACAGAATTGCGCCTTAGATCGGGAGTAACCGACGAAATCAAAAGAATATCAACCTTAAAATGGAACTGAGCAGGGCACGTCGCGAGAACGAAGGACGGCAGATGGACAAAACGCATTCTTGAGTGGAGACCCAGACAAGATGCCTTTAGGAATAGAGGATGACCACCAACAAGATGGACAGATGACCTGAAACGGACACATCAAAATTGGATGCAGGCGGCTCAGGACAGAAATTTGTGGGGTGAACTACGGGAGGCCTATGTTCAGCAGTGGACGAGTATGGGCTGAATGATGATGATGGTCCCAACATTATGACATTGGTATGATAGAAGAAAATTCTTAGAACATTTAGGATTTCAGTTTCTTAGCCCACATATTCGTCGACGAGCACAACAGCAAAACATTTCTAGGATAATCCATTTATGTATTTCTGAAATATGTGGTATAAAAACTGAGAATATTGCTTTCCAGAATCAAACTCATGGACGATGTACGTACTCCAGCACTACAAAAAGTCGAAGAACAAGATATTCTTGTGAAAACTGTAAAAAATATTTGTGTCTAGAACATCTGACGGGATTATGTAGGCATTGTTTTGAAAATTATGGTGCCCAAAATTTTGAATAATTTGAGTAATCTGTGTAAATTTTAAGAGTAAAATTTATTTTTCCTATTTATTAACATACAAGTATTTGATTTATGTTTAAGTGGAACCAGAACTTATTTGTTTTGTTATAATTATTTTGATTTTATTAAAACCCTCTAAATAAAAATGATATTTTTTTAATACCCCTTTAAAATTATTAAAATAACAGAAAAAATATAAATTTCATATATTTGTATAGAGAATAATATACACAATTATTTATTATTACAAATATTTATCACCTACAGCTAAATTTCTATTTTTTTTTTTAATTTTAGAAAAAATCGGTTTGTGAGACCGACGTTATCAAAAATTTTAAAATTTTTCACGTTATCTGCGGAAGGTTGTTGGATTAGTTTTAGTAGTTGTTTGGTCAGATCTGATCCTTCGTACTTTAGGAGTTCGTTGGGTATTCTCTCCTGTACGGTTAGATGGCGTAGTTACGTGTGTACATAGTTATTTTTGATAACTATGGTCTACGACGGGAAAAGATTTTGTTTCGATACGGAGTAGTGGCTATACCGTACTGAGGAGACCTAAAGAGGTCGAAATACGTATATGCGGCTTGTCGCTGCTCTGTATCAAATCAAAATCTAATACCGTCATTTTGTTTATTTCTTTATTTCTGTTGAAGTACCGGAAATTGAATTCACTACGAATTTTGGCCATGACGAACGGCATTTGAAATGTAATTTTAGATTCCTTTGCCGATTTATTCATCAAGCTGTTTGCTTTGCAATTTTTAGAAAGCACGGTGGCTGAGATTTGAATTCGATTTCGCCAGGTAGAAATCGTATGATTTCTCTTTTTGTTCTTAGATGGCGTAGTTACGTCTGTACATAGTTATTTTTGCTCACTATGGTCTACGACGGGAACTATCAAATCAAAATCTAATACCGTCATTTTGTTTATTTCTTTACTTCGTTTAGAGTACCAGAAATTGAATTCACTACGAATTTTGGCCATGATAAACGGCATTTGGAATGCAATCTTAGATTCCCTTTCCTATTTATTCGTCAAGCTGTTTGCTTTGCAAGTTTTAGAAAGCACGGCGGCTGAGATTTGAATTCGATTTCGTCAGGCAGAAATCGTACGATTTCTCTTTTTGTACTTAAAAACAGTTGTAACGAATGCACTTAGTGTTCCCCGACCTCGTGAGTGGTGACACGTAATTTTTTCATTTCATTATTTTTCCGATTTTTCTCTGCTTTCTGACTTCTCCTGGCTGATTATTTCCATTAGATATATCACTAAGATCACTTGACCTTATAAATTTTCTCACAAACAAACTAATGAAAACTACAAAACAACAGCAGCTCGCTTAGCGATTACAGAATAGAACTGACGCTAAGATGCTATAAATGCAAACGACAATCTACTTTTAGTTACAAGGTCATCGGAATCTGATCGTTATTAGCCGTCAGCGCGAGGAACCTGATCGTTCTTCTCCGATGGCTTATATCTTTCCCTTTTATTATCCTCTTTACGGTGGTCGTTATTGTACAAACGAAACCCATGCTTGGATTCTTTCCAAGGAAAGTTTAAATATGGCGCCAATATCTACATTCCGGCCAAAAATGGAGTCTGATCGTTCTTTTCCGACTAAGTTCTTTCGTTCTTTTCAACCGAAGTTCTGAAAGAACATACAAATAATTAATAAAATGCCTATTGCGTTGTATACCGTCCAAGAAAAAGTGCAACTTGTAACATATTTGTAGGGTCGTTCGATAGTAATTGATTTATTTATTGTTGCCCTCGAAAATAGACCTTCACCAAGTGTTACAACAGTTAAAAATACCATTTATCATTTTCAAACTTTGTGATGTGTAAACAGTTGTAAAAAGTGTCATGAAGGTAATGAACCACGTGTTAGACCTGTCGATAAGGAGTGTCAAAACAGGGTTGTACTTTTGTGGAAGCTAGTGAACCCTGCAATAGTGTACAAATTGCTAGGAAAGTTAAAGTAAGTGCTCGAACTGTCCAGCGAGTTCTCAAAAGAAATGGGTATCACTGTTTTAAGATGCAACCAACACAAGAACTGTTTCCGGAAGATAACTTTAGACAGATTGAGTTTTGTGAATTTATGTTAGATAAACAAAATGAAAATGTACACTTTTTAAAAAATATTTTATTTTCTGAGGAATCTTTATTTTCATTACATAAAAAACACAGTCTATCCGTTACAAGGTAATATTTTTGGAAAAATAAGCACCTCAGTGTTGCAGTGCGAACGCAGCATCCGCAAAAGTTAAATGGTTGGACTGACATATTAGGCGACCATAGTGACGGATTATTTTTATCGATGGAAACTTAAACGAGCCCAAATATTTACAACTTTTACAGAATGAGATCATTCCGGCAGTTCGACGCCTTGCCGTTAATTTTTAGAAGGTGTATTTCCAACAGGATGATTGTTCGGCTCACAGCTCTTTGTATATATAGAATTAGAGTATATATTGACTTCCTCAATTAAACGTTTGCTGATCGACTGATAAGAACACGTGGTACAATTGAATGGCTTGCTAAATCCTGTGACTTAGCGCCTAACTATTTCTTTTGTTTTGGGGTTTTCTCAAAGAAAATATTTATAGGCATCAGTTTGAAAGGGGCCACCCTGTCTAACCTAGTGGAATTAAGGATAGAAATACTTTATTTCTCTGCAAGCATTACACCAATCCACTCCAAAATATAAGAAGAAATCTGTATGACTTACTTATTTACTTGCTTATATATTTGTATTGTAATTAAGGCTAAAAAAATAAACAAAACTTAGTTTTAGAGCATTGTAATAAATATACTTTATTTTTTTTTTCTCTACTGCTTGATTTATTTTAACAGTTTAAAGATTAAAAGTTGCCACTTCACATTGTTCGATATGAAATCAAAATTTAATGTTTAATATTATTCGTAGTTTAATCAAAAATCGATTTCACTTAGAGTATGCTACATCAACCTTTCGATCGAGTTTAGATAGCCATTCAATATTCAAACCTAATCTAATATCGGTAAATGGACTAGATTCCATTGGAAGCTAAGTGGACAATTTATGACGTTACTGGATGTGTGCTTTCGTACTATATTGTGAGCCTCATTGTTGACATACCGGCTTTTCCAAAGGCCAAGTTAATAATGCATTAACCCTGCCCCAGTTACTATTCTGGACCTATTAACTATTGTGTAAAGTGGCCGAGCGAAATTCGTTCATTTAGATCCAGCCAAGATATGATAGAAACCTGTAAGGAAAAGCTGAATAAAGATGATAGAGCTTAAACTAAAGGACGGAGGTAGGGACGCGATAGTTTCCGGAAACAACTTCTTAAATATCCCCTGGGATAAAATAGATAGGCATCATCCCATTTATCGATTGAGTGCTATTTAATAAATATTATGATATATATATATATATATATATATATATATATATATATATATATATATATATATATATATATATAATTTGATATATACGTTTACAATTTTCCACGTTTTATCCGTGAATGAGTTTGAAGGCATTTTTAGGGATTCGTTAAACCATAAATCTTCTTAGTTTAGTGTATCCAAAAATTTCCATAACTCAAATAATTGTCGAGGAGTAAAAAACCGAAATAAAGAGACAATGTACCAATTAGGCGCTTTTATCACTTCTAACCCGTTATAGATCGATTTTTGTAACATAAAATGGTTCATTTTTATCGACTGGTTCACATCAATCTTCTGAACACCTTTAACGATACAATAGGTGCATGATTGAAGTTTTTACTTTATTTATTTATTTCATTTTTGTAGTAACGTCATGTGCAGTTATTCCGAACTTGCGTTACTATGTGGTTTAAAATTCATTATTTACATACATCTGTTTTAGTAATATTTTTAAAACGAAAAACATAGTATTACTTAGTTTAAACTAATAGATGTTAGCACCTACACATAGATACATAATAAAGTAAATTATATTTCCATTGGATACGAGATTCACGAAGTAGTGTGTTATCATGTCCGAACACCCAAGCTACCTCCGATCACTCCCCAATAGCAAACATAACATTAGGGAGACTTTACTTTTTTTTAAACTTGGCTGATCTAGTAAATGGAAATGGAGCACTCAATGGGCCGTTCTGTGGTTATGCAGCTTTCGTAGATGTGACGTACCGTTATATTCTTATTATGAATACTCTAGAATTGCCTCTTCTCAAATGTATTTCCAACCGTGAGCCAGTAACCTTGATGTTTTATTTTGGTCAATGACTCTCTAAACTAGGGTTTTATATTTGCCAGAAAATCGACTTTCAAATTGGCAAACGGTGTTTGTTTACCTCACCTGCTGACCACCCTGAGTGTTTGGCCACCAAGCCCGTGTCTAAGGGTACACGGCCTCATTGCTTAGAAATCGCGGTTGTTCACCTTTGGTACCTTGCGTAGGGTAAACAATTTCTGTCCTCCTTTAGATGACCTAAAACGATAGAGATGTCCGTAACTTTAAAGGGGTATGTATAATCGTGCTGTAAATAATGTAACTTAAAATTTGAACAAACCTTTTAGGTGACCAAATATGCATCATTAACTATACTTGAGAAAAATAATTTGGGAATCGCTGAAGAATAAAACAACTGCAATAATGATCAAGTTCATTGATATACAAAATAAATAAAGATTATGCGGTATCACAAAACGCAAAGAAAACCTAAAGTGGGTTTATTCTCATGAAATAAATACTGTATCATAAATTCAAATGATGAGTGCACAATGAGTAACTTTTGAATAACCAATAATTATATAAACTAGAGTATTTAAGATGTCATAATATTCAAGAACCTTCAAAATCCCGTCAATTTTTATACTAAACCAATTATTACTTATAAAACTGAATATAAACGAACTTATAAGAACTTACTGTCAGCTAAAATGAAACAACTTTAATTTCTCTAATAGAAAGTAGGATCTAAAAACACTTTTTAAAAGGTCTAATAATGGGTTCGAGACTGAACTTTTCATTTAGCTCTGCCAGGCCGTTGCACTCACACAAACTGTGCTGTGATCTATCTTTTACTAAGTGTCAGAATATGCATAAGTTATCCTCTGTCAATCCCATCAGCTTCAACTAACTGGCATTAATGAGCGTTGTTTGGCCGTTTCATCTGATTTTTTTTTTCACTTATAACCCTGGTGCCCTGGTATTCATGCTACCTTAATCTTGCTACGGTCACCTAGTTTATTTAGGTCAGTCATACAATCTCATACTAGCTTAGCATTGACCACTTCAAAATTAAATGGCTTAAACGATGCCTGACTATCTGTGAAGATTGTCATTGAAAGCTCCTTTATTTTTGCATTTATTTTCTTCCACGCAGTGATCGGATCGGATGCCATTATTTCCGAATGGAAAACTGTGACATACTTAGATAGATTTACCGGGAAATTTATTCCTTCCTTTGTTGCTGCTATACCGACTTTTAGAACCTTTTATGTTTTTCAGCCACAGTATATCAGGTAGCTTTCGCTTCTAAATTTATCGACATAGATATATTATTTAGCTGTTAAATCGACGGGAGGTCTAATATTATTCTGCTTCTAGCTCCTCGTTTATTTTTCTGTTTTTAACACTCTATGCCTGGATTATAAAGATGTAGAACTTTTAGCAGTAGTAAATACTTTCATATACCTGGGGTCCCTAATAACAAATGACGGAGATTGTGACAGAGAAATACGTAGAAGGTTGACTATTACTTGAACAGCCATGATGAAACTAATAGTAATTTAGAAATATTCTAGCATAACAAGACACACAAAACTAAGGCTGGTAAGGGCGCTCATTTTTCCCATAGCCACATATGCATTCGAAACGTGGACCTTCAAGAAAGCGAATAAAAATAAACTGGCGGCTTTTGAAATGTGGGTATACCGCCGCATGTTGAGAATATCCTGGATTGATCATCGCACTAACGTATCGATACTAGAACAACTTAAAGTAAATTATAGATTGCTTAATCAAATACAACAGAGATATTTGCAGTATTTTGGACACATTGCTAGAAGAACAGGCACGATGGAAAAACTGATGGTCTAGGGTAGAGTTGAACTAGGGGAAGATCTCCAAGCCGTTGGGTAGATCAAACAAAAACACTGATTAACCAAGAGTTACATGAAGCCGAACAACTAGCCCAGAACAGAGAAGGATGGAGGGAAATCCTAAAAATCCTGTGAAGGCCTGATGGTGTCACCACATCCCAAAAGGGATTAGGACTGTTGAGAAGGAGGACTTTTAACGCTGCTGTAAGTATTATTTTCATGGTTCTCGTAATACACACCAGCCTTTGTGTATTAGTTAGCAGCCTTCGTTCACCCGTAGGATATTATTAGTCTAATCACCCCTTTGTATACCCGCTCATTTTTGAGGTTGAACCCACAATTCAATTCTTACCACATATCGTTCTACATCTGCCCAAGAACACATTTAGCCTAAGTGTTTAGCTTATTTGGCAAATAAATTAAGTCCTCGTTCCTGCCAGCAGGTTTGGCTGCCCAAGGTTTGGGCTATGTAGTGCTGTATATTTTGCGAAGTTGATGATTTGAGCTTTTTGGGCATTGACTGTCTCTCTTATTTACACTAGTTATCATCTATATGCAGGGCTGTTTATATCCCTTTAGAAACGACCTGGATGAATTTGCCCCTGACGACGATTGTAATATCGTCAGCGTATCCTAGAAAGTAAAAGTCTACGAAGGTTGCCCAAGTCGATATGACAGAACTGCTCCTTGTGTACAGCGCCAATTTGCTCTTACTTTGAAGGTTATTTTACCAGAGTGTATATTACTTGTATATTCTCTAGGATTGCTCTTATCCATCTGATTCTTCGCGCAGATTTGCCTCGTCTACTCATTGCTTTAGTCAGAGTTATTGGTCCTCTATTTACTTTAAGATAAGATTATTTGTGGGATATTTTACATAAAAAAGACTACCACTGAATACACTACCACTGACTATGCCAGAAAAGACAAATCAAAAGTTTGGCATTGGCAAGAAGGAATGCATTCATTGAAGAAACCCAGATAACGGTTTGCTTGAAGTGCCATTCAACTTTCTTCATCAGTTCGTGCACTGTATCTTGGAGTGGATCCGAAGCGGTGAATTATATTTTATGTATAAATACACAACAAATTATCACATGACAATGTCTAAGAGTTAAGCATTTCATGTATTAACCAAAAAAAATTTACTTAATCCCCAATAATCCAGAAAGCATTACCGCATTGCAAAATATAAATATTAACATATCAGGATCTGCTTACTTATGAATACGCAGTAGTAAATGGTTGCAATATATAATTATTATGAATACGCAAAAAATCTAAAATGTTATTAAACAGAACATGCATCATTCAATAACCACATTTTGTGGCAATATAATATGCTACTCAAATTAAGAGTAGATAGCACAGAGTGCTTTTATACCGTCTCCATTTACTTTATACCACTGGTAACTTATTCGGTAATGAGTTTCTAAGTACTCTGCATATTATTTGAGATGCATATCTATACAGATCTTAACCAAAATCAAACAAGATCATAATATAGAGAAAACAATTGGGAAATATAAATAAACAATTAAAATAATGCAGGGGGATGTATTTAAAACATTTTTAGTATACTACAGATACAAACACAATTTGAAAGTCACAGTATTTTGTATTCAACGATTGTTGCGATTCCATCGTTAGTATTGGTACATTTTTATTGTTAGTGTCTTTTAATATTGGAAACCAAAACTAACATTGAATGTTACAAATGTTGTTTTCTCTTTAACTACTAAGAAGGTTACGTGGTTGATAAACCCCAGCCATTATTAAGAGATGTATGGACTGCTCGTATCTTTTTTCTCTGTCGCATTAAAGGAACGGGTTTAGATTGCAGCGCCCAGTGTAGGTATATATCAGATGTCTGTGGGCGCTAGTAATCTATCGATTTGGCACTAATCGATAAAGTTTCATTTCATAAGAAAAAGTGATTACGACTAATTTTTTGAATCTTAAAACTGAAATTTCGAAATCTCAAAAAAGTCTCAAAATTGACGGTCACTTCAAGCGTTGTTTCTAAGAGAACAGTTCATTTTATACAAAAAATTCCTATAATAATTTTTGTTTAGAATTATTTCAGCTATATTTTTTATTTGAAATTTTTTTTCTACGGAGTACATATTCTTGGTAAATCGATTTTTTATCGAAATGACGAACAATTCATTAGAGTACAGTTGGCAACCCTAGATACAGTCAACGGGCGATACACCATTGATATCGACAGTTAATATTTCCTGCTAAACTAAACTTTTGGTTACCTAACCTTAACTACTTTTTATGATGTATTATGTTCTGCTTTTTGTAAACTACAGTAATGCTATGTGTATAGAGCTATTTAAATTTTTAAGAAAACGTACATTTATAAAATTTTATTAAATGAATTCATAGAACTGAAAACCCCAATATTATTACAGTTATATTTTTAGAATGAAACAAGCGGATAAGTTAAGTCTACTAAAAGTGACCTTTGGCCAACGGCTGTAGTGTCTCGAATTCGGAATATAAATTCACGTAATTCAGAGCTTAGCGAACTCATAGTTATATGTGTGTCGGGTGAAAACGTTGGTTGTGCAACGAGGACGTATCTCTAAGTAATGTAGATGTTTATCCCTCCTCATTCAACTGTATGAATATTAATGTTTTGGGATTAGAGCTGTGATGAGTTCCGCCCCTGGAGAAGATACCAGTCGCCCGTCTGTGCCTTATTTTGTTAACAGTTTTCCCGGCCCTTGTTTCGTGTTTTTTTGTTGGCTGAAAATATGAGTTAATTTATACAGGTTGGGTTTTTTTATTAGGTAACGTAAAACGGTAATTTTTAATATTAAAGAATTCTTGTTTATCTTTACCAAATATAAAGTAGGGTAAATTTGTTTCACATCTATAGTATCATCTATTTTTATACATTTCAAATATTTTCTTCCACGACCAATGATAACAAGCGAATAAAGAAAATTTGGAATCACCATCCAACAAAAAATAATTTACTAGAAGTGTCAGTGTAAAGTTTAACACATCAACGGCTAGTGTTACGTTTATGTAACGGCCGCACCCAACTATTTTTATATGGCTCTATCCCAACTGTAGCCTGAAATCCGTTTGTAGGTTATGTAAGACAACTGTCAGATGGTCAAAAAATAGGTGGCGTGACAGAATTGGTTGATTTTGCTGTTAATTCATTTGTTATTAAATGTTAAATTTGATGTTGCGTTATGAGTGATCAGAAAATGGACTTTCATTTAGAGTAAGTACTGATAGATTTATATTTCTGTGGTAGAGGTCATTCTAGAAGCCAATAATATTAAACAAATGTTTGAACTTTATAACTGAATAGCAAACATGTTTGCTTGTTTTGTAGACGTTTTTTTACCGTTACGTTATCGTAACGATAGCCGATTGCGGGAGCAAAATAATAAGAATAATTATGTTTATTCTAGGCGCGGTTTTACTCTTGAAGAGGCACTAAATATGGTTTATGATGATGATATCGACGTTAGAAAGATTTTTATAGAACCTCCAGACTCAAATGTCCTCACGGATGAAGACATAAGTTGGATTGACGGAGACCTTATTCCATCTCCAAGACAATTTCCTAAACTATCAAATCGATTCTCAAATGTGTACTTGTCTCCTGCTGAAATGTTTGAACAATTTATAGATGACCAAATTGTACAGTTTCTTGTTGACCAATCTAATAGATATACATTATTTTTAAATGAAATAAATCCAAACATAACATGCGATGTAATGAAATATTGCCTAGCTATTCTTATTTTATCCGGCTATGCTGAATTACCCGGTAGCCTATTCTTATTTTATTTGGCTATGCTGAATTACCCGGTAGAGATTTTTATGGGGATTCCATCGATGATATGAGAAATCAAATGGTATGTCACGCTATGCGAAGGGATAGATTTTGACAAATAATAAAATATTTACATTGTGCAGATAATACAAAACCTGACCAATCAGACAAGCTATGGAAACTCAGAACTTTTATGGATATTATAAAACAAAAATGTATGGAAAACTGGATCCCTGAAGAACATTAAGACTTTGATATATCGATGATAAATTATTTTGGACGCCACTCCTGTAAGCAGTTTATTCGTGGAAAACCCATTAGATTCGGATACAAGATGTGGTGTCTAAATACACCACCATGGTATTTAGTTAGTTTTGATTTATACCAAGGTAAAAATCCAAAAGGACAAAGCAACTTAGAAAAAGAATTCGGAACAACCTAGCGCCAATGATATTTATGATTGAAGAGTTTCCTGAAGCTGTAAGAAAATTGCCATTTAAATTTTATTTCGACAATTTGTTCAGGAGTTTCAATATTTTATATTACTTGAAGCAAAATGGTTATGATGGTACGGGAACAATTCCAGAAAACCGCATACCCAAGTCGTGTCCACTTATGAAAAACAAAGATTTTCAGAATCAAAACAAAAGAGGCAAATACCGTTACATAATTGATAAAGACGATGAAGTTATTGTTCTAAAATGATTGGACAATAATGTCGTTGCTGCGGCTTTCACCTGTCATGGTACAAATGAAACCATCGTGAAAAGATTTTCTCGGATGGAAAAAAAGAACATTTCTATCAGCCATCCATCACTTATAACGGAATACAATCGTTTTATGGGCAGCACTGATTTATTGGATGAGAATACTGCCAGATACAGAATAAGTATTAGACGCAAAAAGTGGTGGTGGGCAATTTTTACCTGGTTATTGGACGTTTCAGTAGTAAATGCGTGGAACGTTTACAGACAGCACGAAAATATTTCACAGCTAGTATTTAAAAGACAAATAGTGCAAACATATATTACGAAATATGGAGTTACGACTAAGGGAGCAGGAAAGCCGGCAGTATCACGGTCCAGTGTAAGTCTGAACAGGGTATAAGATGATTTGAGATAGTCGCAACCACTTGCTTGTGCCAAATGAAGGAAGGAAAAGAAGAAGATGTGCCGGTGAGGAGTGTTAGTCCAGTGTAATAACAAAATGCCGAAAGTGTGATGTAGGCTTATGTATCGAATGTAACGAAATTTTCCACACTAAATAATTTTATATGTCACATTACGCTAGCGTTACGTTAAGGTAACGGCCGTTTTCTCTCAAAATATACATCTTCTTTTAAAATAATATTTTTATTTCTGTTAAAGACCTACTTATAGTCGTCTAATAAATACTTTTTTATGGTAAAGTTCAAGAAAGCAAATTTCGCCGTTAAAGGGTTAATGACAAAAACTGAAATCAGCGTTGCGGAATAAAATTTACATAAAAAAAGTATATGGACTGATATTGTGAACATTGAAATTAAATTATCAAGCCATTACCAAGTACCTAAATTTCAAGATAAGATATCTTCAGGTTCTTCAGGTTTATAAAGATATGCGCTTAACAAGTACCGATCAATGTCTTTGGTATGCAATTGTATGAAATTTTTTTCCGAGTTTCACAAAAAGTGAATATTACGTTGAAGATTAATACCGATCGGTACCAGTTTTGGCGTACATTCTCGTAAATTTCGATGCATTTCATGACATAGTTTTCTGATACGATCTGTTGTAGATGTATCTTATCTTTAACATAAGACCAGAACCAAACTATTAAATGATTGATTATGAAAGACTATGATTAATCATTAATCTTTGTCGAAGACGGTACAATTTGCTATCTAACAAAGAGTAGATTGTGAGTTTAAATATTTTTATTTTATTCGAGCAAGAATTTTTGGAAATAATTTTATTTTAGAATTTGCATTGAAAATAACTAAATATAAACTGACCATTTTTACTATGTCTAGTGTATACGTTTAATATGTAGTACAAGTAAAATAAAAACCAATTCAAAGTTCTCACGAAGTAAACCAGTCAGCCACTTTCACATCTCACATTCAACAACATCATTTTTAGTAATCCACAAGATAAAGCCTAAGCCTTTAAAAATACACTCCAGGTCCCACTTGTCTCCCCTAATAATCCCAATTTTAATAAAAGATCCAAAAGGGAAACGGAGAGTGGAAAATATATTCTATTGCCCTCACGCACATTTGGAGCCTCATCCTCACCCGATGATGGCCCCTGAGACTAAGGACACCGTCAAGCAGATGTGTAAAATTGGTAAAAACACATTTCCTGACCCTGATAGCATTCATAGAAGAAGACTGAAAAATTTTCGAAAAAATTTAATTCCGTTGCTCACCAATATAATGAATGCATGTCTTACGCTGAGCTATTTTCCAATTTCATGCTATGGTTAGCATAGTTATGATTTCCAAACAAGAAAAACCTCCAAACAACCCTAAATCGTATAGAACCATTTCTCTATTCAGCACCCTAGAGAGGATCTTTAAGAAAAGGCTCGTAGAATTCCTAGACGCTCACTTCGCCTATCCAAATTACCAATTGGAATTCAGGGCTGGATATTCTACGAAAAATGTATTGATTGAAGCAACAACTTTCATTACACAATCAATTAACGAAAGGAAACATGGTATAGGCATATTCCTAGACGTCCAGATGGCATTCGATCAGGTAAGTTTGGCACCCAGGCCTGATCGAAAAACTAAACTTTACTAGATTGCCCACACCTTTCGTTAAGCTAATAATTTCCTATCTCTTCAATCGGACGATCAGAGCTGGAGTACACCAGAACTTAATTCTTGCTCCAATAATATACTTCCCCCGCACTATAGATCGGAAACCCTTTTTCTGTATGCGGATGACACTGCACTCCTCATGTCACGGCCACATAGAGAGCGTGGATAATTGTCTGTATTCGAAAAAGCTCAAATCTATTTAAATCGAGTTATTAGGTGATGCAATAAATTGAGAGTGCCCATAAACGCCTCCAAAACACAACTTATTTTATACAAATCATCCAAGTGTCGTGATGTTTATGGCCGGGTAACCTGGTTAGGAGAGGACCTTATTCTCAGAAACCCGGTTTCCAATTTGGGAGTTCATTTTAGCAGGACTCTCAACTGGAAAACCGACAATCGAGATACCCTAAACAGGGTGAGAAACTCCTGGCAGCGCTGTCCAGTAAAATGGGCAGAACGTCATCTAAAACATTATTGCACACCTACAAAGTCTATATAAGACCGCTAATCGTATACAAGGCATGCGTCTACGCATCACTTAACAGCCGCCGAATTAACAACATCATGGGCACCGAAATAAAAATCCTTAGATCCTGCATGAGGTTGTGCAAATTGTAGCGATGAGCATATTTACATCAGATAGCCAATCTAACAACGATTACGGAAAACATCCTATCCCTTAGCAGGAGGTGTGTCCTACAAATAATTACAGACTCGCGCAAGAGAGCCAAGTAAATATTAAAGACGCTATGCAATTGCCGTGGGAAAATACTCACCAGTGTTCCTAAAAGAACATTGGACACAAACTTCCTGAAGGGTATTTGGGACACTGAGTAAGAGCCGTTCCTAGTATGGTTGGTAACCCCTGAAGTACCTCCTTTAACTTGTTTGGCCATCTCATCCAACAATTCTTCTTCTGCGCTTTACCATATAGTTCACACTACACATGGCACCTTCTGAACCTTAGCTTTTTAGCAATCCACTACATCTCCACATCTCCGCATTCATCATCATGTTTATCATACTCCCCTTACCCCTTCCTGGAAGAGGCACAGAGCCTAAATAAGGTAACAACATTGGATCGATTTATTTTATTATAATTTTTCGCACTTATTAAACAGTGGGTCGCCGAGTTGTGCAATGACACCTTCGCCATAGGATTGGCGTTTGATTTCTATCGTCTTAAACACAATTAAATACGTTTAGTGGTCGAAAGAGAAGTGAAGGCATTACAAGAAAATGTAACGTACAGTGTATAATCGAATGGACACTTAATAAAAAAATATATGAAATAACCTTATAAACAAAATGGGAGAGGACCGTGTCGTCAAAATAGCAAGAGATATGTTACCAGGAAGGTAGAAGAAAAAATATATGACACGACTGTACAAAAGATGGAGTGACAACCTTCCATAGAGGTATTAATCCGCCAATAAACAAGCAGATTTGCTTATAACGAGAAAGAAAAAGAAGAAACAAAAGTATATTTTTATTTTAATTAAACCTGAGTTTTATTGAGTCTGCTGTCTAAAAGTCACAATATTAACCCGTCACAATATTAACCCGGAGGTATAAAAACGCCCCGCCCCAGATTTTTTACCTCAAACAATGCTAATGTTATTCAGTTATCTATTAAATTGGTATTGGCAAATACTGCCAACTGTAAACGTTTTAGGTTAAGATAATTAATAATTTTTATATCGGCATTTTCAAAAATCATTTCCGGATTGGAAATCCTATAATATAGAGGGTATTGTTTTGATTTGTTCTTTTTCTTAGATATGATTTCTTAGATTTATCTATTTGTAAATGTGAGAATTCTTAGATTAAAATTATACTAAAATGAACTTCAAGATCTGACTTTTTTATTTTTCTTGACACACACATATATGATACATAATTAATAATAGTTACTATTAGCAACCCTCATTTCCCCTTTTTAATGATTATTCAGCCACTATCTTGAACATGCCCCCCACCTTGAAAGGATCGCTTTCAATTTAACAGGTAAGCAAGTAAATGAGGAAATGCATTACATGCAATAAAATGAACAAATACATTTTCAATAATTATTATAAACCTTTAAGTTTAAAAATCAAACAAATGTTCTTTAACTAAGACGCATTAACAGTTCTAGAACTTAAGGCGTGATTGCACCTTCACTTTGATCACTAGGAACCGGAAGTGGACAGATGTTTGTAACAGCTCGCTTTATAAGTCCTTTTGAAGTTCTTATGGTAACCACTCGTGTAACTCCATCAGCGCCGGGATGCAAAGCTTCTACGCGCCCAAGACACCAGTTTAAAGAAGGTAAATTTCTTTCTTTGATGAGGACGAGTGTGTCAGTCTGAATTTTAGATTGGTTGACTTTCCATTTCTTCCGTTCTTGCAATTCGGAGATGTATTCCAGAGACCAACGTTTCCAAAAATGATAGCGAAGTTGCTGCAACTGCTGGAATCTAGACAAACTGGTAATGGATGAGTTTGATAGATTTATTTCTGGAACGGAATCCATGGCTCTTCCAATGAGGAAGTGAGCTGCTGTCAAAGGCAAAAGATCAGAAGGGTTAGAAGACAAAGCACTCAAAGGACGAGAATTTAATACTCCTTCAATCTGAGTTAGTAATGTAACAAATCTTTCATAATCTAATTTCGTATCTGTCATAACTCGTTTGAGGTTAGTCTTCACCGATTTGACTCCAGCCTCCCAGAGACCGCCAAAATGAGGAGAATGAGCCGGTATGAACTTCCAATTTATATCAGATTTAGCACACATATCAGGGAATTTATTACCATTGGTTTTCAAAAATTTACCCAATTCCAACAAAGAATTGTTGGCACCCACAAATGTGGTTCCATTATCACTCATCATCTGACATGGTTTGCCCCTTCTAGCTATAAATCGTTTTATTGCCGCCATAAAGGCTTCGGTGGAAAGATCCGTTACCACCTCTAAATGAATGGCCTTTGTCGATAGGCAAACAAATAAACTAATATAACCTTTATATGAAGAAGCGCCCCTATGACGACTAGTTCTGAGGACAAATGGACCGGCATAATCAACTCCTGTAACAGCAAATGGAAATGAGGGGGTGACTCTTGATTGGGGGAGATCTCCCATGATGGGATTAACTTGATCGGGATTGAAGCGAAAGCAACGCAAGCATTCGCGAACCGTTCTCTTAGCCAATGATTTTCCATGTAAAGGCCAATATTTCTCACGCACGTGAGCTAGGAGATGTTGAGGTCCTGCATGGCACAGCTTGATATGCTCTTGATGGAAAAACAGAATAGTAAACTTATGATTAGATTGAATTAGAATAGGATGTTTCTTTTGATAAGAAAAGTTTGAATTACTTAATCTACCACCGACCCTGAGTAATCCTTCTGAATCTAAAAAGGGATTAAGTGATAAGATTCTGCTTTTAGAAGAAACTGCATTACCTCTTCTTAAGCACTGAATCTCAGATGGGAAACCTTCAGCTTGTACCAACTTAACTAGAGTAAGGGTAGAATTGTTAATCTCCTGCGTGGTTAAATGCCCCAAAGCACGAGTGGCTTTGTTCTTTCGTTGAGAATTGTAGTAGAAACGCAAAGAGTAAGCCACTGACCTTACCAAGGTTGAAAAACTCGAATATTTTTCAAAATCAAATAATGGAGTAGACGAAACTATCATAAATTGGTTGCTAATAGTTTTAAACTCTGGAAGTTTTTCTTTATCAAAAGATACTTGAACTGGCCAAGTTTCAGGAGAATCTAGCAAGAATGATGGGCCGTGCCACCAAAATGAACAAGAGCTTAGAACCTGAGGTTCAATTCCTCGAGAGAGTAAATCAGCAGGGTTACAATCCGTAGGTACATGTCTCCAATTTTCGGGATCTGTGTTGGACTGAATTTCTGAAACACGATTACCAACGAAAGTTTTTAGTACATGTGACGAAGTTTTTATCCAGCCCAAGGTTATGGTTGAGTCAGACCACAGAAAAATCTTATTGAACTGAATATTCAAAGAAGTAATAACCATTTTAGAAAGACGTGATAAGATCAAAGCTCCGCTAAGTTCCAGGCGAGGTACGCTCAGTTTCTTTACAGGTGCTACTTTGCTTTTAGCACACAGTAAATTTATAAAAATGTTACCCTTTTTATCAACACTGCGAATATATATGGCCGCGCCATAAGCAACTTTGCTTGCGTCACAGAATCCGTGCATTTCAATAAGAACAGAATTAGGGAGAACTACATTTCTTTGAATTTGCAATTTATTCAACTCATGCAATTAATCTCTGAAAGATAACCACTCAGACTGAATATGCAATGGCACTCCTTCATCCCAGTCTAACTTCTCTAACCAAAGGAGTTGCATAAGGATTTTGACTTTAATGATTGATGGACTTAAGAGACCTAAAGGGTCGAATATTTGAGCGATACCAGAAAGTATTGATCTTTTAGTGATAATTTTGGGAGTAACATTTGAATCAATAGAATAGGACAATGAATCTAATTTAGGGCACCATTGTAACCCAAGTGTCTTTGTGTTTTCATTGGCACCAAAAAGGAAGGGAGTGTCTAATGAAATAGATTCCTGGATGGACTTAAGAAATAAAGAATTGTTTGACGTCCACTTTCTAAGTGGGAAGCAACCTTTTGAAAGAATTTCAGAGACTTGTTTATAATTAAGGATAAGTCCTCTAACGAATCAGAACCAGTTAACAAGTCGTCAACATAGAAGTCTTCAGCTATGATTTTAGAAGCCTGAGGAAATGTATCAGAATGCTCTAATGATAGCTGATAGAGACATCTAGTGGCTAGATAACTACTTGACGTAGAGCCATAAGTAACTGTATTTAATTCATATGAATGAAGAGGATCTTTCGGATGATTTCTCCATAAGATTCTTTGGAGACACCTTTGAGTATCCAATAAGAATTTGGCGGTACATTTTGGCAATGTCCGCAGATGCAACAAATGGATACCTTCTAAATCTCAACAGGATAGATATCAAATCATTCTGCATGACGGGACCTACCATCTGAAGATCGTTGAGCGAATGACCAGATGATGACGGACAGGAATCATCGAACACTACTCTGAGTTTTGTAGTGAGACTGTCCTGCTTCATCACCCCGTGATGAGGAAAGTAATAACTATGTATTGGCAAAGTACAATCAGTAACTCTTGACATGTGGCCTAAAGCCAAGTATTCCTGCATAAATGCAACATACTGCTCCTTCATGATAGGATCATTTAGAAGCCTTTTTTCTAAGCTATAGAACCTTCTTTGAGCTATTGATCTGGATTCTCCCAAAGAGTCAACCTGTGACTTAAAAGGAATGGACACAATGAACCGACCATCCAAATTTCTCCTTAAGGTTGATTTAAAGTGCTCCTCGCACAATAACTCTTCTGGAGACTGAAGTTTAGTACCTGAGCACTCCTCAATCTCCCAAAACCAAGAAAGGCCGTCAGTTTCGATATTGTGTGATAATCCACATATGGTAGATTGCTGACTATTCACCCTGGTATTTATTAAAGGACCAGAAATGATCCACCCTAATCTAGTTTTCTGAAGTATGGGTTTTTCAGGACCTAACTTGACCTGACCCACACATAGCAGGTCCCAAAAAATACTAGCACTGATCAGAATATTTACTTCCGAAGGAGTATGAAAATTTGGGTCTGATAAACGAATATTTGCAGGTATGGGCAACGAAGATGCATCAATTTTACAAACTGGAAGTTGTCCACATATTTGTGGAATGATTAAACACTCTAGGGGGAAAGAATATATAGATTGTAAAGAGTTAATAACAATATTGCATTTGTGGTTTATTTTAGAAAAAACATGAGCGATACCCACTACAGAAATGTTAACCTGCTTCCTTGAAATACCCAGCAAATCAACTAAACTTGATGTGATAAAATTAGATTGAGCTCCACTATCTAAAAGAGCTCTACAATTATGAGCAACCCCTAAATGGTCACGAACTTGGACAACAACTGTTGATAGAAGGATTTGTTGATTTGTTGAGAAGCAACTACTTGATCATTGACCTGAGACAATGGATTTAGTGGATTTTTAATAAATTCATGGAGAAGAGTATGATGTTTCTGGTTACATTTCTTACATTCGCCATATTTGCACGTAGCTTGTTGATGTCCAGAATGCAGACAGCTCAAGCATAATTTAAATCTACGTACTTTATTGATACGGGCAGGAATGTCTAATGAATGAAATTGACTACAGTGAACCAGTTTGTGTTGCTGGTTGCATAAAGGACAAGAAAGAAAAGAAGATTTTGTGCTTACAAGAGCCTTGGTACTGTTGTGTCTAAATTTGACAAGATTATTGACAGAAGTACCTTGAATATTGGCTTTATTTAGATTATATCTTTCTAGAGTATCTGCCTTCGTTTTTAGGAAATATATGATGTCCGAAACTTGACTGACTTTACCATTGTTGGCCTTCTCCCATTCTTTCACAGATTCAGAATCTAATTTTTCCAAAAGAATATATTTGAGAAGGGCATTCCAATGTTCGACTGGTTGTTCTAATGCCTCCAAAGCTCTAAGATTGCTACAAAATTTATCAATTAAATTTCTGATTGAAAATGAACCTTCTTTATTGATTGCTTTTAAATTGAATATGGCTTTAATATGGTTATGCAACAACAATTCCTTGTTAGAATATCTCTCAACCAAAAGATTCCATGTAACAGTAAAATTAGAAGCAGAGAGAGGTATAGAAGCAATAACTCTCTCAGCAGAACCTGTTATGCATGCTCTTAAATAATGTAATTTTTGTATTTCAGATATACTATTATTTTTTATAACTAACGAATCAAATAAGTCATGAAAATCTAACCATTCTTCTACGTTGCCACTGAATTTTGGCAATTCAATAGAAGG
This sequence comes from Diabrotica balteata, assembly GCA_918026665.1. NCBI lineage: Eukaryota > Metazoa > Arthropoda > Insecta > Coleoptera > Chrysomelidae > Diabrotica > Diabrotica balteata. The sequence goes on along the minus strand of OU898282.1, from coordinate 42,465,523 downwards.
AAGTTTTATATTGGAGGTTGTATTTGTATGATTGGATGCAAAATGTTCACTAGTAGGACTAGATGTACTGGAGGCACTAGCTGAGGTTTTTGTCAACAGTTGTTTTGCTTTAATTATAACTGAATAAAATGATGTTTCGAACGTTTCTCTGTAATTTATTTCTTCCTCAGTTATTGCGTCCAGTAAACTTTCTATTTTTAATTGGGTTTCTTGATATTGAGTATAAATACTATTTGCGTTTTCGATGCGCAATTCAATTTCAGCGCGAGTTGGCTCATTCATCTCACCTTGGGTTGAGTCCCTATCAATGAATTTAATAAATGAGGTTAATCGCGCTTTAAGAGATGCTCTTATCTTTTTTAACGTAGGCAAATCCCCCATTTTAATTCAAATTTAAATGTTTTATTTATTATGTGTCAAAGTAAACTAACAATGAACAATAAATTTCAAGATTGAAAAAGTATAAGTTAGGAAATTGAAATTAAAGGCAGATAAGTAAGGAACAAAAGCTCACTTCCCTGATTTTTGATGATTCGATGTCCGTCCAGTGAAATCGTCAGTATGTGTTCAATCGGATTGTATACTTGACTTGAAGCCTGGGGCAAAGGAGCACTCGATGTATTTCTGCGACTGTCTCGTTCAACGTTGTCGGCAAACGTGGATCTTATAGGTTGTATGGCGTGGAATAGCACAAATATCCGAAGCTCTAAGGACCAATGTTTTGATTTGTTCTTTTTCTTAGATATGATTTCTTAGATTTATCTATTTGTAAATGTGAGAATTCTTAGATTAAAATTATACTAAAATGAACTTCAAGATCTGACTTTTTTATTTTTCTTGACACACACATATATGATACATAATTAATAATAGTTACTATTAGCAACCCTCATTTCCCCTTTTTAATGATTATTCAGCCACTATCTTGAACAGGTATCCTTTTGTATAATACACCTATAGTAAAACAAAAAGCTTTGTTTTGTTTTACTGTTCAAGTGTTTAACAAATCAACCAAATTTAAAATAATTTGGAATCGAACAATTTTAGTTGCAGATACTAAACAAAAGTGAAACATTTATAACGTTAGAATATGGAAGTATCTGAGAGATATTTTATAACATTGTCTTTGACTACTTATAGTTACGACATTGATTTTACGATATACATTTCCAACGAGCACTATATTGTAAAAATATATGTCGCATCTTCAAAGAAAACTTTACTCTGTTTTCTGTAAAATTTATCTTTGATTTTTGTAAAGTATCTCAGACAATGCTACTATAAATATTTTAAAATATCAGTTATATATTGAAAAACGAATATCTTGTTATATACGAATGTATCAGGGTTTGCAAAGAAAACATAGGAAAACTTTTATTGTATCATTTTTTTGAGTAAAATATTCCATCAAGTATTTGAAATATTTTAAATGTTTTACATAAAGTTTTTTGGAATATTTAAAAGCTATGTGACTACTTAGATATAGGTACAGATAAAATGCAATAAAAATTTTATTTAAATGGCAATTATCCAAAATATTGAAGGGCCAAATGGAAGAAGTATTAAGTTAAAAAAATTAGTTTTCAAGATAATCCACTTTTAGTTAATGATGCTGGAATTTTTTTAATAAAAACACTGGAACTAGTACAATATAGAGTTTATGTTGGGACATAATTAATCAGTTTTTGGTATAATATTGTCTCTTAATACTATCAGTTTTCCCTTCTTTAAAAAAATTGTACTTAACACCTTCTTCTATTATTACCAAATACCAAAAGGAATAGATTGTTTAACGGAATAAAGAATTAACTACAAAATTAATAATTTATTCATTCATAAAATCAATAACAGATTAAGATTATTGTTGAAATAATAAAAAAATATATTTTAATAACATAGTACAATTTTCGTTGACGTTTATTTCGTATTGGAGCGTTTTTGTTTTGTTCATATTGTTACGATAATTATGGCGTTTATAACTATCAATATATTATGACTAATTCTGTTTTCTGTTCTAGTAAATTCGAAGTTGTTTACAGAAACCTCTAGACCCTAATTTTATGAATAATCCACGTCTCGAGGCTTTTCAAACAGTTGAAAAACGAGTCGAGCGCCTTCACCAAAATACGAGATCATTCCAGTATTTTCGCCAAGGGTCAGGTCAGGTCTAGGCGGTCTTACGGTTCTTTATATAAGAACGAAATTTTATTGAAGGAGTCAGTCATAAGAAGATCGGTAAACGCGGTTTACTTGTAACGAAACGTGAAATAAATACATTTGTAAAGTTATTTAATAAATTAGTAATTAGCTATCGTGAATTTTAATAAATTAGATGATAGACAATAAATTAGAATAAAGACAAATAAATTAGAACTATACAAACTTCACAATATTCACGAATTACACGTTCGTAAAATCCACGATGTTCCTCTGATATATATGGCAACTGAGAAATAATATCAGCAATTTTTTTGTCTGATATATTTACAGTCTTCTCTAAAATCCTAGAAAAGTGGACATTTTCTGTGGGTACCTTTGGTTTATTCTTAAATATTGAAACCTTATGAAATGGATCATCATACGCCTCTTTGTATAGGTAGCTTCCAAATTCGTCGATTCGAATCCACTTAATGCCATCTCTGAAAAAATTGAAAAATAATTGGAAAAAAAGTTAGTTTTCCTACTATTGCCCTCAAAGATAATCTGTTTTTTAAAGATATTCTTAAATTCCTGTTATATAAACTTATATTGCACTAAAGTTTTGTTTAAAATTTTACACATTTCAATACAAAAAACAAAACAATTTTGTTGTTCAAACATGTTATTGCATAAATAATAATATGAACATACTTATTTTCCAAAAATTTCGAAATTTGACAATATAATAAACAAAATAAAATGAAAAAATTATCAGAATCAGTAATGGTAATAGCGGATGATAAAAGTTGTGAAAGTAAAAATTTATTGCATTTTATTAAATCAGCCCAAAATTTCTAAAGGAGAGTTTATCATGAATTTAACTTAACTTTTTGCCTGTGTTTGATAAATTCCAGATAACAACTCAGAATCAATGTTATTTTTGTTCGCCAAATACACTAAATACTGACTTCTAGATACCCAAAATTTGTACAATTTAAATTGGCTGAATTATTCATTTTTACTCTTTAACATACACCTTTTAGCATCAATGTAATATAACGATTATTTAAGATTACTGAAGATTAAATTGTGACCCGAAGCTGGATAGTATAAATAAAGACATAATAGCAACTCAGCAATAAGTACATGGCAACAGTAGGATATGTGCGTAAGATAACTTAGTGTTGCATTAATATTAATGACCAAAATGGATAAACGACAAAATATAATGGCATGATATGTATGTTTTCTTAGTGATGCATTATAAAATTTGGGCTAAAAGGAATTAAGCTACACAAGGATATGTAATATTATGAAAAAAGTATATCGCTTTTAATTTATCCTAGTGTTACACTCTACAGAAGGGTTTATTTCGAATCATTTGACATGAATATCACAAAAGTATTTTTTTTTAGATATCCTATTGTTGCTTTGAGGCGACGATATTAATATTAGGTGGCAGATATTTTTTGTTGGGGTTACTGGTGCGTGAGTAGTGGGACTCTTCTGCAAGGAATTCTAACATATGATTTATTATTTCCTGTTTTATAAGATCATTGAATTTGTTTGGCCCATTACAGTGTCGACTACGTTTATCGAGAGATGGAGCTGATGCTCCAGTGGCTAGCTTGCCGTTATTGACATCTAACTTTTTTATCCCTATTTCATATAACGAACACAATGCTTTTTTGCACACAAAAATTTCTTCGTTATTGAATACAACAGTATATCGATAAGATACAGATTTGTGTTTTATTGCATCTCTTCTGATGCGTGCTACCGGTTTAAGAACAATACTTTTAAATAAAAGAGCATTTTTTCCATTAATATCAAGTGCATAAAAATTATTTATTATTGATTTTCGTTATTCATCCTTAAATTTACTGCTGCATTTTAGTCTGCTCTTTTCCGTATACAGATTTTCTAATCGAGCTATTTTTTCTGGTACAATGTACTTGTGCTGTATGTGTAGGCTTTGCCTTGTTATCTAGCAAGTAACGCCCTTCTTCTCTTTCATTCATCGGGATTTCTTTACTAGTTTTTATTTTGATTGAAAAACTTTTAATTATTTTTGTCCCTTTTGTCGCTATGCTATCATTAAAAATTTTTATATTTTATATATATTTTTATAATTTAAATCAGTATATTGCGCTTGCGCTTTTTCAATCAACCTTTTTCCGCGTTGAGACATATTTTTAACCTTCTAAGCAAGAGAAATTATGTTAAAAATTACTCCTCGACAGTCAGTCGACTGAATTCAGTAGAGGAATGACGCGAATATCATATTTATTACTTATCTATTATAGATTATAGTACCCTACAGTATATAACATTATCTATGCGCGAATATTTCTGTTGTGATCTGTTTCACTTAACGTTTATTATGACCTCGAGACATCAGATGATGGAAGGAGGAAGCAGTGTTGTCATTTGCGATGTTTAATAAACTTATTCCAGTATTTACTGTACTTAGCACCTTATGCGTTTGTGTATTGCCGTTAGTATGCTAGTAGTTAAATCAATAACGATTTATGATAAATAGGTACTAAAAACATTCTTGCATGACAAAACTAAGTTTTTTAAAAAAATGTTACATAACACCTTCGTCCACTTGGCCCTTCAAATATATTCATTTACAATACCATTTTTTAAATAAATATCAAAAACCAATACAAAATAACTGAAAAAAAATTATTACTTCGAAAACCTAAAAATATAATCCAAGTGTAACGCTTAAAAGCATATTATTAAGATAATAGCGGGCATATTATTAAGAGTCAAACAAATCAATAGAAGTATACGGGAACAATGAAAAATTTAAAATATTAACAGGTGGACAAAAACAAGAAAAAAAAACTGAAACGAACATGTAAACCGAATGGGACCAGATAGGTTAGCAAATATCTGTAAAAACTACAAGCCGTATAGCAGAAGACCCATTGGAAGGCCGCCAAAAAGATGGAAAGATAATATACACTCAACAACGAGTAAAACAGAATAAGAGGCAGACAAACAAGAGTAATCCTAGTCGCGCGAAGCAGAAGAAGCCTTTATATCCACAGAAAGATGGACTTTGGGCTGCTATAAGCAAGTGACGTCCTGTAGGAACCATATTTTTTATAGGGATTGTAAATAAAGCTAATATGTAGATACCGTCAAGAAATTTAAAGTCACAAGTTTAAATACTTCTGTAATTATATCCCCCTTCGTTTCTGTGATTTAACTTATTGCGATTTCTTTCTGTGGTGACATGTTTTAATTTTTGATTAAAGTTCTTTGTTAAACGTCTTGGCTGATATTTTATGTTTTACAATGTTAATTAAAATTAGTTTATATACCAATGAAACATATTAATAGTGAAAATAATTGTGAATCGCTCGTTATAATGCCATTTTTAGTTCTCCCAAGGTACCAATGACACTGATGGCAATCAATAAAGAAAGGTAAATTCTGTATGACAAAAAAAGCAAAAATATTTCTAGAATTGAAACGCTCACATAAATTGCCGTGACACTTTTAATACAATCTGCAGAATGCAATATCGGACTTATTATTTTCTATTGAAAAACGTTGCAACTTACGCTGAACGCAACAACAAGAAATAAAGAAATATTCTTCAGTAACTACAAAATGTAAACGAACTTCAATGATCTCTTTGGAAATAGCGGCCATTGTTATTTCGCACAGCGGAAGGAGAATAAACGGAAAAAGAGGAACAATTATTACTGGAAATTTATGCATTCTCATTTTATAGAATCCAGATCCGTCAAAAAGGAATTGAATTCGATATTAAAATTCCCGCTATCTATAATGAAATCTTGATTGAGAAAGTGTATTGCTATTATAATAAAAAATACTGACGTTGCACAATCTTGGGGGTTATGAAGTCGTGCCTTTTCGGTTATCTGTAGGGATTTCAGCAAGACCCTGCAGCGACCTTTTCATAGATAACTAGTTTCGTTTTATTTTTTTTTCTGAGAAAAAGGCAACGACAGAGTCCATAAAGGATATTACATATCATATTAAGAATTTTATTTGGTCCGTAAGGATTTCCTTCAAATTACTAAACGTATTTCTTTTTTTAAACGAATTAAAATTTAGAGAAAAATTAGATTTTTATATTACTTGGTTCTTTTCACATTAATTAATTAATTAAAATACTTACTTATATACAGTTTTTTACTTTACTTTATTATTATTTTTTATTGTTTCTAGAGGAAGATTAAGACGGTTATTTTCTTATTCAAAACTACCACCAAGACGTAGGAAATCAAATTGATTACATAATGGTAAACAAGAGATTTCCTAATGAATGCCTATCAGTTACTCAGGTTACTGGTAAATTTTTAAACCTAAATACGAAAGGCCAAAGAAAATTTGTTAAAAACACAATGTAAAGAGATAGAGTTGTTGGTACCACAAAAAGGTAAAACAAACAGCTAGTCTTCAAAAAGCCAACACAGCTAGCAAACTGCAAAATTAAATAAGGAACGTCAGCACAAAGTAAAATTAAGAAATACGCATATGGACCAAATACATACAAGAACTCTGGTAATAATAGATCCGAACAACCTCCGACATTATGTAATGACCACTTACCAATTACATTAATCAATCAGATAAAGTGAATAAAGCAATATCACAACTAAAAGATAGCAGAGCTCCTGGACCTGACAATGCTTATACTGAACTCTATATACTGACATACTGAAGCTAGTGTAACACCGACGGTACTCAACAATTAACAAAAATATTCAGTGACATGGATTTAAACGGAGTAATACTAAGATCGTGGCTAAAGTCAATGTTTACTGCTCATCAAAGAAAACAAATTCCGTGCCCTGTAATGATTTCTGGACCATGAACTTAATGAGCCACATAATAAAGTTATTTCTAAAAATCATATATCAAAGGACATATAGAAGCGAAGATAAAATCAGCCATACACAGTTTGGTTTTCGCAACGCAGTGGGTATGAGAGAGGCTCTCTTTAGCATACAAGTGCTATTTTATTTATGTAGAGATGTGAATTGCGATATTTATGCATACTTCATTGATTACCATAAAGCGTTTGATACAGTAAAACACGACAAGCTAATAGAAATATTAACAAATATTGGAATAAACAACTGTGATCTAAGAACTATTATCAATCTTCACTGGAATCAAACATTGTCTATCCGTACAAAGGCAGGAAAATCCCATGATATCAAAATCAAACGTGGGGGCAGAGATGTATATTATAACCCTTGCTGTTTAACATTATACTCTGTGGAAATCTTTCAAACAGCAGTATTTAATGTTGAAGCCGGAATTCAAATTAACGGGAAAATTTACAATGGGAAAAACGGGGGGAAAATTTCTTCTGGTGAAAACTGGCCAACAATCCCTTTAGTTTTTTTTCAGTCCTCGCAACTCCCACTTAAGTCTTTTAACCTAGTTGCTTAGCAAAAGTTAGAGCCGTTTTTTTGGAAAATAATTCACTAATTGGGTCGATTTTTCTTCAGAATTCCTGAAACTATTTTAAAAGGCATTTTTCGAGAATAAGTAATTCAGCAAATTGCGATTAAAATTTATTGACGGGGCTGTATTGGGTATGTCAAAATTATATCCGTTCTTTTCAGTATAGTGGACAGCTCTTTGAAATGTCTAACTCTTTCGCAAGTTCAGATTTTGTTTTATTCCCTTTTTCCATAGCGTTTATTGACTCAATTTATTCCTCTTATTGTTAATGACCAATGTTTTATGATGACTTTAACCACGAGGGTTCAAATTCGGCAAATTCCGATTGTATGGGTTACAGAGATAAACGGATGTACCAGTTTCCGAATTCTGTTCAAGTTATGTATTAGAATTACAAGGGTAAATTCTTCACAATATAATAGGATTGAAACAGAACCAGAGTAAAAGTACGAGTTATTCAGAATTTCGTGTTATCCCGGTTCGAGTTATAAAGAGTCGATTGTATATTAACTTTCTAACATTTTATTGACAAAACTTTGTCGTTTATCTTTTAATGCTTTAACATAAAAAAAACTAACGACAAGTCTTCATTATTCCGAGTAAAAAAATGGTAAAATTCTAATAAATCTCCGTCAAAGGAAACAAGCAACAAGACTAAAAAGATAATATAATGACTAAGGTTAATGGATTAATTTTAAAAATAAAAGAATAAAACAGGCTAATCTGCTTTCAGTCTTTCAGGTCCGACTGTGATATTTATATCAGTAGAAAACGAGGGTGAACAGACTGCCACCTCGGTAACTTCCTAAAAAATTTGGTTAGTATGCAAATTTAAGTGAAAATGGTTAACAAGGGATAAGAAAAGGTCGTTTAAGAATTTACCCTGAGTTTGAAAAAAATTAAGATACAGCAATAAAACATCCAAAAGATAGTCTTTTTTTCATGTTTTTAAATTTAACTCCGATAAATAAATACGTAAGTGACTGGACTTACTTTCTGTATTCAGACATTTCTTTAACAGAGATGAGAAATAACAAATACATTCGTATGTAAAAATAAAGTACATTAAGTTTTCTTGTTGAAGAAACTTGATTAAATAGTACATAAAAATGTGACCTTGATTTGTTTTAATACACTATCCGAATTCTTTTTAAAAATTAAAACTCATGTTTGTTTTCAAATATGACAATGTTTGAATCTAAAAAATTTATGCATTAATTCTGTTCTGTTTCTATTGTAAATTTTATATTACTATGTAATGAATTACTATAAGATAAGAATTTACCTAGTTGCCTCTTAGCTCTTAGTTCCTGTACAGCATACCAGTATATTAAAGAGTGTATATATACAGATAGTCGGTCAGATAGCTCAGCGGGCTGTGCGGCTGCCTCTCATTCGCTTCACTGTCAAATGGTTCAGTGGATGTGGGTTCGAGCCCCAGCTCGGTGTACTGAAAACAAAAAGTCTAACGCTGCAGTTTAAAATTCTAGATGAATCTGCGGCTTAGACTAGGATATACTGAGATCTGATCGGCCTATGGTGGAGCAGTACGGCAAGAGATAAGGGCTTGCGGCTTGGTGATACTCCTCCATAGATCCCTACCGGACGGGCGTAACGCCTAAAAAACCGGATATATATATATATATATATATATATATATATATATATATATATATACAGATAACATTGTTTTGTTGTTCATAGGAATTAAAATTTATTGCAATCCCATCTCTAGAGTACATTTATTATAATGCTCTAAAACTATTTTTTTTTTTTGTTTATTTTTTAGCCTTAATATTAATACAAATAAGTAAGTAAGTAAATAATTAATATGATTTATTGTCACTGAAAATTGTACAAATTTTGTGGACAAAGCTTATAAGAATAAGACAAGAAAGAAGAAAAAAATCAGAATAAGAATCTTTTGTACTTTTAAATAAAAAAAAAACAATAAAATTCTTCCAAACTTAAGCATAAAAAATACTACCTGATTAAAGACTTACAAACTTCCTAAAATGTACCTAACAAATAATAATAATAATTATGAAAGCAGGTTAATGAATTAAAGGCTCAAATATTCCACCCACTTGTGCTAAACATTAACCACGTCTATCATACAGATTTCGACTCATATTTTGGAGTAGGGCTGTTTTAATGATTGCAGAGAAAAAAAGTATTTTTCCCTTAATTCGACTAGGTTTGTGGCCCTTTCAAACTGATGCCTAGAAATGTTTTCTTTAAGAAAACCCAAAAAAAGGAATCGTTAGGCGCTAAGTCACAGGATCTAGCGGGCAATTTAATTGTACCACGTGTACTTATCAGTCGATCAGGAAACGTTTGATTGAGGAAGTCAATAGTTGCTTTAGAGTTGTGAGCCGAACACCCATCCTGTTGAAAATAAACCTTCTGAAAATTAACAGGAAAGCGTCAAACTGCCGGAATGATCTGATTATGTAAAGGTTGGAAATATTTAGTCCCGTTTAGGTTTCCATCGATCAAAAATGGACCGACAATATGGTCGCCTAACATCCCACTCCAAAACTTTAACATTTGTGGATGCTGCGTTCGCACTGCAACACTCAGGTGCTTATTTTCCGAGATTAATACCTTGCAAGAAATGGATTGTGTTTTTATGTAATGAAAATGAAGATTTCTCAGATAATAAAATATTTTTTAAAAAGTGTACATTTTCGTTCTGTTTATCTAACATAAATTTACAAAACTCCATTCGCCTAAAGTTATCTTCTGGAAACAATTCTTGTGTTGGTTGTGTCTTGAAACAGTAATACTTATTTCTCTGGGCAGTTCAAGCATTAACGTTAACTTCCCTAGCAACTTGTAAACTATTGCAAGGTTCACTAACTTCCACAAAAGCACACATATTAATATCCCTGTTTTTACGCTCCTCATCGACAGGTTTAACACGTTGTTCATTACCTTCATGACACTTTTTACAACTGTTAACACATCCCGAAGTTTGAAAATGTTCAATGGTATTGTTAACTGTTGTGGTGGTCTATTTTCGAAGACAACAATAAATAAATCAATTACTTCGTATATCGAATGACCCTAAAAGTACCACGTTGCAAGTTGCACATTTTCTTGAACGTTATACAACGTAATAGGCATCTTATTAATTATTTGTTTATTTTTTGAAAATTTCGTTTGAAATTTTTAATGTCAATGTGAAAAAAACTCGTATCTACTGTGAAATGCATATAGAAGTGGAAACGTGTAACATGTTACAGCGATTGCCATTGTGTTATATGGTCAATTAACCAATGCCGTGATCAATGTTAATTGTTGACCACGTTAATTCGTTCCCTACTAAGAAAGTCACTACTCGAGGGCTAATAGTGAAAAGAGTGAAAAAGATCAAGAAAAACCTTGCTTTTAATGTAAAAACAAAGTAGGGAGGAAATATTTTGTTCAACCACGCAGTGATAAGTGTGATACTTGCGATATGTTACAAGCTGCAATCAAGAGCAATCCAAGAGAACAAAATAATGTAGCGAGATATAAATATATTTATTTATAACTTTACAGTTCGGTACTATCTTATTACCTAACTACCTCAATCATCGTTACCTATATATATATATATATATATATATATATATATATATATATATATATATATATATATATATACAAATTATTCGGTTCGAGAATATTCGGGGGTAGTCCCACCTCTAATTGACGGGTGGAATTTTACAGCGCTCGATATATTGCCGGAAACTTCTCGGTGCTTCGAGATGCAACCGTTACATGGCGATGCCGAAAGCATGTTCGTAACAATAATAACAAACGGCGCTTAGAATTCCACCACCGTAAGGCAGAAAATGCTGGGCGGGTTATGGAAAATAATCAGAAGAACTCTCAAATGCTCAGAAGCGACGTTTTCACTCTTAGTATGGACCCACAACAAGTGTTTTCTTTGCCAGCTCTTACTCACAGCAAGATGTATTACTCAAGACAGCTGAGTGTTTACAATTTTGGTATACATGTAAGCGACAACAATGGAGTTTTTATTTTTATCTGACATAAAGGGAAAACAGGTAGGGGCGGTAACGACATTGTCTCATCTATTTTAAAAGCTATAAAATGAAAAGTTACGGTAAAATGGAAACTTATGTTTTGGAGTGATAACAATGCTGCACAAAATAAGAAGAAGGTACTTTTGTACTTATGGATTTTTATAACTGCTGAAGGTCTCATTGATAAAGTTGAGCAAAAGTACCGTTTGTGGTCATTCTTGCTACAGAGACTTCGCACAGATAGAAAAAAAAAACGGAAGTCACATTGTGAGGTGCCACTAGATTTGCTGAGAGTTATTGTATCTACAAGGCTAGAACTTCCTTATTTGGTATTTATAATGAAAAATGAAGATTTTTAAAAATTTTAAATCAGCAGATGAAAACACGATTACTACAACCAATATGCAAATTTCTAGAGTGCAATGTATTCAAATTGCAAAATCTAAATTTGGAAAGGTTATGACCAAAACAACTCTGAATGATATAGAGGATTGAAAGGAAATTATATATATATATATATATATATATATATATATATATATATATATATCCGGTTTTTTTAGGCGTTACGCCTGTCCGGTAGGGATCTATGGAGGAGTATCACCGAGCCGCAAGCCCTTATCTCTTGCCGTACTGCTCCACCATAGGCCGATCAGATCCCAGCATATTCTAGTCTAAGCCGCAGATTCATCTAGAATTTTAAACTGCTGTGTTAGACTTTTTGTTTTCTGTACACCGAGCTGGGGCTCGATCCCACATCCACTTAACCATTCGACAGTGAAGCGAATGAGAGGCAGCCGCACAACCCGCTGAGCTATCTGACCGACTAAAAGGAAATTACAGTGTTAAAGATAAACATTACAATTAAAAACTTTACATCGTATTTGACTGCACTCAAATGTAGAATCAGATTGACTGCGGACAAGAACAAGATAGATAGAAATATTTTAATATTTTACCATACTTTTCTGAATAATTATTAATTTTAATAAATGCAAATATTGTAATGTTTTTAACATAAGTTAACTATTTAAACATATTATGGATATTTTCATGAACATCGCCCGTTATATAGGGAAACATTTTTTGACATACCTTGTTTTACTTTTTGAAACTTAGAGATTTTATTTGTCATAGTTAATTGTAACAAAATATGAAACAAAATTGTTGACTTACGTAAACCATATTAAATGATGTAATAAACATATTTTTTTACTTTTTTTGGTATTTTTAGTATAATTCCTATTTAGTATAATTTTTATTGATTGTGCATGTTTGTCACTTGGCCTTTTATATATCTTGACTCCTAGTAATATCCTCTCCTCCTCCCAAGTGCCTTCTCTGTTGAGGTTGGCGATCAATATGGCGAATTTTTCTCTGTTCTTGGCTTGATGAATTAATTTATTTCTCTTGTGTCAGTCCAATCTCTGATGTTTCGTAGCCAAGATTTTTTCTTTCGTCCTATGTCCCTTTTACCTTCAATCTTGCTTTCTAATATTACCTGAAAATGCTCAAATTCCCTATGGCGCATTATGTGTCCTAGATATGATGTCTCTCTAACTATGATAATATTGATCAGATGAGAGCGGGTGTTCATTACTCTCAGTACTTCTTCACCCGTAGTTCTGCTGGTCCAGCTTATTCTTAACATTCGGCGGTACATTCACATTTCAATTGAATTTACATAGTAATAGAGACCTCACATAACACTTTAGTGTTCTTAATATTATTGGGACTAATAGCTTGGGTTTACAGAGCATATTCCAGATCTTGCTATTTCAATTCGTCTTCTAATTTCTTTTGAATGGTCTAGTTGACTATTTAGCTCTCAGCTTTGCCCAGGTGTATAAAGCTTTGGGAACTCTGAAGGGTGATATAATTTATTTGTATGTTAGGTGTAACTTGTTCATGGGGGTTTTTGTGTAATATCAGAATTTTGATTTTGGAAAAGGTAATATCCAAGCCCAGCCTGTGACTTTCTTTTGATAGAGGACGATATTATGGTCCTTGTATCTCCAACAATATAAAAACTGTTTGAATACGAGATGTTTTGAAATCTTTGTTTCTAGATCATCCTTAAAAATTTTTGATAGTAATGGGTTTAGAGGGTTACTCATGATAAATCCTGCACTGTTATTTGTATATATCCTACATATTTAATTAGTAACCTAAAAGTAGTCTTGATTTATGTAAATTTTAAGTATATATGAAATGTTAGATGTAATGATTGGATTTGTTGTATTATGTGTTTATATAGATTTTGTTATTTAAATAGATTTATAAATATTATTTTATATATATACAAAATACCTTGTGAATGCGATCCTTTTTATTTACGTAGGTATTACATCAAGATCATTAAATATTAGAATAAGTAAACATAAATCTTATAATAAAAATAGATATTATGATAGAGATTAAATATGTAAGCACGTATCTTAAAATGAACATAGGATTTAATGGAAGGATTCAAGTATAATAAGATTAGAAGAGTACAGGTATGTGAAATAAAATAGTACCGAGCATCAGTCGCTAAGAAATGCCACTTATTACTTTCCTATTTATAGATCTATAAAAAAGAATACTTATATATAAAGCAGTAAATATTAATTAAATGAAAGAAAGAAAGAAAATTTTTATCAGAGCAATTTTTTTGCAATCGCAAGTTCTGGATCAAAATTTCATCGATCGTTTGTTGCAGGTTAAGGATTTCACCCTAAAAAATGGTAAGTTTCGTGTTTTTAGGAATATTTGCACATGATATTTTTTTTCTGTATCTTTTGAAATAATAAGAACTTCTAATTTTCAAAATATTTTGCATGCTTCACGAGTAAATTTACATTTAAAACGATTGAAAACTAAGCCTGAAGTCAACAAAAATTTTTACCGGACGTGTAAAAAATTTTTTTTGATGAAACTTTTTGTGGTAGTAGGAATATTATACAAGAAATTTATTTCAAAGAAACCCATGCAAAAACTAAACACAATCAAGCATTATAATGTAAACAGCTGAAGGTTAAATAAATGAAAAATACTCAAATAGAGAAGATAATAAGGGAAGCTCCAAAAATGACAATACGAAAAAGAAATAATAAATATATAAATAAATAATAATAATAAATAAATAAATAAATAAAAATAAAGTGTAAAATTGGAGACTGGAATCAATTTTTTCTATTAATTTTAATTTTTTTATTCTAAAACTGAACGGACGGACACATGGACAAGGGGACGGACAGACAAACATAAGGAGTAATATTAATTTTTGTTTTTGTATTATTATTTTAGATCTAATTATCATCATCATTGGGTATTTGGGAGAGTAGAAAAGCTTCTAAGAAAAAAAGCCACAGTTCTCTCTAGCGAGAAATATAAAGAAATTTACAAATTGGAGCTGTGAAAGCGCTAGCCGATACAAAGAAGATTGTAATAAAAAAATTTAACAATGGCAAATTCAAAACAATACGATCATTCCAAAACTATTATTTTACCAATCATCATTATCATCATCATTGGCTCCACAACTCATGATGGGTCTTGGCCTGCTTAAGAATAAGTCTCCATTCTCTCCTATTCTTCGCCTAGGTTTTCCAGTTGCGCACTCCCAACATTCTCAAGTCGTCCTTTACCTTATCCTTAAATCGTGCTCTGGGTCTGCCTCTCCTTCTCACTCCATCTATTCTTTGGTTATAATTATGTTTTTGTGGCTCCATATCATTCATTTTCTCTATATGACCTAACCACCGCAGCCGGTAGATTTTGATGGACATATTAATATCAGGTTTTTCATACAGGCGGTAAAGTTCAAAATTCTAGCTACTATGGTTATCTACACCATAATCCACCCTCCTGTACTCCTCTATAGATATGTCAGAGGATTTTACGTTCAAAGCATCTTAAACGTTCTTCATCGCTCTTTGTCATCGTCCATGTTTCCGACACTACGGTGAGAATGGTCTTGATAAGAGTTCTGTATATGACTAGTTTCGTTCTTTTTGTAACTAGGCTTGTTGTTATTTTTTTTTTATTTATAATAGGCTTTACTTGCCATATACATCTGTCTGTTAATTTATGCACTTACTGCATTATTCTAATTAATTTGTGAGCCTAAGTATATAAACTCTCTTACTCCTTCGAAAGTATATGTTCCGATCGTTAGAGCTTCGGGTTATGCTGCTTGTATATAATTTTATACTTTCATATACTTCGTTTTACTAGTGTAAACATCTAGTACCATTCTTTTTGTTGCTGCTTCAAACGACTTGAATGATTCGACCACGTCCGCCTTTCCTCTTGCAATAATGTCGTTGTCATCGGCGTACGCTAATAATTGTACGCTGCGATTAATAATAGTTCCTAGCTGAGACTGGAACGTTCTGGAAACTCCGTTCTGCACTCTAACTTTACACTCGACTCTTGAGAGGGTCGCTTTCACCAATTGTACCAAGTGTACTGGTATCCTGAATTATATCATGGCCTTGTACATTGCGTTTCTTTCAACAGTATCATAGGCACATCTATAATCAATAAACAGGTGATAAGTATCAATGCCATACTCGTGTGTTTTTTTCAGATCTTGCCTTAAAAGGAATATTTTATCGGTCGTTGAACTTTCTTTACGAAACTTACACTGATGTTTACCTATTCTGTCTTCACAATATCACGATAATCGGTCGTATAGAATATATGCCAATATTTTGTATGTTACGTTTAGGAGGGTTATTCCTCTTATATATTGTTTGATCTCCTTTTTGTGGATAGGTACAATTATACCTACATTTAAATCTTCTGGCAACTTAATTTGCTTCCAGATCAGTTTTACCAGTCTACATATACAATATGTCAGGTTTTTTTTGCCATGCTTTAAAAGTGCAGAAGGAATTCAATCTGCCCCATGATTTTCTTCAAATTTTGGTATTCCTTGTATGACTTCTGCTTCTGCTGGGATGTTATCTTTCTTTCTTTCATCGTCAATGTCCTCGAGTTGGATTTCTGATTCGTGGAGCCCTATCTCGTCTCTTATATTTAGCCTTCCTCGCTTTCTGCCCATCTTTCTAGTATCTGGTCCTGTCCTATTTTAGATCTAATAGTTTAGGTAAAAAAAATGCAAATACTCACGTATTTTCGATAAACACCGACTTTCATTAGGCATATCGATTTTTTACTGTTTTTTTTTTTATATATAAAACGGTTGCAATAAAAACAGGATTTCTATAAATGCTTTATCGTTCAGCCGTTGCATAAAAAGTAGTGATATTTTTACAAATAAACCAAGTTTTTAAATGTTTTTACCTTCCATGCAATGGTAGCCGTAAATTTATACAATAAAAATCGATGGCTAAAATAAAAATTAATGGAATTTCTATCGTCAGTTAACCCTCCAAAAATATTAAAATGCTATTAATACGAAAAGTAGTTATTGGTGCAACTGAATGTGTATATCAAATTTGCATTTTAATTGAAAAAGCGTGTAAATGTTTGAATACCTCGATCAAATAAATGTGTATTGGTTCATTACATTATAGTTTAAAACTATTGAGTAAAACGAAACTTAGTGTGAAAAATTAATTTAGTGTTTGTTGGTTTCATTTGTATGCGGCTATTTTATAGCAGGATCGGTAATTACAGGATAAATTACTTTAACTTGCAAACAATTAGGTATTCCGTAAATTTTTGACATTTGGATTTATGAAAAACTAAGAAAAGACTACTATTGTCATGTTACCATTTATACAATGTGAGTTTCAAATGACCGCCTCCTTATCATATTTCAATCTATAAAAGTTCGTTTATATTTCGTTTTCTGGTGTTAATCTTAATATACCTTGATTATGCCCTTTTTTGCCCTGATTTTTTAATATGTAATTCTGCGACTATTTGCCAAAAGTTTATATATCAAAAATTGCGAATCATGATATGTGTTTAAAGTTATAGTTTTATATGCCAAAAGTTGGTATGTCCAAGGAAAATATTATTAAAGATATATAAGTTATTGACTAAAAATGACTATTAAATTAGTCAAATATCCCGAAATTGGGTAGATTACTACCTCTAAGATACGTATTTAGAGACTCTGGGCAAAAAAGAATCCTAATGACAACGGATGAAAATGACTACGACATTTTCAACGGACCCAGAAACCACCCCAACAGGATTTTAAGAGAGTTGAAAGATCACGACATTACAAGAATGGTGCACAGACCGATAAAACAACAACTAACTGAATATAGGAAAAAAGAATAGAAATAAAGAAATGAGATAGTCACAGTGGAGTCAAATTAACGTATTTTAGACAGTGAACACAAAAAAATGGGACAAAACTGCTGCAACCAATAAAGAGATGGATGGTTATATGAGTTTGAATGGCTGCAGCAGTTTGGTTAAAACCTATTACAGAGAGGAAAAAAAGGATGTTAGAAACAGCATAGATGAAAACACTTAGAAAAATTGATGGTAAGACACTATGCGACAGAGCTAGAAGTAGAGATCTACGACGTAGATGCAAGCTGGAGAACATCAAGTTCTGGGTAAGAAATGGAAGAGTAGAATGGAACGATCATATAAGTCGAATGGCAACAAATAGAGTAGTAAAGACGGCAAGAGCCGGTTCCCCAATAGGACGACGATCAATAGAAAGACCACGAAAACGATTAAACAGACAGAGTCATGTGTATATAAAAAGAAGAAGAAGAAGATCTAGAGTGACAATACTACATAGTAACTATTAACTAAGATATGTTTAAAACTTAGTTTATAGTCTCTTTAAATATTTTTCTTCAAATTTAGGCATTATAAAAGTCATAACAAAAACATATGTATCAATACATACAATACAAACATACAAACATACATACATACAAACATATGTATCAATACATACATATGTTACCTTCTTTTTGTACTACCTCAAAAATGTGTAACAAAACATTTTTCTTTTTACCCGTAACTCCAATTGAATTAAAAAATACAATCAATCAACTAAAAAATAAGCCTAGTCCTGGTATTGATAACATATGTGTAAAAATAATAAAACTGATAAGTAATCATATATCGATTCCTCTAACCCATTTAGTTAATCTCTGAATAACAACCAGCCAATTTCCATCCATATTTAAAATGGCAAAAGTTATTCCAATCTTCAAAAAGGATGACCCTCATGATATTTCAAATTATAGACCAGTATCTGTCCTTAGCATATTTTCAAAAGTAGTAGAGAAGGTTGTTTACAACAGAATGTTAAATTTTATAGAAGAATACAATTTATTAACTCCAACCCAACACGGCTTTAGATAAAAAAAGTCAACACTCACGGCTGCATGCAGCTTGTTTGAGCGTATTTATGACTGCTTATACGCTGGTGTAATACCAACAGACTAATATTAAACATTGACAAGACGCAAATTATTTATTTTCATCCATACAACTTATCTAAATATGACTATATCTTAACCATCCATGATAGAAACAATATGTTATCTTCCCTCACTCTACAAAGTTTTTGGGTGTATTCATTGATTGTAATCTCAAATGATCAGAGCAAGTGAATTCAGTGAACATGAAATTGAATAAAGCTTTTTATGCTATATCTATAACTAAAAACACACTACCAATCTCGGCAATAATGAACGATTATTATAGCTAAAATAGGTAAAGAAATAATAAATAAGACTTACTCACAATCAATTTAATTTAACTATCAGACGACCGGTTTCGCTTTCTACAATATGCAAAGCATCCTTAGGTCTCGATACAAAGTTAAACAAATGCTGAAATAATAAAAACCCATATTAGGGTGTTGTCTAATAACGATAAATAAAGTAGATGTTGTAAATTACAATAATTATGCCAATATTACATGTCTGTGGTTTTATTTAAATGAGTAAGTTGAATAAAAGGTATAAAAGTTTTAAAAGTTTAAACAGACAAGGAAAGGCCCATAAATTGTTATAAAATAAAACAATTTAATAACACAATGGTATATTACATCACTTTCATTTAACAAACAATCACACACATATCTCTTCTTCATTGGATCAAATCTATCTCCTCAAGAACTTCCCGTTTACTGTCAAACAACTGCAATAATAGAATTGAGTTCTCCATTCAACAATACATAGTAGTTTCAACCATGTTCTACCATCCATCAATTAATAGAGTACCGGCATGTAAGTAATGTTTATTTTATTTATTTGCTCATTTCATTTATTATTAACATTAATTTATTACAATCAAAGAGACTATTTTATAACAATTTGTGGGCCTTTCCTTGCCTGTTTAAACGTTTAAAACTTTTATACCTTCTATTCAACTTACTCATTTAAATAAAACCACAGACATATAATATTGGCATAATTATTGTAATTTACAACATCTACTTTGTTTATCGTTATTAGACAACACCCTAATATGGGTTTTTATTATTTCAGCATTTGCTTAACTTTGTATCGAGACCTGAGGATGCTTTGCATATTGTAGAAAGCGAAACCGGTCGTCTGATAGTTAAATTAGATTGATTGTGAGTAAGTCTTTTTATGATTTCTTTACCTATTTGAAATGGACTCACACAAGCGACACATTCATGGTTTATTATAGCCTTGCTTACAGCCACATATGCTATAATGTAATTTTGTGGGGAAACCCAGTAGATAGTTACAAAGTGTTCATTAACCAAAAAAAAATTATCCGTAAAATTTTTAATTTGGATTATCAACAGCCTTGTAAACCAGTTTTTATTAAACATCAAATTTTAACTTTCTACTGCCTATATATCTATAAATGTTTACTTTATGCCAAAGAGGAAATCAATACATTTCCAGTAAATTCAGACAATCAATGTTACAATACAAGAAGTGCTGAATCTTTACGAGTTCCTAAACACAGAGCATTCAAATTTCAAAATTGCTTCAGATATATGGGACTGACCTTATACAATCATTTGCCAAAAACTGTGAAAGAAATACCACTTATCTCTAAATAAAAAAAATTGTAAAGATTTACTTTTAAGAAAAACATATTATTCTCTAAATGAATATCTTGAGGACAAACTGCAGTAGGTTCATATTTTACTTGTAAAAATGTTTTTATATATTTTATGTTTTGTCTTTTTTTTACACTGTGAATATTGTTATTCTGTGAATTATACACATTAATGTTTTTATACTAAATTCTGTAGTGACGTATCCTGTACATTTATTTTGGATGTCTTAAAGGATTAATAAAGATGACTATGACTATGACTATGACTAATGAAACACAATATTTATTCAAAAGATAAAAAGATACTCTATAAAATATGGTACAGAAGGCAAATGCTCTACTATCAAGTTTGGGTATGTAAGCCTACGTTGCATATGAAACACCTTATACTTTATCTATCGTGGCATAAGCCGCATCCAGTTGGGTATTCACTGTAGAATTACCAAAAATGCGAATATCTACGTTTTTATTGACTGCTGGTTGACCTTCAAAATAGAAAGCAAGAGTAGATACTCTATACCATTCCTGGTGCACTTTGTGGTGGGAGAAACCGGTTCCAATCAAGGTCGGTCAAGGTCAAGTCAAGGTCATGTGCATGTCAAGGCTACGTAAAAGTCAAGGTCACGCCAAAAAAAATCAAGGTAACGTAAAGATCAAGGTCGCGCAAAGATCAAGGTCACGCAAAGGTTAAGGTCACGTAAAGGTCAAGTCAAGTTAAATGTCATGTAAAGATCAAGGTTATGTTAAGGTCAAGTTCAAGGTCACGTGAATGACAATAAAGGTCATGTCATGATCTATTTCCAAGTCACGGTGACAGTTAATGTTAGGAAAGGTTATTAGTATATAAAAA
Source organism: Diabrotica balteata (assembly GCA_918026665.1). Classification (NCBI taxonomy): domain Eukaryota; kingdom Metazoa; phylum Arthropoda; class Insecta; order Coleoptera; family Chrysomelidae; genus Diabrotica; species Diabrotica balteata. The sequence goes on along the minus strand of OU898282.1, from coordinate 42,444,058 downwards.
CTCTTAATAAAAAAATAATACCTTCTTAATTATTTATTACACTGTTATACATGTTTTTTAAATTTTCAAGCGCAGACTTACACAAATGACAACTGGATTGTGCCGGTGCTGAACCTTCAAGCTCTGTTCTCCACTCAGGACGATTAAAATGCACAAAACATGGCAGACGAGTCTGAACTTCAAAATCTTGAACAGCTTTTGTGGGTAATTTATACCAAGATCGTAGTAATTCCACCGGTTCCACACATTTTCTAAAGTATGGTAGGGTAAAATTTTCTAATTCTGCTTCAGTAAACTTGTACAAAGGTTTTCGCGGATGTTGAACCATTAATTTAGCTTTGTGACAACACTCCATTGCTATTAACCTGTTAATATTCTTAAACATCAAATGTACTTACTTTTTATTTATGTAAATCAAGGTCACCTCTACGCAGCAACTAAGGCATGCGCAGTGTTTAAAATGTAAACTACATAAATTGAGGATTGTAAAAGTGATGTTTAGTAACATTTGGTTCGTCGTAATATAAGTTAAACAGTAAATAATTTTCAGTAGATTAGTAAAATTTTGTTCGTCGTGAGATCAGAAAGGTAATAAATATTTTTTAATAAATATTGTTGCTAACATTATTAATTTTAGAATTTAGTCATGGATTTGTGTTTAGATGGTACAAAGTCTCTCAACGTAGCTGAAGCTGTCCGAAATTTGCAATGGGTATTTAATGAAAAGGCATACGATTTTGAATACGAAGCCGAACGAGCTACCATAAGAACAAGAAGATATACGGTAGAAGAGTGTAACGAAAAATCAGTAATATACCATACGGGTGCGAGAATCTGCGAAGATTATTTATCTGATTTAATTTGCATGTGTTGCTTTTTTAAAAAAATAAAAAATCTAGGGCTGATTGATTTCTTACATCAAATCAAAGATGTTCTACCCAAACCCTGTTTTGAAGATGATGGGGTAGATACTGTAAATACATGTAAATACAATAAATAAATAATATATTTTATTTTGTAGTTTTCATTTCTACACAACATATCGTTTAAACAAGAATTGGAGGAATTTATGAAAAAAATTAAAGAACTAAAGGAAAAAATAAAACAAGTCGAAGACAAGCAAATAATGTTTAAATCATTTAGTAAACTACACTTAACTAAATTTCGCAGAAAAATTAAACCGTATACTATGTAATTTTTGTTAAAATAAATAATTTTAGTACTAATTAGTTGTTTCTTTTACAATATTTATAACTAAGAAATAAAACAAAAATAATATAATATACATTTTTATTTTTGCATTAAAAAAGTATTATACAACCAAAATACATTAGATAAAGCACAAATACATTTTTCACTATTATGATAAAAACAAGCAGGTTTCTGAACTTCTAATGATGGTTGTTCATCCAATTCGTATAAAGGAACAGCAATGTATTTTTTTAAATAATTTTTCTTTTCCAAACCTTTGACGTAAACTGCATCAGCGTTTTGTGTAATATCCTTTAAAATATTTGCAAAATGATAAAGAGGTGTAAAACCAAAATTCCAATCAATGCAGTGATGATTTTTTGTTAACCAAGTTGCCTGTCTGTGTAAATCGGAAGACAACATTCTAATAGGAAACGGAGACTTAAATACATAATGACAAATTTGCGTTCCATTAAAAGCAGCAAGTTCTTTCACTACAAATTTATTATTTTCTATTTTAAACCCTTGAACGTCTATTACCAAATTCATTTTAACAACTAACATTTAGACTATGAAGCAGACCTTTTATTGCTGTCTCACAATTTTAGTTAAAGGATTATAAGAGAATTCTTTTTCATGCAATATCAAGCAATAAGCGGAAACATTGTTTCCTACAGACTTACTAGTTTCAAATTCTATTCTTAAAACAACAGAGCCACTTTGAATTATTTCTTTTTGTCTTGAACAATCAGTATGTACTATAGGGGCATTCTTTTTAAATTCTTCTGGACTGAATATTGGTTGATTAGTTTGAATATGATAATAAGATTCTTGGAAATTGGCAAACATTTCATACAACGTTGCAAAACGGTTAGTGTCAAAATCTAAGTTGAGATCTTGATAAGGATATCGCTCCGAATTTAGAAACATACGGATATTTGTTAGATTGCAGTGATCAAATTTACTCATATCTTTTAGCATTTTTCCTTTTCGACCATCATGGAAAGCTACTACAATGTGTCGAGGACTTTCTAGCTTTGTAGTTGTTTTTACTGGCCAAGTATGACGTGTTGAATTATTTAAAGTGGGATACTCGACCAATTCCCAACTTCTAAATTTAATAGGTAGTTCTATGTTACTACGAACTATTTTGTTTAATCGCAATTGTTCGCTAATATTGGGTAAAATATGAGGTACATTCCAATATAGTTTATTAATTGCAATTTTTGGTTTTTCTGTTTCATCTGTAGCAATAATAGCATCAATATCATCTTTGTCTCGTATCAAGACTAATTCTTGTCTCATGTTTATTATAATTTTTTGAAAATCTTCGAAAAATCCGGACCAAATTTTTAACGGTATGCAAACGTTAAAATTCCCGTGGTTATCAATTACCAGTTTATCTCCTTTTGGAAACCATCCAGCATTTTGTAATAGTTTACTCTGATTTTCATTAAGCGACAAATAATTTTTCAAAGTTGAAATTAAACCAATATTTCGTACAGAATCGATTATAACACCGTTTAACTCATACCTTAATTCTCTAAATAAATATGAAATACCATTATTAATAAATTGAAATTTTGTTGGAACCTGATTTTTATCGGTTAACATTTGACCTTCAATGTAAATATAACTGTTACATGGTAAAGTATAGGCGTCTAAATCTTGGATAGGAATTCTAATTTCATCATTATAGTTTAAATTTGATGTGTATGGTTGATAAGTGTGATACTGATAATCTTCAATGGTTGTATCGCTAAAAGGTTGACCCAACACATGTAACATTTCCATTATATTAAGACTTGATAACCAAGAGATTTCAAAAATTTACGATTTTGAGATGTTAACAGCTTAGATGTTATCCTTCTACTAATTGTTTTAATGAGATGACGTCTTTTATAGGAATGTTTGTTATAATTACCTCGATGAAACTGCAAAACCATTTTACTCAATTTTTCTAAGATGTAGCCGAACAGTAATTGTTTCCTTATTAAAATTAACTAAATTTCCTTGTTGATCTAAAACTCGTACAGTTATGTTGCTTATCGTCTTGTTGCTTACAGGATAATACAAGATGGTTAATGGTTGTTCAACTATTTTATACCCATTAGGAACTTGAGGAAAAAATTGATGAATAATATGCACAGCCTTTCCATTTAAAAAAGATCCAACAGCAATATTACAATCAATACAGATAGTATTAACTTTTAAAATATTCACCACATTCGTGGATAAATGAAGTTTATTTGGTGTAAGTTTAACTCTTTCAAAACCTAGTAAACTTCCTATAGAATTATCAACATCAAAATTAATCCAATCACTACTTTTAATACTAATTCTATTTGTATTTATATCGGGCTTCATACTAATTATGCTAGCGGTTTGAATCATTTCATTTTTAATAATTTTAATAATATCATCAACTTCGTAGGCACCTACAGGAATTTTAAAGGTAAACTCGCTGTTTTTGCCCCACACGAAAACATTATTATGAATATCGACATTTGGAATACTGTTAAAAGTGTCAAAATTTGCAACACCAATTTCATAATTGAAATTCTCATCAAGATAAATGGGAGGATTATAATCATCACTGAGAATTGATGATTCTCCAGTAAGGGTGAATGTGACTGACATGATGGTTCAAGTATAAATGATACTCGCTAATTAATTATAGTAATTAAATAAAAATCTTAAACAGTTTTGACCACAATTAAAAGAATTAAAATTTTGAATGACATCATAGTTATATGCTATAGTAACGTTTCCATTACTTTTAAAATATCGTACTAATTCAGTAGGAGGAGGTAAATTTCCATAACTATCAAAATAAGTAATTAAAGTATCTTGTTTAGCATATGCAGTCCAATGTGTACCATTTCCGTCTTTAGTATCGTGGTTTACTATACCTGATTCATGTTTTCGTATTACATGAGGTACAGAATCACGCATAAAAACTCCACGAAAATGAGGAATATGTAACAAACCAGCATATTTAACAAGATCTACATCAGTCATTGCTCGTTTAGGTAGCTTTACCGGGAGTTTCTTGAATATGGTTTTAAACGGAAACCTTTGCCGCGACGTTTTATTCCGTAACCTTTGTATGGTCTTAAATAAAACCCCGCTCCTTTTTTCGCTGTTTGTTCCATTACCAAATTATGCCTTTGTTGTTCAGCAAGTTTTTCGCGGTCAGCTTTGGCATCATTAACCGCCTTGGCAATTCCAGCTGCACCTCCCCCAACAGCTCCTAACGCTCCGAGCAATGGTAACAACAAAGGTAAAAAACCACCTTTCTTGGGAGCTCGAATAATGCGTTTCTTTTTTTTTTTCAAGGCACCTCCTTTTTTTGGTTTTTTAGAAAATCCCATACCCAATTTACGTTTACCTTTCATTGCTGTCGTTACAAACCAAGCTGCTATCTTTTCACCTAGCTTAGCGTCTTTTGATTTTACCCGTTCCCACGCTTTATTTTCCAAGATTTTATCTGCTTCGTGTCTTTCACTTAAATTTTTATGTTGTGAATACGCAATGTCGTGTGTTTTACATGCAGCGTCTAATGCATTAATTCCTTCGTCCCCTCTCTCTAATCTTTGCTGCAAGTGAGTTCCAGGACCACAAAATCGGTATCCAGGTATATGTGCTTCGAATGGAAGTTTGTTAATGAGACTATTGACTAATCCTTTTCCCTGTCGACGTGTTTTCACTTTTGCATGCTTTACCATTATGGTACTTATATATATATTACAACCTATTTATACTATCAGTTATCACTTGAACGTTATGAAGATCATTCAACAAAAGAATCGTTTACCTATTAAAAATCATGATAATAACGATGAATTTAAAACGGGAAAACATGGTTGTTTGTTTGGAGGTGATTCTAAAAGAGGTCTTATTGTTGGGGCTAGTGGTTCAGGAAAAACCAATGCTATGTTATCTTTAATTGATCATCCTAATGGTTTAAGATTTGAAAATATCTATGTGTATTCTAAAAGTTTACATCAACCAAAATATGCATATTTGCGAACTTTAATTATTCCGATTAAAGAAATAGGTTATGAGGAATATGGTAATGTAGACGACATTATTGCTCCGGAAGATATAAAAAATAATTCTATTATCATATTTGATGATGTAGGCTCATGCAATCAAAAAATTATTCAAAATTACTACTGCTTTGGTCGTCATAGATCCACAGATGTTTTTTATTTATGTCAAACCTATTCAGCAATACCTAAACAACTCATTAGAGATAATGCAAATTTTTTAATAATTTTTAAACAAGATATGACAAATTTAAAACATATATATGATGATCATGTGAATATTGATATGTCCTTTCAAGATTTTAAAAATGTATGTTCTCACTGTTGGAAAGATAAATTTGGTTTTCTAACCATTGACAAAGATTGTCAATTATTATCTGGTCGATATAGAAAAGGCTTTGATGCGTATATTAGTATATAAGCTTTATAATTTACTTATATTTCCTCAGTTATAATGGATCCTCAACTTGCTAAACAACTAATTAAAGGTAGGCAAGCTTTGAAGCAAAAATATAAACGTTTAAAAAGTGGTATGGCTAGTTCACAAATACAGTTGGAAAAAAACTATACACCCATCACTAAACCGATCAAAGAATTGCTTACCGCATTGGAATCAAAACAACCATCTGTTAAACAAGAAATCACTACACCACAATCAGAAAAAGAACTTCTTGGAAGTAAAAACTTAAGTCCTATTAAGAGAGATCCATCCACCTTTAGAAAAATAGCTTTTTTGACACCACCACCTCAATTAAGCAGCACACAATTAGGATCCAGCACCCTCCCTACAGAACCCATTAATTTGATTGAAACCCCTTATGAATCCAGAACGCAATTGAATGAATTTATAGATGATACTATTTCACAATTTTATCAGACCGATCCTGAAGTATCGCATGATTATTTTAATCAATTTACAGCACCACTTCCAAGAGATTTTATTGAGGGAATGGTGCGTGACGTAACAGGTAAATATGATCATATTTTGGGTATATTCTACGATCCTAAAGAAAAAAAGTTTTTTATTGGAGATTCAGAGATCTACTTTGATGGATCTACTATTGGAATAAAAGGAGTGATTTACCCTGGTACTCTCGGACTTTACGAGTTATTATTTTTAAAGAAACCTGTTACATATACTGAGCAAGACATAAGCTACTATGTTGATATTATACAACGGACTAATGCTTACCGTAGGAATAATAATAGTGCTTTACCTATTCGTACATTTTCAAATGATATAAAAGACAAGTGGCTCTACATAGTAAAACCCAACTTAATTGAACCCATACGTCCTAGATCTGGTTCAATACCATCAGGTGTGCTTACGCGGGGAATGTCTTCCAAACGTGGTGGAAAATTAACGTTGAAATCTTCCAAAAGTGGTGGAAAAATGACGTTGATGTCCTACAATAAAAATCCTATTGAGTACAAATATTTTGATGATTTTAATGAGTTAATTGATAGACTACGATTGCTTGTAGCTTCTCAAGCAGTGGGTAATAACGGACACAACAATGAAATTATTTCAATAATTGAGGAATTGCGGGAAAGTGGGGTTATCGCATAAAGTACATAAATATTGCAACTTTTGTTAAATATCATTCAGTGCCAAAATGCCTCTTAACAGGTTCAACCAACACTACCTAACATCTCAAACCTGTGATGTTGATGAAATTGTCTCAGAGCCACTACAATCTCAATTTTACATTTGCCAGCCTGCCGATTATTGTAGTGTGTGTGTAATTACTATTCGTGGACGTAAAGACCTAAATGTTAGCAAAGATTATTTTGTATTGGATGGCAAAAACATTCTATATACTATGTCTGTAACTGGAAAAGTAAAAAATGTTAAATGTTTCCCAGAACCGCTTAAAATGAAGTATAACAGTTCATCAACCATCATAGAAGATTTGGTTGATAACAATGTTTTGACGAAAAATGATGTATTATCATTTCCACTCGTTCAGTTTAAGTCATATAATGAAATTTATGTTGAATTGACACTATCTTGTCCGTTAGTAAAAACGTAAATAAAAGACAATATATATTTAAATTTATTTTTTATTTTTGTGTAATACAATTATTTTGATGATTCTTAATCAGTATTATTAACATCAGTTTCATATAGCACAGATGGAAGATAATCTTTTAGGCGATTTAAATAAGTATCCAGTTCTACTTTTCTTAACAAGGATACAAACCCATGTAGACAAATTTGCTTTTTTAAAAACAAATCGCAAATCTCATACCCTTTTTTATATTTCGTTGACTGGTAAATACAATAGTTGTCATCAAAATATCCTCTTCCATATACTAGTTCATGTTGAGCGTCCCATTCAAGATTAAGAAATGTCTGTTTTAAACTGTTAACACCACTATCTATGTCTGTTATAGAAATCGTTTCTGTATACATATTGAACAACTAACGTGAGTCTGAGTTTTTCTATATATATAGTACATATCCCTCCTACTTTAGTATATAAACAGGTTACGTCAAGTAACTGTTTGCATTATTTTTAAAAATATGCCTTTAAACAAGTTTAATCAACATTATCTTACATTGTCACCTACCTACTCATCAGATGATATTGTGTCAACACCTTTACCACAATTAAAGTCAGCGTTTTATATTTGTGATTCATTTGACTTCCATGTAAAGTGTCTAATTCGTTTAAAAGGAGAAAAGAAAACTAGTCTAAATAAAACCTATTACGTACTCGATAACGGTGGAACAGGATTTAAAAGTCCTTTAACAGCTAAAATTGAAAGTGTTGCACATTATGCAGCAGATGGAGATGTTGATATAAGTTCAAAAACATATAAATTTCATGAGTTAGCCGGTATCACAATTAAAAAAGGTGATGTGATACAATTTAAAATAGGAAAAACAAATAATATCTGTATAGAGCTGTTGTTACAGTGTGCTGTAGAAAAAAATGTCTAAGGCTCAAGTTGTTCATGAACTTCATGCTCCTGCTCGAATTAATTACCCCCGGAGACATGTAATCGTTAAAGGATTGCATGATCTTATACAAGCAGATTTAGCTATTATGAATTCATTTACTAAAGAAAACAAAGGTTATAATTACATTTTAGTTGTAATCAACGTATTTAGTAAATACGTATGGGCTGCACCTGTTAAAACTAAAACTGGAAAAGAAATTACAAACGCAATGAAAGACATATTATCTCAAATGAAAAAAACTCCTCAAAACTTGCAGACTGATAAGGGCACAGAGTTTTACAATAAAGATTTTCAAACATTAATGAAAAAATTTGGAATTAATCATTACAGTACTTTTACTAGCATTAAAGCAAGTATGGCCGAACGAGTAATTCGAACTTTAAAATCGTTACTTTGGAAACGATTTAGTATGCAAGGTAATTACAAATGGTTGGATATATTACCAGAAATTATATCAAAATATAATAATACAAAACACTCTACTATTAACGCCATACCTAGTAAGGTAAACGATCGCAATGCGAAATATATTACTGCATTTAATCATATAAAAATTGTAGATTTTAGGAGATCAAAATTTCAGAAGGGAGATTATGTGCGTATAAGCAAGGTTCGCCATGCATTCAACAAAGGCTATACTCCTAATTGGACTACTGAAATTTTTAAAATTGTTAAAATTAATTTAACTCATCCTGTAACATACGTTTTAGAAGATGAACAACATGAAGAAATTCAAGGATCATTCTATCGAGAAGAATTACAAAAAGTTAAATATCCAGATGTATATTTAATTGAAAAAGTGGTGAAACGAAAAGGAAATAAGATTCTTGTAAAATGGCTTGGATTGAAACAACAGTCTTGGATTAATAAAAATAATGTTGTATAATTTATATATTTTTTTAAATAAAAAACTTATATAATAATGTATTATGTTTTATTCATTACAATAATAAGTTTTATACATTTTATTTCTGTGACTATTACTTAAAATTGGAGAAATACATTTTTCCACTTCTTTGATCCGACGATGAAATCGATACCTATCAGCTACATATTGTTCCCAATTTCCTTTTCTAGAGTCTTGATAAGCAAAATTCCAAGTGTGCAGTATATACATTTTATTATTCTTGTTAAATGTAACTTTTTTCATTTAAGTAGCTCAGGATATCTATAAATAATTTCTACTGCTATGGTGTATACTAGTGGATTTGTATCCTTTATATATTTAAGTACGTTTAAACCAGCATCTGTAATATTACTGCAGTTTTTAACTCCCAATTGCAAAATTTTAAAAGAGATGATGAAATTTATATTTTTATATGCATCCAAAATGCAATTTAATATCGGTGATACTTTCCAGAGTTCCAAAATAGAGCTTGTTCCTAACCAAACTGTATTTATATCCCTTGATATATTAAGCATCCTCAGGTTATTAATATTTTCAAACTGCAACCAAATCTTCTCAAATTTTATTTTCTCTGATTTTTGTGAATAGTGAAAATAAACGTCAATTAGTTCTTTATTCAATAAAAATTGTTTCCACTCTTCATAATTAAAAATGATAGAGCCATTTGTAATTCCACATATTCTGATGCATGGTTCGAAAGATGATCCAAGTATACTTACAGCAACATATTCATTAGGATTTGCTCTATTCAAGTAAAATCTTCTCTCACCCAAGTAAATTCTTGAACTACACATGATGACTGCATTGATTTTACAGTTTAGTTTCTTTTTATGTAGGATGATAGAGGTGGGAATAATACAAAAACAACAAGAACAGTTAAATTAATATTTATTTTTAACGTGTTACAAAATCATTAATGTTTAAAATGTCAGATTTAAACTATAGTGACCCCAAGGAAGGGTATTAAATGAATTATTCATTAAAAATCTTTTATCATCAAAAGGACTTAAACCAATTTTTGTTTGCTCTATACTAAAAACATTATGAGCATCTGAACGAATTAAACATTGAGAAATACATTTTTCCGAATTTTGTTGAAGACATTCTATGTAATCATTAAACGTAATTTTGTTGTTAATAACACAATATTTAACTCCTTTTGATTTTTTTACAACAGTATTATCCTCACATTTATAACTATACATTTTAGATCTTAAACCAACAAAATGCGTTATAATTCTACCACTAGCTTCGTCTTTCATTAAACCTGGAACTTTTTTATTATGTAGGGGTATATTATATGGATTGTTAGGAGCATAGTTACTTGTATCAAATCTATGAATATCAGTACATATAATTTCTTTATACAAGTCGTTACATTTAATTTCAAATATAAAACTATCAGTATCTGTATACATAATTTTGCAATTATTTCCTAACTTTGGTAATATATAATTATAGTAAAATTCATACATACATGTTTTTGAAATATCTAAAATAGACATTCCAATATATAAAGGTTTATTAAATAAAAGCTCAGTTTTTTTCATTTCAATTGCCATTAAATCCGCGTCAAATATTGTTCTGTTATGAAATTTTGGACTGGCTATTAAATTTTTTGCACCATATCGACCTTGCCACTGTCTAGTCAATTTCACAATTCTATGTTTCCGGATATTTTCCATAGTTTTGCCGTAAATACTGTTGATTTTAAGCTTAAAATGATTCTGCTCAAACTTACTTTTAGCTTTAGTTCGAAGTTCTGTATTAAGATCAATATAAGGTTTAAGCCATGCAGATTGTTTAAATTGTAAAACTCTATGAATTTTTGTAATAACCAATCCGTGCGCTATTGCTTGTTTTAAAGCGCGGTAGTGAATAATATAATTTTTTTTATTTGATAGTGTTGTCATTAATTTTGATAACTTTGAACCTGGAGGTATTTGATGTTCTGAACAGAATGGAAAATCTCTATGCAAATCATGTAGTGTTTGCGGATATTCTATATCCACTTCAAGTATATATCCAAAAAATGCATCATCAGGTATATCAGTTACATCAATATTTGTATTAACCCACTTGAAATTACTTATTGGAAGTAGTTGAGACATTGCCCAACCATATAAATTATTAACATCAACATAAAACAGATATTTATTTGGTTTAGTTGGGTCATAGTTTTTCATATATTTATTATTAGCCTCTGAATATCTTGAACAACATTGACTAATACCACCACGAATTCCTTTTTCTATAAATAATATCATATCTACATCACCTAATAGCTCCAATTCACATTTTGTGTACCAAAGCATACAGTCAAAGGAATATCCGGGTATCGTATAATACCATGCTGGATCTAAGCCACTAGTTCTGTGACCTATGTCTCTAAAATTTTCAAACACATCTGCTAATAAAAATATATCTGTTTTTAAATATAAATCTGAATATTCTCCCAAATTTTGTATATTGAATTGTTTCCAAACATTAAGTGCATGTTCATAGTTTTCATTAGGTAAAGCTTCATCATTTAGTTTGTTATAAAAATGTTCTGGTGATGGTAATTGCGTTTCATCGAGTTTTTCCCATTTATCAATGTAATCGTAACAAAATACACCTTTTCGTGTAAGTAACTGAAATTTAGAGTCAGGTAGGTGTTTAAATTCATACTTTAAATTCTTTAACTCTTTAATATCTACTGTAGATACTAATTCATCAAGAGATGCACCTAGAAATCTAAGTGAATCAATAAAACGAAATTTAATATCATTTGGTAAATGTTGAGTAAAGGAAATATATTTTTCTTTGTTTATGGGTAGTAATGTAATTTTGCCTCTTTTTGCAAGATCTCTTATTATGAAATGCGAGTCATATCCAGACAAATTATGAAAGCACACAGGTACTACAAATAGTTTTTTAAAATTCAAATTACATATTTCATGTGCAAAACCTCTAAAATCACCAGTAAAATGATTATGATCTCTTACAATGATATCTGTATATTTAAAATTATTTTCACAAATATGACATTTTTGAGCATATATTGTATTAGGTTTTATTTTCATAGGAACTATATTTTTTATTTTTGATTGAATTATTTGAGCAACGTTTGACATTTCATTTGCAAACCAATCCATACAATCAACTCCACGATAGCTTTTAAAAAATGAAATATTATTGTCATATTCACATTTTACAAAATATCCGCAACTAAATGCAGTATGCTTTTGATACTTTTTACTTTCTACAGATATATCAAGAGGTTCAAGCATTGATTCAAAATCAGCATATATAATAAATGGTGTTCGTTGTTTATAAATAAAATTTTTAAATTTAATTATTTTATTTTCGGGAATTACAATTTTGTAGTCATTCATTTTTTCACATAAAATTAAATGTTTGTTAAGCCGTTCTTGATTAGTAAAATAATTTAAACATCTATCACATATAATTTTTTTATGACCATCCTTATTTAGTTGACTATTTAATAATTTAGATAAATTTTTAATCCAACAATAATGATAAGTAATATTAACTTGTTCATTGTCAAGGGGATCAGGAGTATCATAATCGTTTAACTTTTGAAAATATAAATTTTGAATCATTAACAAATTAACGTGTTGCTGTAATTTACTTTTAGATAGACGTAACGGAGTTATATTAAATTTTTTTCCAATTAGTTCTAAACCATAAACATTTATTGAAATATTATTTAATTTTTCAAACACTGCTATTTTATTAAATTTAATTGGAATTTCAAGTCCTTCCAAATTTAAAACTTGACTATAATGTGGATACGAACTGATCCGATTAACGGATTGATTTGCTGGATGTAATGCACTTACTATGCTCCAGTAAAAACAAGCTTCATCAAAATTTCTAACGTTTACACAAGCTTTTTTATTAATAATTTGTTGAGGTAATTGAATATAACTTGAACCATTTCCAATTTCATACTTATTAATATTAATCTCTAAAGAAATTACTTTACTTAATGCCCAACCTGAATCACGTTCTTGAAACTCTGATAATTTATTTAAAATAAAATCAACTATGTGTTCATAAAACCATTCATTTAAATTAGTAGATTTATCAATGATTGCATATGGTGTGTGAAAATATTTAAAATCTATCGTTTCTTCATCATCTACTGTTTTTTTTATAAACTTGCCACAAAAGGTACTGTTAACCTTAATTATGTTAAATCTAGATAAAATTAACAAAATTTTACTTTTAAATAAAGACATAGCATCATTTAAAAACTGTAAAACATCTTTATGTTTTAAATTTACTATGACACCACTTTGAATCCTTCCATGATAAACTGTGGCTAAATCTTCCCATTTAATTGTATAATTATTATCTTTTAATTCTTTAAGCTTATTATAAACAACTGTTAAATGACTTAATTTTGTTTGCCACATGCGGATATTTCCGATTTTAAAATTTTTTGTTTTTAATGCTTTAAAACATAAACTAATTGCAATATCAACATGTTTAAGCCATGATTCAATTTCCTCAACAGTAAAATCATAATTTTTTTCATAAAACTTTTTAACTAGTTTGTTTACATCATTAGCAAGCCTTTCTGACATTTTAAACTAACACTCACCTTAAGATTTTATAAATTTAAATAAAGCTGCCGGATTGCCTTTGCCTGTGTCCTTTTCTCCAATGAATACTAGCGAATACCTTCCATTTCCCAATTCCAAAATATGATTTTTAAGCACCTCGGTAGATCTAGGTGGTAAAAACACAACCTTATCATCCAGTTCCAAAACAACAGAATCTCCAAATTTCGATGCAGTCACCTTGGCTTCAGAAATTTTGTATGGAGTATTTATTTGAAGTTTATTTAACTTTATAATAGGTTTTCGTTGTCCTTCTAAAAGAAGAAACTCATTTAGTGCTTCTAAATCCATTTTTCTGAAAACGTATCATAAATTACTAAACTGTTAACACTTGAAACACTTAACTTACCGTTAAATAACACACAAAACTGTTGAATAACACACCGAGTTAAATTTAAATATTACTGACAGAGATACTTAACGTAATGTAATACTTTCAGTGAAGACTTTCAACTTAATCTAAAACGATGTTGCTTCAGCCTTTTATAGCAAATCTCACAACACACGTTAAGGATATCCGGTGTTAACCTTGATGTTGACCCTAACATCGACATATACGTCAACCTTTACATTTGACCTTTGACTTTGACCTTTGACTTTTGACCTTTGACATTGACCTTTGACATTGACCTTTGACCTTGACCTTTACCTTGACTTTGACCTTGACCTCGACCTTGACCTTAACTTTGACCTTAACCTTGACCTTGATCGTAACCTTGACCTTGACATTGATATCGACCTTGACCTCGGCCTTGACTTCAACCTTGACCTTAACATCGACCTTGACTTTAACATCGACCTTGACCTTGACCTCTACATTGACCTCAACATTGACCTTGATTTCAATCTTGACCCTAGCATTTACCTTTGACCTTTATCTTGACTTTGATTACGATACTGCTTTGACCTTTCAATCCCCACAGTTCAACATTTATGCTAAGATTTTCTCTATTTGCTTTTGTATAAATTTTCTTATCTTTCTAATTACACATTTTTAATCTGAATCACCCTATTCGAGATAATATTTTGAATAACTTATAAGAATAGACATCTTTATAGGCACAACATGTTTTTATAGATGTCTTTATAGACATCACACTATTTAGCTACAAAAGTAAAGGCACAAGTAAATATAGCCAGAGTCTTAGGTTGTCTGAATAAAACAATATGGAGAAATAAAAATATTGGAAAAGATGTGAAAAGCAGGATTTACAAAACAGTCATCAGACCAATAGTGATATATACGATAGAAACATGACCTGACACAGAAAGGATAAAAGAGTGTTAGAAACATCAGAGACAAAACATTTAGAAAATTGATGTCGAAACACTATGGGACAGAGCTAGAAGTACATATATAAGACGGAAATGCAAGTAGAACAACATCAAAGGGTGGGAAAGAAATGGAAGAGTAGAATGGAATAATCATGTAAGCCACATGACAACAAATAAAGTAGTAAAGACGGCGAGAGACGGTTTCCTAATAGGAAGTGAAAAGACCACGAATACGGCTTACGGAAGATACACTTAAAACAGATAAAGTCATATATACATAAAAGAAGAAGAATTTCTAAAAAACATCAATTGAATTACCTTGTATATTTTAAAAAGTATTGTTTTACATTCCTAAAAGTTTTATATATACTTCTTTCATTTGGATCACTCTGTAAGATAATACAGAATACGGAACACATGACAACAAATGAAGTAGTAAAGACGGCGAGAGACGGTTTCCTAAAAGGAAACGAAAACACCACGAATACGGCTTACGGAAGGTACAATGAAAACAGATAAAGTCATATATACATAAAAGAAGAAGAATTTCTAAAAAACATCAATTGAATTACCTTGTATATTTTAAAAAGTATTGTTTTACATTCCTAAAAGTTTTATATATACTTCTTTCATTTGGATCACTCTGTAAGATAATACAGAATACGGAACACATGACAACAAATGAAGTAGTAAAGACGGCGAGAGACGGTTTCCTAAAAGGAAACGAAAACACCACGAATACGGCTTACGGAAGGTACAATGAAAACAGATAAAGTCATATATACATAAAAGAAGAAGAATTTCTAAAAAACATCAATTGAATTACCTTGTATATTTTAAAAAGTATTGTTTTACATTCCTAAAAGTTTTATATATACTTCTTTCATTTGGATCACTCTGTAAGATAATACAGAATACGGAACACATGACAACAAATGAAGTAGTAAAGACGGCGAGAGACGGTTTCCTGAAAGGAAACGAAAACACCACGAATACGGCTTACGGAAGGTACAATGAAAACAGATAAAGTCATATATACATAAAAGAAGAAGAATTTCTAAAAAACATCAATTGAATTACCTTGTATATTTTAAAAAGTATTGTTTTACATTCCTAAAAGTTTTATATATACTTCTTTCATTTGGATCACTCTGTAAGATAATACAGAATACGGAACACATGACAACAAATGAAGTAGTAAAGACGGCGAGAGACGGTTTCCTGAAAGGAAACGAAAACACCACGAATACGGCTTACGGAAGGTACAATGAAAACAGATAAAGTCATATATACATAAAAGAAGAAGAATTTCTAAAAAACATCAATTGAATTACCTTGTATATTTTAAAAAGTATTGTTTTACATTCCTAAAAGTTTTATATATACTTCTTTCATTTGGATCACTCTGTAAGATAATACAGAATACGGAACACATGACAACAAATGAAGTAGTAAAGACGGCGAGAGACGGTTTCCTGAAAGGAAACGAAAACATCACGAATACGGCTTACGGAAGGTACAATGAAAACAGATAAAGTCATATATACATAAAAGAAGAAGAATTTCTAAAAAACATCAATTGAATTACCTTGTATATTTTAAAAAGTATTGTTTTACATTCCTAAAAGTTTTATATATACTTCTTTCATTTGGATCACTCTGTAAGATAATACAGAATACGGAACACATGACAACAAATGAAGTAGTAAAGACGGCGAGAGACGGTTTCCTGAAAGGAAACGAAAACACCACGAATACGGCTTACGGAAGGTACAATGAAAACAGATAAAGTCATATATACATAAAAGAAGAAGAATTTCTAAAAAACATCAATTGAATTACCTTGTATATTTTAAAAAGTATTGTTTTACATTCCTAAAAGTTTTATATATACTTCTTTCATTTATATCACTCTGTAAGATAATTTGAGGTGCCTTCAATTTTAATTGTCTAGTGTATGTTAAAAACTATTATTTGTATCAATAAAGTCCTAAAAAAATTCATAATTATACATTAGTCTATGAGATATTAATTTAATTAACTTATATATAAATTTAATTTTGATTACCTTGTATATTTTAAAACTATTATTTCTATTAGTGAATGTCTAAGAATTTTCATTTTTTAAAATTTGATATTAATATAAATTTTCGATGTAAATCACCCTATATTTTTAAGTTAACCTTTTCATCGCATATCGGCCGTTTAAATCAAGAGAGTACATCAAGAATTCCTTAGTTGGTGCGGTCGATTGCCTTGAACGTAAAATGTATTTCTGATAGTCATTGACCTAACACTAATAAATTTCCTTTTATGTAAGACATATATGGTATTAGGTATCTATGGAAAGCTGATTTTTTTCTTAATTACAATTTATATATATTTTTTAGAACGCCTTTTTATGCTTTGAAGATAACGCTTTAAACTAAATTTATTTGCATCAGGCTAGTTACGCGAATATAAATCTATCGCGATTTTAACAAAGGATGATTAGCGGTCATTGACTAGAATCTTAAAAATTCAATTTCTTTTTAAATATATATACTTTTAGATGTAAATATTGCTGTAAAATAAAACAGTTGCATTAACTTTGGATTGCATTTCTTTTGAATTCTTATTTGCAGTCAATGTTTTCTGAAAGTGTATTCAATTAAATTTTTATTCTTGTTACAAGTTACTAGACCTTGGTACTTGTCGTCCTTTATAGTACATTTTATTTTTAAAAATAAGCAGATCTTGTTTAAAATTTCGTATTTAATTTAATTTTTTTATTCTTGGTAAAAGTTATTAAACCTTGGTACTTGTCGTCCTTTATAGTAAATTTTATTTTTAAAAATAAGTAGATCTTGTTTGGAATTTTTTCTCTTTGGTTGTATATATATTAAAAGAGAGGTGCATTTACATTATCAGTCTTCGAATAAAATTGAAAACCACAAACCTACAAAATGCCAAAAAATTTGAAAATTCAACAAAATATTGTACTTAAAAAAGCCAAGTTAGAAAAAGTGATGTCAGAACCAAAACCGCTGGAAAATCAAGTCCAAAAAAAAGCTGTAAGTATTTTCTATTTTGTATTTATTGTTTTAATATTATTTTTTTAACTCGCTTAAAATATGTTTAGACACCTAAATTGTTTTAACATTCTGTTTTCTATATTGTGGTTTTATTTTTTTTAAAGTTACTTTTTATCTTACTTAAAATCTATATGTTATTATTTGGACGCTATATTAAATTGTTTTAAACATTCTATTTTTCGATGCTATTTTCTAATTAATTATTTCGTTAGTAAAATTGTAAATTTGTAAAATTATGTTGTAAAATCTATTTAAAAGTTTAAATTGTTGGAAACATTCTGTTTTTTAAATAAATTATTATTCTAATATACTTTTTTTTGTCTTAGATTGATTTAACATTAGAGGATGACATGCTGAATGACCTTTTGAAAACAATGGATGTGTTGCAGCCTCCAGTGGCAGCTTCAACGTCTTCTTCTTGTTCTTTTTCCTCCAAGGAAGAAGAGGACTGGACTCCGAAAAAAGTTCAAACTTTTTTTAACGTCTTGGAAGAAAGGTATGCCGTAATTTACGGTGAGTTTCAGTCTTTTTGTTTGTTAAGAGACAAATTGAAACAATTCGAAAAAGAACAAGAAGAGTTTTTGAAAGGTAAAAGTGCGATTGAAAATGAAATTAAAAAACTAAATAGTGATTTAAGTACATTGACGGAAAAAAAAAAGAAAAGTGAAGTGATGATTAAAAACATTAAACAAGACATGGACATAATTTTTAGTAATTTTAAGAAATAGTTATTTTGTATATATTAGTATATAGTAATTTATTTTTAGTTTTTAGTAATATTTAGTAGTAATTAGTAATAATGTTCATTAGTTTTTAAGTTTCTAAAAATAAAATTTATCTTTCTATACCTTTTTTTATTTATTAATTAAGTAGTAATTATGCAAATTGGTTTTAATGGTTAAAATCATATTGTAGTTAACTATTTTAAATGGAAAATAAGTCACAATTTCATTTAAAATAGTTAACCATAAGAATATAATTTCAAACATTATTATAATCATACTAATTAAATAAATCGTATATGTTTATATATACCTACTGGTAGTTAAAAAATGTGGAAGCGTAAAACAAATATATGCTTTGCCTGAAGTGTGAACAGTTATAATTATTTTACCATACTTATTTTGTTCAGAGGCGGCTTTTAATTCAAAAGGTATTTAGTTAAAAGGTTTTACTGTTTAAAATTTGATTTAAGCATAAATCAATTTCAGATTATACAAGGTGGAACATTGTCACAAACCAGAATAACTGCTACTAAATTTAAAAAAGTTTTATTAGATTTATAATATTTAAATATACACATCGTTCTCAGGTTGTACAATGTGGAATAGAATACGTTTAAATAACTGATACTAAAGTTTAAAAAATTCATATAATTTATATAAGGTACACATAGATTGTCCTCACATTATGCAGTTATTACAACAAAGAACATATCCTGCTAACTTTAGTAATGAAACCACATCACTGTATATTATAGTTTATAAGTTTTACTTGTAATACATAAGGTGTAGGTGGAAAAGGGTACTTTAGAGCCGAAATAATTTGGTATAACCGGGAAAATTGTAAACTGGAATAACTGATATAATTAATTTCTCCCACCAAATTGGTTACAAACCGAAATAATGTTAGATATAAAGGTTAAAGAATAAGTTAAGGTAAAAAATAGGTATTAAAGGTTAAAGGTCAAAATTAAGTAACAAGGGTTAAGGGTTAAAGGTTCAGGGTCAAAAATCAAGTGTTAAAGGTCAAGGGTCAAAGATTAAGAGTCAAAGATGTTAAGGTTTAAAGATCGAGGGTAAAAGATCAAGTGTTAAAGGTCAAAAGTCAAAGATTAGCGGGTCAAAGATTGAGAGTGAAAGGGTAGGGGTTAAAGGTTGGTCAAAATAACCGGTTTAACCGGTTTCTCCCACCACAAAGTGCACCAGGAATGGTATAGAGTATCTACTAGCAAGTTTATTATTTGTTGTAATAAATATGTTGCAATGTGCCTTCAAAATTATTTAATTGGGTAAGTAAGTTCGAATTCCATCAAGAACAAGGTTTGGGACAAGATTGCATACTATCTCCACAGTTATTTGATATACATATATGAGGAGCATATTATAAAAAAAAGCGCTTGAAGAAAGGAAAATGGCATTTCAGTAAATAGCCGAAAAATAAACAACCTACATTTTACAGATGACAGAGATCTTCTTGCAAATAGTTAAGAAAAGTTAATTTATCTCGTGCGACTGGTTAAAAGCAAAAGTCAAATATTTGATCTGTAGTTAAACATATCATAGACAAAGATCGTAATAGTATATGAACTCCATAGCAATCGTATACACATAACAATGATTGACCAGTTTGAGGTTGTGAGCTCACGCAAACAGAGTTTTTATTTCACTCTGTATATTATAAAACCGGAAAGCATTCTTAATCTTATTTTATTCCTGATATTGATAATCTAACCATTTTGGAGTCTCTTTATAATAAACAAATTGCTCTTTCGTTTGATATTGGTTCCTCCTAGATAATTACGCATGAAATAAATAAGACTCTATCCACTTAGGCTGGTGGAAAATGTATACTCGCGAGAGCATGAATTTTTTAATTTTATCATCGAGAACTTAGATGTTAACAACCGTCAGGGTACGATAGAGTACGTAGAGTCCCATAGATGGGAAAATCGATAATGTAGTGCAGTACTACGAATATATAAGTACCATAGTTAAACAGAATAGCCATGTTAGTGTCCAACATCCGTAACGAATAGGCACTATAAGAAGATAGTTAAAAAAAGATAAAATAAAGTGATTAGTTTTGTGCCTTAAAAATGTTTTTTTGTATTTTGTATTGATCATTTTTTAGAATTTTAAGTAAAACAATTTCAAAATACTTTGAATTTACGCATGGGGTCCCCAGTGACCTCGTTGT
This sequence comes from Diabrotica balteata, assembly GCA_918026665.1. Taxonomy (NCBI): domain Eukaryota; kingdom Metazoa; phylum Arthropoda; class Insecta; order Coleoptera; family Chrysomelidae; genus Diabrotica; species Diabrotica balteata. The sequence continues at coordinate 42,423,041 of OU898282.1, read as the reverse complement.
GTTATGAGGGCTAAAAGTAAACACGTAGCGAATTTAGCCCTTGCATGTATATAATTTTGGAAACACAAGACTGCCAAAGTGTTAAATAAGTACCGCACCATACTTTACAGTGCTTTTCAGATTTTTATTCCGTTTTCGTCAGATACTAACTGGGCATTATTACCATCTACATTTTAAAATATTTTTAACCAAACAGATGTTTTTATACTAATATTTTTTGCTTAACATTCTAGTTAATTGTACATTAGCATGTAATACAAAATATTGTTTAAAGAAAAATATAATAATATCAGCAGCATATTATAATATGAGCAGAAAAAACCAAATGTATGACAACACATTATACACATTACGACGTAAAATCGAGATTGATGGTAAAATAATAAAGCAGGAAGCAAGGTTTAGATTTTTTGGAATACATATATGTAGCTAGTTATGGAGATGTTGAAGAAGAAGTACGAGAACAAAACTTAAAAGCAACTAAAGCGGCGGGGCACAATCTGGAAGAACGAACACCTAAGATAAAATACAAAAACAAGAATCTACAAAGCAGCAATTAGACTTATATTAACGTACACGGCGAAGACAAGACCTGACACATCTAAAACAAGAAGACTACTAGAAACAATAGAGATGAAAATACTCTTACGACGAATATCAGGAAAAAGTCTGTTGGATAGGGAGAGAAGCAAAAACATAAGAAAAGCATGCAATATAAAAGACATAAATGGATGGGTGAAAAAACGAAAACAGGAGTGGAACCAACACATCACTAGAATAGCAGAGGATAGAATAGTACGAATAGCAGGAGATAAGTCACCAAATGGACGAAGAAGTATTGGCAGACCAAGAAAAAGATGGTGCGATAATGTAAACAATTTAGGAGGCTAATATTGGAGAAGAACCAGACTTTAGAACCTACAAGAAGAAAGAAGAAGAAGAAGAAGAAGGAAAATATAATAAAAACTAAATTGAAATCTCTTTACATAATATTGCATGCGTTACAATTATTACGCGTTACATTACCTATTCTAATAATATACTGAACAGTAACAGAACTTTTATTTAACTCGTTTTATCTTGTTTTCTAGGAAAAATATCACAAACACCTCTAACCTAAGACTATATGATGACAACCTAAAACGTGTAACGTCAATAAAATTCTTGGGCATGACATTCGAAGAAACTCTAAGCTAGAAACTTCATATTATATAATATTACGCATATATTAATACATATAAGATAACAAATTTGATCTTATCTTGTCACAAGCGATTAAATCTTCTAAAAACTCTGGCCAGTAAAGAATGGGGTGCGAATCGCCAAACACTTTTAATATTATACAGAACATTAATCAGATCAAAATTAGATTATGGATCTACTGTGTATTCTACAGCCACTAAGACACTGCTAAAAAAACTTGACAGTCTTCACAACCTATCTTTCAATTCATCGAAAGTATTTATTGTGAAGTTGGTGAACCGTCGCTAGAAGACAGAAAACTTTATGTAAGTGTAGCATACGCCGCAAAAATCAGGTCTAACCCAAGAAAACCTAGAATTCACAATGGTTTTACAGAAAAATTCCCAAATCTCTTTATGAATAAGCCAAAAACTGCCAAACCTTTCTACGCAAGAATTAACAGCTATTTAAATTAATTACTTAAGCATTCCGGGAACTACACGTTCCCAGACTGCTTTTCTCACAATCGTCCTCAATTCCTCCATGGCAAATAAAGAACCCTCAGTGCCTAACCCACCTCATTTCTTTCGAAAAACATTCAACAACTCCACAGTTAATCAAATCTGCCTTCAACGATATGCTTCACAACTACAAGGATTATGCACATATATACACAGACGCATCTAAATAAAATGAAGGTACTGGTTCTGCAGTCATAACCCCAACATCGACAAATAAATATTAACTCCCTTCAGAGTACTCCATTTACACTGCTGAACTATATATGCTATATACCAGGCCACCCTTGCTGTCAACGCATTCAATAATACCAATTATATTATTCTCATAGACTCTCTAAGTTCTGTACAGTCAATCCAGTATGTATATCCAACTAATCCTTTAGTCATCAAGATAAAAGAAGAAATGCACACCGCTGAACTGAATGAAAAAAAACATTATATTATTCTGGATACAATGCCATATTGGAATTCCAGGAAATGAACAGGCAGACAATGCTGCAAAAGAAGCTGCAAGTATGGGAAGTGTGGGAAGAAAAGTGGAAAGTATCATCGGCCAAGCTACGCGATGTTAAAAAATCGATAAAACCCTGGCCCACATTACCAACAAGTCGGAGAGACCAGGTAATATTAACGCGACTCAGACTGGGTCATACGCGATTAACTAATATCTACGTGTTCTCCAACCAACAAGAACCAAGATATGACAACTGTGATGAAAAATTAACAACCAAACTTAGGTATATTAGAGAAATGTCCAGCACTAACGCCGAAGCGTATGTTGTTCAATATACCAAACAAACTTAGTGATATTTTAGGTCTACAGTACTATATTTCAAACATAAAAAGTTTCTTAACCTCAATTAACGTTTTAAATTCTATCTAAACTAACATTATAAATGTAAAACAAATTATTGTTTACTATCATTTTTTCGCTAATAGCAAATTTGGCGATTTTTTTAATAAAAAAAAGAACTTTCATTTAAAATATAAAACACCCTTCCGCAAAGTAAGTCTTAAGTTTTAAATTGTGATATTAAAACTAATATTAACTTTTTCTCAATTTATTCTAGCAAAAAACTTTATTATATTTTAAAAGTACTTTATAACTTCACCATCGTTTAAAAAGAAATAAAAATGACGAAAAAGTCTGAATCCAACTTTAAAGCGAATATTACCGTTCAATTGAGTTCATGAAAAATCAGAGGACCTAACTGGTAGCAACCGTAAGTTGAAAAATAACGAGATGTAAATTGATTCTGGCATTGGGATTGCTGAACTTTGGCTAAGACGAATCATCCGAATTGTAGTTAGGTTAACCTTCTTTTCTCCGAAATGAGAAAGAGAAGGAGTCGTATATAAAGGAGATATTCTTAATTTGGACCGTTTGAAATGGAAATGGAAACGACCGCGTGTTTTGTTTTTATTTAGTTGAATAAAAGAAAAGCGGTTTAAGATAACTAACTAAAGAAAACTATCAGTTGGAAAAAGACGTTATTTTTCTTGCTGTAAAAGCGATTTCTATATGTGGTGAATGGTTAAAAGAATTTTATATCGTATTTATATTTATTTTACATATTTATAACTGTTTCGTATTATCAAGTGGTGATTACTATTTTTTTATTTAATTAGATAAACCTATAAAATATATAGGACATAAAAACAGGTATAAGTATAATGATGCTTAGGTAATAAATATATTTATACAGTATGATGCAATTAAAAAAAAAATACGAAAATTAATTTTGTGACGGGTAGCTCTGATATTCAACAAAGAATATGAAAGGGAAGCAGAGCTTACATTTTACTCGCTTAGGTGTTTCGCTCCAAAAACACACACTGGAATCAAAAATCAGGATCTGAAAAACTATTATCAGGCCAATAGCAGGTTATGAATGCGAGACATGGGTGATGACAGAAGACACCAAGCGAAAGCTGAAACTCTTCGAACGGAGTCCTAAGGAAGATATTTGAACCTATTAACAAAAACGGAGTACCGATATCCAGATACAACCATAAACTCTAACAACTATTTAAAGAGGCACTAATCTCAGAATTCATTAATTTCTAGAGACTTTGATGAGCTGGTCATATAGTGAGAATGGAGTTCAGAAAATTTCAAAAATAGCCCTAAACAACAAAAAGCGGGGCACAACACCAAAATGAAGGCCACAGAAAAGATGGGTGGATGAAGTGACAGCGGATACGCAAAAGTTGCTAGACGTGAGAACCTGGAAAAGAGAAGATCGACGCGGGACCAGCAAAGTTGGAGGCATAGTTTGGAAAAGTCCAAGGCTCGATTTGGGCTTGTTCGCTATTGGAGAGAGACAACTCTCATAAACAGCAAGCTTGGTAAAAAACAGGTTAAATTTAATTAAAAATATATTCGACAATAAATAACCAAATAAAATTGGATCCTAGGTAATATGTGTAAAAAAAAATTAAATTGTCAATCTTGGTTAAGGTATCGACGGCGCTATGACCTATGTTGGTACATAATAAATATAGTTACGGTTAATATTTTAAGAATTGAAACAAAAATACGATGCGTTAGTACGCACATGTGCGCTAAAGAAAATAAAGAATTTGGATTAGATGTGAACAAATCGATCAACACTCGATTCGATAAGGAGCGGAAAGTGACAAATCAACACTTAGTTACGAAATGGTTCCATCTTAGATCACAGCTATAAGAGTGGTTTCAGTAGCTGCGACTACATAAACACTCTAGCAGAAGTGGTTGGTCTTCGGTCTAAACCTTAGGGTCAATGGGGTTGTTCCCTGACCAGCACTCTAATGGGACTCCCAGAATGAATGGCTTAATAATGCTGACTTATGGGTGATCACCGGCTGTGTCATATTACATGCTTTGATGAGAACGAGAGAGAAAGGACATTTCGGAGAACTAAGGAAATCAAAGAGAGAAGGAGAGAACGTCAGAAGCGAGCAGAGGGACATATCGATTGGGGTGTGGCAGGATGAGTGATATGCAACAGGAGATGTGGCACAGTTAATGACGTCACTAATACCAAATTTTCGGAGCTGGCTAAACTGCAGGCACAGGTGCATAGACTATTATCTGACGCAAGGGCTCACAGGACACAGGAGCTTCTATAGCTATTTCCACCACAGGTTCAAAAAGACCGAATGGGTCAACTGTCTATATTGTGGGGATTCGGATACTGTTACATACCCTTTTAGAGTGTGTCAGATCGGTAAGAGAAACGAATGAGCTAGAGAGAGTGCTTGAGCCGGTGAGAGACAGGGGAGAGAAGATCGTGATGGATGATTCTAGCAACTATCGAGGATGCAGAACTGAACCAGAACTGAAGGGAAAAAGGAGGAACAAGAGGGAAAAAGGAGGATAACACAGGGATAAAGGCAAGTGCGAATAAGAGAGTATGAGAGGCGAAAATGTAGGAGGCACAAGAGGGCGACAGTACAAGTAAAATGAATTGAGTGTTGACTAAGGTCCAGGCGGATGGCGAAACATAGCACACGGGACAGCTCATCGGAGCTATGTTTTCCACTTGTAGGCAGTACCGCAAAGAGGCTGAAATAGCGACGGTTGGAAAATATATATGTTTGCGTAAGAAAAAAAGCAAAAAAAAAAAATGGATAGGCAGAGGTGGACGTGGTGGTCGCATGGTGCGAGAGACAAGAAAATATGTGTGATGACGAGCTACTAAAAATCGGGCAAAAGAAGGACATCGGCAAAAAGTTATATTCTAACAGACAATCCTAACCCAATGCTCTAGTATGAGGAGGTAGCGGTTGATGTGATTCTGAAGAGGCGTTTAGTTCTAGGAAACCAGCACTTTTGGAAAAGGTTTCCTGTGGCGTCTATTTTCATATTCTCCACTGACTGATGAGAAAAAAAAAGTGGAATTTTGCGGTGGATGTACATGCGTACAGAAAGGATGTAAGCCAACGTCGATAGCTGGCCATGCACATCGTAACTATTTCTAATTTGATTAAGGTATGCTATCAAAAGGTAGGTCATAAAAGATAAATTATTTGAAACATTTTTCAGTTATCTATCGAATTAGTGAAGTTTTCTGAGTTACTATTATTATTGATTAACTATTAAGATTAATTTCTATTATTAATTTTCTTAAATCGTTTATGTTTAATGTCAGTTCAAACAGTGTCCTTAGTTGGTATTATTATGTTGATATCTACATCAATGATAGAAGTGTGCCTTGCACACTTCATTGGTAATACCAATTCAAATTACTAGTAGTATCGGCCTGTTCACCTATTTTGAAATTACCACTTTGTTTGTAGGAATCTAACTTAATGTTACTCTTGAACATATGTTTTAAAGATTTGGTAGCTACACATTTATGACTAACAACCTATTACCGTCCATTTTCTTGGTAGATATTTGAAGTTTTTTCTAATTTGAAACAACGTGGCCATATAATGCTACCTAAAGTAAAAACAAAAAAAAAACAATATCAGTGATTTTGGAGTTCTGTTTTTCTCTGTGTTAGAAAGTAGTCTGTTCTTATACTTAACTTTTTATATACTTCTGTTCTTTGCACTTTTTACATAAAAACTAACTTATTTCTGCTTTTACTTATAAAATTCTGAACGTTTCATTTTCATGATTCATAAGTTAAACTTTTGCTTTACTTTTTTTTAGAGTAGCTGTGAAGTACAATGAAATCGGATGGAAATCTTTTCATACTGTAACTATTAAAGATATCAGTCAGATAAGAGAAGAAAAGAAAAAGCTAAGATAATAACTATTCCATACGTGATACCATACGTCCATACGAAAACGTTTCGTTTTGTGTTTACTATACAATATGAGTCCATATCTGTAAAAGAGAAAGCTGCTATTAAAAGAAAACAGTTTTAACTGGAGAATACAAGATGGGAAAATGGCATCTCCAATCAAAGTAAAATCATCATCATCATCAGCCTCTCTCAATAGACTGCTGGACATAGGCCTCTCATGTTTGTCTCCAAAGTGTTCTATCTTGTGCTTGCTATATCCAGTTAATTAAAGTAAAAATAAAATATTTATTGCAAAAGTAAGTTACATGGGAAAGAATAAGTTTTCAGTTGATAAAAGCATCCCAGTTTAACAAAAAATTATTCCAAAAATTTTTTATTTCAAATCCTTTTTAAAAGGTATATAATAAAATACCCAAATGGGCTATATCACAATTACATTACAGAACGTTTTCATAATGTAAATTTCATCATCAGTGTAGCCTGAAAGTATATAATCACTTTAATTAAAAAGAACGTAAAAGTTAAAATATTGCCTAAGATTAATGCAAAATGTAGTTAATACTTACGAAGTATACATGCTATGAGCCACTAAAATATATGGGTCTGATACAAATGATATGTTGACATGTTAGGACGGATGCCAGAACAAAGCCTTCAGTGCAGCTTACGGTAGTTGTCTAAATATGACAGAAACCAGCATTATTTAAAATTGAATAAGTTAAAATTAGAATAAAATAACAATATCAACCATCAATGTTGTAGTCTGTAATGTGAATTTGTCCTATATTACTATATTTACCTAATTTACGTTGAGAACATTGAAAAAATTGAAGAAGTTTTATAAATTAATGTAGTTAGGTAGACTGAAGTTCGTGAAATTTTGTAGGTATCGATAGGCAACCATTATACATGTCTCTAAATTTATTTGTTCTCAACTAAAGATTTTAACAAAAGGCAGGTATGTTATGAAACATTTGCTACCTAGAAATTCGTAAAAAAGACATATGTAGGAAGATGGGTTCTATAAAATTGATTGTTGGGGAGTGATATAGTAAATGATGTGTTTAATGTGCTGTTGAGATGAAATTTAAATATGATGAAATCCATCTTTCCATCCAAATTTAATCTTAACAGCACATTTAAACACATCATTTACTATATAACTCCTCAACAATACATTTTATACAATATATCTTCCGATCCATCATCCATCTAACGATCCAGGATTCGACAGAGCTCGAAAAGTCAAAATAAAGATAATTGGGAATCTCTTAAGGGAGTTGGTTGTAACTTTTTAGACAACAAAAAAAAATAATAAACAATTCGGATGTAACGTGTCTCTTCAAATCCACTTTCTCCTAGTTGTAGAGCTATGAGTAACGAGCATAGAAAAATATTTTATTAGGATTCACTTCAATCCCTTTAACATCTAAAATAGTATCTTAATAATTTAGTAATCTTGGCACATAGGTTTATAGCAATACAAGTAAATTCTTAAGTTAATTTTCCAGTATAAAATAATTGTATTTTATCTCTAAATAGAAGTAAAATAATTTTACCCTTTTTTTATTACGTAAAGGAGGAAAAAAATTATAAAGCAGCGTCATTTTAAAATCGACCTATCCAAACGTTTTGGCTATGTGCTAAAAAATAAGTTAAATTAAATAGGGAAAAAGGTAACGCTTAACTCAGTACACATGAATAAACTCATGTATTTAACTCATGTATAAAACAACAATGGATGACTGATGAATGGATGACTGATAAAATCCTGGAATGGAGCAGAGAAGGAAACTGAAAGGTAACAAGACAGAATATAGGGAAAAACAGAAACTAATTAAACAAAAAATAAAGGTGTCTAAAGAAAAATGGATGAAGGATAAATGCAAGGAATTAGAAAAGTTGAATAAAAAACATGATACGTTTAATATGTTTAAAAAAGTTAGAGAAGTAGCTGGTCTTTATCATAAGAAAACTCCACATACTATAACCGATTCGTCGGGAAAAATGATAATGGACGAACATGGAATTTGAACAACCTAGTGTAATTATATAAGTAAACTGTATAATGATGATAAACCCGAAGAACTGGAGACTTTAGTTGAAGGTGAAGGACCAGAAATACTAAAATGAGAAATACTGCATGCTATAACGTTAGCAAAAAAGTCGTTGGCCCTGATAACATACTGACAGAGATGATAAAGCTTATAAATGAGGGGAACATTGGAATACTGGTCAAACTTTTCAATGATGGTTCGAAAGTCCGAACTCATAACACTACCAAAAAAACGACGTCCAAAAAACTGTAGCGATTATAGAATGATAAGCCTTATGAGCCACACTTTGAAAATATTTCTACGCATTATTTACAGTAGAATCAGAGATAAATGTGAAGAAGACCAGGATGAAACACAATTTGGCTTCAGAAATGGACTGCGAACTCGGGACACCCTCTTTGCACTAAATGTATTACTGCAGAAATGTCGAGATAAAAGGAAAGACGTCTTTGCTGTATTTATTGACTATGAAAAGGCCTTTGATCGAGTACAGCATCACAAATAATTTAAAATATTAAAAGAGTTGACAGTCAAGACATACGATTCATAGAAAAGTTATACTGGCGTCAAACAGCGACAGCTTGCATAAACGGAAAATCAACAGAAATATGTAAAATACAAAGAGGTGTCAGACAGGGTTGTATACTATCCCCACTGTTATTTAATTTATATTCAGATAGAATATTTAAAAAAGCGCTGCATAATTTGGAATAGGGAGTGAAAATTAATGGAATTCTGATAAATACAATCAGATATGCAGACCATACAGTTATTTTAAGTGATGACGTGAATGGATTACAATGCCTTTTCAATGCCATTGATACAGTGGGAAGAGAGTTTGGCCTAAACATAAACTGTTCAAAAACAAAACACATGGTGTTTAGCGGTTTAGCACATCAAGATGCACGATTATATGTTGATGGTCATATAATTCAAAGAGTGTCCAGTTTTAATTATCTTGGTTGTCATATTACTAAACAACTAGATCCAGATCAAGAGATATAATGTAGAATCGAGATAGCCCGCACGATATTTTTAAATATGAGGTCATTCTTCTGTAATGATCACTTGCAAACTTCAACTTAGCGCGCATGGTTAAATGCTACATTTAGTCAGACCTCTTATACGGTGTCGAAGCATGGACATTAAAAATATCCACCATTAATCGTCTGGAGGCCTTTAAATGGTCTGAAGGCCGAATAGAGCAAGAGACAACGGAGGAAATCGAGATCAAGAAAGGCGTAAGACAGGGTTGTCTTACTCTTACTTACTCTCACCGACCTTATTCAATCTATACTCCGAAGACATTATAAACACAGCACTTTCGGATCAAAATATAGGTATTAAGATAAATGGCATCCGAATAAACAACTTGAGATATGCCGATGACACGGTACTAATCGCAGAAACTTGGGAAGATCTTCAAATACTAATTAACAAAATAGTAGAATGCAGTGAAGAACACGGATTATCACTTAACATAAGCAAAACAAAAATAATGCTAATATCTAAATCACCACAAAACTTCCCTGACATAACCGTGCATGATCAAAGAATAGAACGTGTAAGAAGATATATCTACTTGGGAACTGTTATCAACGAAAATAATGATTGCTCTGAAGCAATCAGAACCAGAATAGAGAAAGCTAGAGCCACATTTACTAAATTGAAAAAGATGTTCTGCGGAAGAGATCTAAATCTAAAACTTAAAATTCGCCTTTTGAGATCGATACCAAAAAGATAGAAGCATTTGAGTTGTGGATGTATCGTAGAATATTAAGAATACCCTGGACAGAGAAAGTAACAAATGTGGAGGTTTTGCGCAGAGTGCGGAAAGAGAAAGAGCTGATACTTACTGTTAAAAAGCGCAAACTACAATATTTGGGACATGTTATGAGGGGAGATAAATACCAGTTGCTGCAATTGATTATACAGGGAAAGATAATGGGAAAGAGATCTATAGGAAGAAGAAGGCATTCATGGTTGAAAAACTTGAGAGAATGGTACAATTGCACCAATTACCAACTGTTTAGATCTGCAGCATCAAAAATACGCATAGCTTTGATGATAGCCAAACTTCGGAACGAAGACGGCACTTGAAGAAGAAGAAGGCCTTTGAAATGTGACTGCACAGACGTATACTAAAAATTCCATGGACGGCTATGCTGACAACTGTGGCAGTCCTTGAGAGACCAAATACTGCTCGCGAGCTGCTTGATAACATCAAATGTAGAAAGATGGCCTATTTTGGACACGTAGTACAGGGAGACCGATATAATATTCTTCAACTTATTATGATGGGTAAAATCGAAGGAAGCAGAGGAATTCGTAGAAAGCAGGCCTCTTGGTTGAAAAATATCAGGGAGTGGACAGGAATAAAGAAAGCTGAGCAACTCTTTAGAATAGCTGGAGACAGAGACAGTTTCGCCATGTTAATCGCCAACGTCAAGGGGACTTGATAGGGCACGTTAAGAAGAAGAATTCATGTATACTAAATACATGTATGTATTCTGTATCTACATAAATATATGACAGTTTTCTACCCTATGAATCATCTCCTGTTGGTTTTAAGAACATTATAATTAATACGAAGAAACTTTTGACAATAAAGACGGGTTTCACTATTTTTCCTTACTCTGTTATTATTATTTTTCCTGTATTATTAAAAGCGGAATAATTCATTTATTCCTTTAATTATCCATCTACTCTGTAGTAAATTATACACAAAAATGGTGTATTCAAATTTCAATTTACCCTCTGCGAACCTCTAATAGATTAAATAATGATATGTTGAAATAAAAGAGCATTTCGTCAAATTTCGGTAACTAACAGCAAGGGACGGTCAACGTGGAATCACGTAATTCATCAGTAAAGATAATTTGCGTTATCCGCTAAAATAATTGGAGAAATGGTACGAGGAGAACGAGCTCGTATTTCCGGACGCGCTCTATCGAAATTGGGGTAACACGGGATATGGAGACATGTTATGACGGAGCTGTCCTCCCGTTTTGATACAATCTCCGATTTAACTACTCGAGCCTCGGCCTACTTTTGCTCGTAGCGTTTCAATCTTCTGGAATATAGAATCGTTATGCATACATATGTGTTACTTCGCTACCTGTTTGCCGCATTGTTTTATGGTCTAATAACCGTTATATTAGGAATTAAAAATATTAAGAGACCAATTAGCCTTAAGAATTAAAAGTTTTACTGGAAGAAAATAATTGATTATTATCAAATAAAGAAAAAAATTGTGTCTACCTATTTTTTTAACCTATTCTCTATCCTTCCATTGTTGGATCCCAGTTCTCTCTATCTTTCCCTATCTTGAGCTGTTCTCTGCCATGTAGAACCTCCTTGTTTCCTGATGTCATCTTTCCACCTCATCTGTGGTCTGCCTCTTGATCTCTTTGCATTGTACGGACGCCACTTTTCGATGGCATTGTTCCATCGTCCGTCTTGGAGACGTTCATCGTGTCTCGTGTGCAGTCCATTTCCATTACAGTTTTGCTGCTTGTTCTATCGCGTCTACTGTCTTTGTTCTGGTTTTGATCCACTGGTTACGTTTTCTATCTTTAAGTGATATACCCAACATTTGTCTCTTCATCGTTTTTTGTGCCTTCCTTATCCTATCCAAATTGGCCTGTATAAATGTCCATGTCTGTGCTCCGTAGGTAAGCACCGGTCTTATATAGGAGTTATATACCTTGCTTCTTAAGTATAGAGGGATTGTTAGATTTTGTAGAACGTAAGAAAGTTTGCCGAACGCTGCCCATCCCATTCCTACTCGTCTCGATATTTCGGTTGTTTGTTTTCTCTGTTAGCTCTGATTGCTTGTCCTAGATAGATATACTCATTTACCTGTTCTATTTTTTCTGTTTGTATTTTTAGTGCCTCTTGGTCTTTCGTGTTTGTCATTACTTTTATTTTGTTGAAGTTAAGTTTTAGGCCGTTTTGCAGTGATTTTTCATGAAGTTCATTCAGCATTAATTCTAGTTCTTGTCGTTCCTAGGAGATCTGGAGTATATCATCCGCATATCTAAGGTGATTTAGGTACTTTCCGTTAATACATATTCCTCTGTTTTCCCAATTTGTTGATTTTATTATATCTTCGAGAGTCAAGGTAAACAGTCTAAGTGAAATTATATCGCCTTGTCGGACTCCTCGTTCAACTTTTATATTATCCGTTATTAATTTGTCGTCCAGAATTACGGTCAAGGTTGCGTTTTGGTAAGTATCAATTGTCGGTATCTTTAATCTATGCTACTATTGACCAGAGCTTCTTCCACCGCCCAGTATTCAATGTTGTCGAAAGCCTTTTCATAATCTATTAATGCTAAGTACCGCGAAAGGTTGTATTCATTGGTTTTCTCAATTAAGATTTTAAGCGCATGTAGATGGTCGATTGTGCTGTATCCTTTCCTGAATCCGGCCTATTCCACTGGTTGGTAGTTATCAAGTTTATAGGTTAGTCGGTTGTTTATTATTCTTGTGAAGGTTTTATATAGTTGTGACAAAAGGGAAATAGGACGGTAGTTGTTTAGGTCTGTTCGGTCTCCTTTCTTATGTATTAAGATTGTGTTGGCATTTCTCCATTATTTAGGTATTTTACCTTCAAACAGACATTTGTTGAACAGTATTTTTAGCATTTTTTTTATCGTGTCTCCTCCTTCTTTTAGCAGTTCCGCCAGTATTTTGTCCTCAGCGGCCGCTTTATTTCTTTTCATGTCGTTTATGGATTTTTTTATTTCATCTTCAGTAATTTCTGGTAATAGGTACCTCTGAGCCAACATTTTGTATTGTTACGATAATTATGGCGTTTATAACTATCAATATATTATGACTAATTCTGTTTTCTGTTCCAGTAAATTCGAAGTTGTTTACAGAAACCTTTAGACCCTAATTTTATGAGTAATTCACGTCTCGAGGCTTTTCGAACAGTTGAAAAACGAGTCGAGCGCCTTCACCAAAATACGAGATTATTCAGGAAGTTCGCCGAAGGTTCCAGATGACAACAGTTGTGTATATAAATGAAAGATTTTTGTATTTGAGTCAGTCATAAGAAGATCGGAAAACGCGGTTTACTTGTAACGAAACGTGACATAAATACATTTGTACAGCTATTTAATAAATTAGTAATTAGTTATCGTGAGTTTTATTAAATTAGAATATAGACAATAAATTAGAATAAAGACAAATAAATTAGAACTAAATAAATATAGAACAGTATTTTCCTCGAGAGATTTTGTTTAGATGATAGTGGTGGGTCATTTTTAGAACTTTATAGGTCTGTGTAATATCTTTCTGTGATTTTTACTATTTCTCCTAGATTTCTTTCTTCATTGTTCTCAGCTTTAAGCGTGATTAGTTTTCTTTTTACTATGTTTGTTTTCATTGTTTTTAAACTTTTGTTCTTTTCTATGATTTTCTTAATGCGATCTTCTTGGTATTTCTTAAAACTTCCTTTATCTGTTTTCTTATGGTTTTGTTCAGTTCGGTAAACTCCACTGTATTTCTTTTGTTATCATTCAGCAGTTGTCGTCGTTTTTTAGCATATCTTGTGATTTAGCGCTGATTTTTTGTCGTTTTCGTTTTGTTTATTAGTAATCTTCAGGCCTGCTTCTAGTAGTTCTGTTGTTATTTTATCGTTTAATTCGTCTAGTTGCAAACCCTTTAGCTGTGATGTGTCACTCCTTTTTGGCTGGTTTATGTATTGCTCTTTGCGTTCTTTAAGAAGTTTTGTATCTATCTCTTTTTTAGATGGTTCAAATTTTTGTCTGTTTGTTGTGACGTTAATTTTGATTTTTTGTTTAGTAACAAAAAAGAAGAAGATTTATTTACCATTGATAGATGCCTGAAAAAATGTAACAAATACATGGAAAATTCAAAATGTGATATTTTACTGATTGCATATATAAATTACATGGAAATAATATGAATATAAATTTTGCTTAGATTTTGAATTTCTGTAATCACAATTGAAAGCTCAAGTAAAAAATAGTCAACAAATAACCCCTTTTGTTGACTCCAACCCATCCAAAACAGTTTTATTTTATATATATATATATATATATATATATATATATATATAAAGAAACAAATATTAAGTGTTTTTTAATAAAAATCACAAAGGTTTAGTTTTTTTTTAATAATGTATGAGACATACTTTAAAAATGTATTTTTATAGCAAGAATTTCGTGAAAATTCTTTGGTTGGTTTATCCAAAAGATGCGCTCGTTTGGTAACGCTTTCACCGGGATCCGGGATATAGAAGTTTTGATATAATTTTCAGAAAATTTTAGTATGTGTGTCACGCGAGAAGGGGGGATACGCAGTCCGCTCTATTTGCATAATGACTTACAGGCTCTCGAAAATCCATGGAATTTGCAAAACGTTTATTCAAATGATCCGGTAGTCTCTCCGGATTCTGTCTTACGGAAGTTTTAACCCAAAGTCGACAGCGCCAGGTCTGATCCGAATTTTCTATTACCTATTTTTTAAATAATTTATTAAGTCCCATTTATCAGTAATCTGTGAACAAACATAAATGGTTATGAGCGAATATTTAAATACTAACACGCCTTATTGTAATCTTTAGAAAAATAATTTAATGGGTAGCTTATTTTATTTTTATTAGGAAAAAACATAGATAATTAAGTACAACAAAAAATATTATTAAAAGATTTAGTTCCGCAAACACCTAAACTATAACAACTAAAAACACATTTCACAGGATGTCAGAAATGAGTAATAAATTAAACAACAGATTATGGAACCAAAAACATATTTTCAAAACCTTAGTTCTTATCTTAGTTATCAAATGAAAGTTGATTGTCTCATAAACTGTTTGTCATAGTAAACTGTTGTTAAAAAACAACAAAAAATTACAAAACCCCATAAAACCATTTTGGTTTTTACTTTGAGTAGGGGCGAAGGGGGTAATCCCGTCATACGGGGCAATTCCGTCACCGAGTATTTTTCACGAAATATTAGTCCTGCACGCACCTGACTAACGCTGAGACATAGCTTCCGAATGAGCATGTTTGGATCAGATGAATTGCCGCTTTCAAGATTAGTTCGTACGAGTATCAGTAAAACCGTTATAGTTTTATATTTCTACTTATTTCTGCCTTATTTATAACTCGAGGTAAGTGTAATAATAAGGTTCATAACTAGTTTGTTGAATAATTTCTTTAATACCTTAGATACTTTTCCGGTGAGATTGATTTTAAATGTTTGGTTATTGTTTGTAGTATGCAGTGATATATCCACCATGTTGTTTTTGAGGTGTAATACCGTCACTTTACTTGGAGGTAATGCCGCCATGATGGTATTGCCCCGTATTTTCTTATTGAAATGAAAGGTTAACAATGCATTTTTTTGTAATTTTCAGATAGTACGATCATGTAAAAGAACAATAGAAAAGGTTATGTGGAAGAAGGAAAACCTCAAAAATGCTATTGAAGCAATTCGCCAAAATGGAGTCTCGCAAAAAAGCAGCTTTAATGTTTGGCATGCTCCAAATGTGAGTGTGATAATTTTATGAAAACAAATTTTCATCAAAAAATCACTCCAAACAATATTGTTCCGATATTTAGCAAAGCTTACTTGAGGATTGCTACCCTTGAAAAGACAGTAACAGGATTCAAAGCATAGGATTTTTTTGCGTTTTAACCAGATAAATTAAGTTAAAAAGATTTTGCTCCTGTTCATTCGGTAATCTTCTTCTTCGGTAAGTTTTAGTATCTGATATTGGTATAGCTGTTGTAGTTCACATTGTTAATTAGTTCAAACGCTGTTTTGTCTGCTAGCTCATTAGGACCCACATAAATGATATGGTTTTCCCAGAAAATCGGAGCTGTTGCAATACGTCTTTAATTAGGAATTATGTGTGTAGGATAAAAATGTATAATGGCCTGTAAAGAACTTAATGAATCTGATAATATTAGTATTTGTGTTTCATTTGTCGTTTTACACTGTGGTCAGTTCAATAGGTCAATAGGCGTCAGTTAAACTAGTGGCAGAAATTACGTTTTCTGATACAGTAGTAGCTGATACTCCGTTGCAATCTTTGGAGGCATCAGTGAAGAACAATTTTTAATTGGAATATTTGAGTAAATTTGCATGATACTGAATCCTGACCCCAACAGAAATGTGTGAATGCTTATAAAGGTCTACTATTGGTAAAGAAACTGTCAAGAGAGGTGTCTGGTATATTTTTATGGGTGTCAAGGTGATCTGATTAATATAATATGGTAGTCTTTTAACTCGTTTGTAAAATGGCACTGTCTTAGTGGTGTAATTTGTGTATTGCTCTAGTGATTAGAATTAGATTAGATTAAAATTATTCAAAAGAAATAATTAGTCACATTTTTACACCAATATTAAATTTGGTTCGGAATTATTTAACAAATTCAAAATTAACTCAAAAAACAACAATAATTTTCTATTATATAAAAAATAAACTATTTTAGCTGCGCAAATTAAGAGTTTAATTATAAATAAAGTGTGTTGTAATAGTGTTCTTTTCACCTTTCTTATTAGTTTTTCATAGCGCCACGCAGCAACCGTATATTTTGATCAAGATATAACAGGAAAAAAAAGCGCGTGATAACCATTATAAAATATCCCGTGTTGCTAAAATAATAAAGTTATTGACAGTTTTTTGATTTATTAGACAAAAGTAAATCAATATCCAGTGGTAATATATCAGAGCAGGGATTTTTATATAGGGGCGCTGAAAACGGAAACTGATAGATAGACCAGGGACCAGGTACTAAAAGCAATTCAAGAGATTAAATTTTATGAACCGTATCCCAAATTTACTTTCTCGTATGATTATTTATTTTAAACCCTCTTTTAAGTTTTTTGCATTTTCTCTTTATTTTTTGTCGGTAACGCAATTTTTTTAAGGACCTTATACTCCGATTATAGTCCCGAAACTCTCCTGATAAACGAAGACCGGAAATTCCTTAGATAATTCTAAAATAACCCAATTTATCTAGTCCGAAAATGCTTCCTAAGGACGCTAGAGCTCTTTGAACATGACTACTTGTAATTGTTTTTTTTTAATACCTTGAGAATGCTTGGGAAAGCAAAAACTAGTACGAATATTTATTCTTCAACTGGAGTTGAATCAACTCGTATCGAATCGGTCATAGGCGTACGTTTTTTTTTTTCATTTATATAATGTCGTCCGAACCACTAGAGAGTCTAAAGGTTACAGACAACAATGAAAAATACATGTTAGAACAAAGAAAGGTAAATATTAATTACATACTAACATGGAAGAAGATTGATATATGTAATTTGTGGTGCAGACTAGATTTTAATTTAAATATATTTTATGCCCATACCCGTTAAAAACTTTATAATATTGTTTAAATTATTGTTGTCTCTAAGAAGCTTGCCTATGTCGCTAGGAAGGTTGAGTTTACTTCTCGTTTCTTGGAAAATTTGACAATCGTTTAAAATATGTTTTACTGTATTGTTGGTTTGACACTAATTGCAGTATGGGGGATTGTCTCTTGTAATTCGGTAAAGATGTGTATGGTGGGTGTGACGAAGTCGAAGTCGAGAAAAGATCTTCTTCTTGTAGTGCCTATCCGTTTCGGATGTTGGCGACCATCATGGCAATCTGCACTTTGCACACTGCTGCTCTAAAAAGATTTGTCGTTGTTGTGTTGAATCACGTTCGTAGATTTTTCAGCCAGGAAATCCTTCGCCTTCCTGGTCCCCGTTTTCCTTCTAATTTTCCCTGCAAGATTAGTTGCAGCAGTCCATATCTTTCGCTGTTCCTCATGATGTGACCAAGGTATTCGATTCTGTTAACAGCTCTTTTTCTTTTTTCATTCTCAACAGAACACCCTCATTAGTAACGTGGTTGGTATACGATATCTTCAGGATACGACGATAAAGCTACATTTCAAAAGCCTCAATTTTCTTGCAGGTGGCGTCTGTGAGAGTCCATGACTCAACTCTGTACAATAGTATAGGAAAAAAGTAACATCGTAGTAACCTGATTTTTATGGGCATTGATAGAT
The DNA here is from genome assembly GCA_918026665.1 of Diabrotica balteata. NCBI lineage: Eukaryota > Metazoa > Arthropoda > Insecta > Coleoptera > Chrysomelidae > Diabrotica > Diabrotica balteata. The sequence goes on along the minus strand of OU898282.1, from coordinate 42,404,495 downwards.
CATGACATTTGAATAACTTAACCATTTTTGAAATGCAGATCTTGATTTCTCTATTCTACATTTGATTTTTATGGAATGGTCCCAATTTTCATTGACATTCGTACCAAGGTAGGTGTATATTTTTACCCTTTCTATTTGTTGACCGTTTACACTGATTTGTTCAAATTGCTGTTCCTTCTTAGAGATCATCATGCATTTAGTTATTTTAGAGTTTAGTGAAAGTCCGTATCTCTGACTGACCTCTGTGATTGTGTTTATTAACTCCTGGAGGGTTTCAGAACTGTCAGCGAATACTACCGTGTCGTCGTGAAAAAAGATGACTTGTTTTTTTCTAGGTAACACAAAGGCTTGTTTTTGTAAAGCATTGTCTTTAATTTGTTTTAGTTTTTTCGGTGCGATCTGCGATCATTTGTTTTGTCACACACAACTAACTACGTTTTTTAAGCAAAATTTAAGATCACTTGGTACTATTTTATTTAATTGCACTTGACCATCACTTGTTACACAGAGATGCTTAGACATGAACCAAGAAATTTACGCCTGCTTTATTAATTTCGAAAAAGCCTTTGACAAAGTACAACATGAACCACTAAGACAAGTTCTAATAAAGAAAAATATAGACAGCCGAGATATTCGAATTATATGCAATCTATATTGGAATCAAACGGCAAATGTCAAGGTTGAGGGCAGACTAACAGAAGAAATTCAAATCCGTCGAGGAGTCCGGCAGGGATGTATTTTATCGCCACTTTTATTTAATCTGTATAGTGAAGCTATCTGTGAACAAGCACTCGAGGAAGAAGATCTTGGTCTGATAATAAATGGTGAGACGATCAACAATATAAGGTATGCTGACGATACAGTTCTCCTAACGGGAACGCTAGTAGAACTACAACATTTCGTTCAAAGTCTCAATATATACTGTAACAGTTACGGCTTAAAAATTAATTTGAAAAAAACTAAATTTATGGTAATCACGAAATCAAAGAACATCAGAGCTAATCTTGTAATAGACAATACAACGATTGAGCGTCTGCCCTGTTATAAATATCTAGGTGCTTGGATCACAGACGATACTGATCAAACAAAAGAGATTAGATGTAGAATAGAAATCGCTAGATCAGTCTTTAATAGAATGCGCAAACTCTTTTGCAATCGTGATATCAATATAAAGTTACAAATACGAATGCTGCGGTGTTTTGTCTTTTCTACCCTATTATATGGAGTTGAGGCTTGGACACTAAAACAGTTGACCATAAAAAACATCGAAGCTTTCGAGATGTGGTGCTATAGGCGCATTCTCAGAATATCATGGATGGACCGTGTCACTAACACGCAAGTACTCCAAACTTTAGACAAAAGATGCGAAATTCTAAATGAGATAAAAACTTGAAAGATGAAATACTTGGGGCACATTGTGAGAGGTTAAAAGTACGAACTTATAAGAAACATCATGCAGGGCAAAATTAAGGGCAAAAGAAGTGTGGGAAGAAGAAAAATATCGTGGCTTCGTAATCTACGTGAATGGTTCGGGTGTAGTTCGATTGAACAAAGTCGCAGTGTCAATGATGATTTTCAATCTCCGCTAGGAGTGGCACGAGAAGAAGAAGATCACTTGTCACTGCTTCGTGAGCTAGACGTTCCACACCCTCGGGACCGTGTATTCCAATATGAGATGGAACCCAGATTTATACCATGTGTTTGTTTTCCTTTGCAGCAATTTGAAGTTCTTTGTAAATGTCTTTATAAAAAGGGTTGCTGGAGTATATGTTTTGGATGTTACAAAACAAGGGGCATTCATTAAGTCAGTTATGATCGTGTAATTTCTCTGGTTCGTTTTGTTAATGAATTTTAGAGCTTTAAGATTTGTGTATAATTCTGCATTGTAGATAGTCCAGTTGTTATGCAACTTAAATTTAGCATTATAAGACAATGGCTGCGCCGACTCCGTCCATTGTTTTTGATGCATCTGTGTAGATATGTCGGTAGTCGCTAAATCTATTTATAATATCTTTAAAGTGGTTTATTAATAAGGTTGGTGGGGATTCATGTTTATTAAATTTTGATAGATCAGTAATTACTGGTGGTTTATTTATAGTCCATGAAGGAGGAGAGTTTTCAGAAGGGTGGTATATTGGCGGGAATATTATGCTATATTTATAAATTAATCGGTTAATTCGTTCATAGAAAGGCGAATTACATTGAGGATGAGATGCGAAGTAGTGGCTAAACCGATTGCTATTAACGTTGTGGTATACTCGGTTATCTAGAGAGGATAGAACTTTGCAAGCAATCAACAAGCTTAAAAAATCTCTTGTAAATTCTAGAGATGTTTGCCCTGACTTACTGCAAATACTTAGTATGGGGCTTGTTCGAAAGGCACCCAAAGCCACTCGCAGTCCCGTATTTTGAATGACATCTAGTTCTTTAAGAACAGATTATTTGTCTGAATTATATATCACTGAGCCGTAGTCAATTTTTGATCGAACTAAGGATGAAAAGATTCGTAAAAGAGTTGCTGTATCGCTGCCCCAGGTGATGTTTGACAGTGTCGTCAAAATATTAATGCTTTGCTGGCAAGTACCTTTTAGATTTTGAATGCGACTTTTCCAATTCAGTGTTTTGTCAAATGTAACACCGAGAAACTTTATTTCTTTTACAATGATCAGATTCTTACCATTCAATGTTAAAATTGGATTATCCTCTTTTCGCTTTTTTGAGAAGAGCAAGCATTTTGTTTTGTTGGAGAATTTTGTCAGACTATTTCTGGAGATTATTTAATGCACTTTTTAGGATTCTTTGGGAAATAAATATCATTCTACAACAATGTGACCAAAATTTACAGACAGATCAAGCCTGGGAACAAATTAAATTTGCCGTAGGAGTAGCTAGCGACAAAATAGTTAAGTGCGACTCCAAGAGAACTACAAACAAAGATTGGTTTGAGGAAGAGTGTCAGGGGATAGCAAAGGAAAAGAAGAAGATCAGACAACAAATATTAATAGATAATGGAGAGTGTAAAAAACAAAAATATAGAATAATTTGAGGAAAATTGAAAGCTCTGTGTAGAAGGAAAATTGGATACCACAATGAGTTAAAATTAAAAGAGATAGAAGAGATGTTTAAAAACAAAGAGGTAAGGTCGTTCTATCACGAAGTTAAAAAGATAAGAAAAGGTTACCAAAGCCACTGTATTTATATGAAAGGTAAAGACGGAAATTTAATTAGCGATCGGTTAGAAATAATGACGGAATGAAAAAATCATTTTAAAATATTATTAAATGGTGAGGTGGACCACAAAGCAGTAGACAACTGGACGGTTGAAGAAGATGCGATAGTTGAAAGGCAGCCTACAGAGGAGGAGGTGGTGACAGCAATACATAGAAATGATTAAGTTTGGTGGAGAAAAACTACAAAGAAAAATATATCACCTACTAGTGCAAATATGGGAAAAAGAAATATTGCTATAGTGTGAGGTCTGTAAGTGGTAAAAGCTATAGTTTTAAAAGGGTGGACAAATTTGAATACTTGGGTGTAGTTTTCGATAAAAATGGAAAAGAGAAATGGGAGCTCAAAGCCAGAATAGCAAAAGGGGATAAAAAATTAGGTAGTTTAAGAGCCCTACTGAACTCAAAATACGTTTCTAGACAAGTTAAATTCAGAATATATAAAAGAGTAATTCGACTAACAGTAACATATGCCGGTGAGACATTGATATTAAATAAGAAGAAAGATGGTACCCTGAAAAGATGGGAAAGGATAATATTAAGAAGCATATTCGGAGGACGGAAGACAGAAGATGGTTGGGAGAGAAGAACCAACAATGAATTAATGGCTTTATACAAAAAACCTACCATTATCAAGTTCGTCAAATCACAAAGAATCAAATCCACAAAGTGGAGGAAGACCTTAAACACGTGAAGATGAGATACTGGAAAATAAAAGCACAAAATAGAAGCGAATGGAGAAATATTATTCACCAGATCCTTCAGAGTAGTTTATAATGTTGTAGATACATATTTAAATTAAAGTTTTGTTTAAAATAATTGTAATTAGTTAATATTAGTATTATGTGTAAAAAAATGTCCTAGAACTTAACGGCCTGTTGTGAGTAAAAAAATAAACAAAATAAAGATTATTCTCTGTATTTAAGAAATATAGTAACGGTAACGGCTCAAGATGAAGAAGATTTATGCTATATGCTCCGAAAATTAGAAAAGGAATACACAAAAAATGGACTGGAAATAAACCTAGAAAAGACCGAATATTTAACAACATAGCAAGAACCAGTGAGAAACTTGGAAATGGACGATGATAGGGAAATTAACGGCACTGAAAAATTCAAATATTTAGGATTCATACTCTCAAAAAATGAAACCACCAAGCAAGAGATAACCAGCAGATTAGCACAGACAAGAACATGTATTAGACACATGAACGGGGTACTGTGGGATAGACAGAGTACCAGAAATACAAAGAAGAGAATTTATAACAGCTTGGTACGCAGTATAATGACTTATGGAGCAGAGAATTGGGTAATAAATAAACGAAACAGGTCTAAAATCACAGCAACTGAAATGAGTTCATGAGAAGAAGCTGAAGAGTGACAAAAATAGATCGCATCAGAAATGAGGAGATAAAACGAAGAATGGCAGTAGAACAAGACATACTCAACTATACAAAGAAAAACGTTTAATTTCGTATCGACATGTGAGAAGAACAGATCATACAAGGTCGATAGCAAAGATTTCGGATTGGAGCCCAATAGGAAGGAGGAAAAGTGGTAGACCCCGAAGATCATAAAGGGATGAAGTGGATGAGGCCATGGTAAGACGAGACATTAAAGATGGAGAATGGCACAACAGAAAGGACTGGAGACGTTGGCTGAAGGGAGGAAGGTGGCGACAGCTGTAAAAGTCCTTATAAAGATAGATCTTCTTAAGGTACCTTCTCCATTACTGAAGGTTGGCTATAACTACAGCAAATTGCTCTCTATCTTGAGCTGTTCTTAGTATCGAATGTGTGTCCATACCTCACCAGTCTCTTACATTCTTCAACCAGTAGCATTATTTTCCTTCCACTTTCCCTTCCATTATAAGTCGTATGAAGTTGTATTTTTCTCCTCTGTAAATATGTCCCAGATAACTCGTTTTTCTGTTGTTTACAATATTTAGGAGTTCTCTCTCAGGACCCATTCTTCTTAGAACCTCGTTGTTGGTCACGTGTTCTGTCCAAGAGATCTTGAGCATCCTTCGAAAAACCCACATCTCTAATGCTTTTATACGCCTCATACTTGTAATTCCGAGAGTCCACGTTTCCACTCCTTATAGCAATATGGAATAAATAAACGTTTTTACAAATTGGTATCGGATTTCCAACGATAACGTAGAGTTTATTAGTAATTTTTTCATTCGTTGAAATGCGGACCTAGCATATTTTATACGAGCACGTATTTCGACATCGTGCTCAAGATCGTTTGTTATCCAGCAACAAAGATACTGGAATCTTTGTACTGTTTCTATATGTTTGTTATAGAAATGAATATTAATGTCGACATTTGGTGCACGTGTAACAACCATTACTTTTGTATTATTTGTGTTTATATTTAGTCCCAAGCTAAATAAATAGTATATTTAGATAGATATAAGAAATATTTAAATAAAATTTTACTTACGGTTTGTATGAAAATCGTTAGGTTGGCTCGAATAGTGGTTGAGTTTTCCTACAACAAAAATTTGTGTAAACATTTCTCTTAAATTTTATAACAATCGTTTTATATTGTAATATACAAAAACTACCAAAAAAATTCAAGGACTTTTTTATTGCTACTTTATATAACTAATAAAAAAAAAATCTTAAAATTGATAAAAAGGATAGTTCAATATTTACTTCTAAAATTGTAGCATTGTAGCATTTGCAATTTCATTGATTCTTTGGTATATATTGGAATCCCCTCGTATATGTAATATATTGAAATCCCCTCATATATGTTTGTAAAATCTAAGAGTATTTTTAATGCATTTCAGTTTCCTATTCGTACATATTAAAACCCAAATATGTTTTTAATTCCTTCTTAAGTCGGCTCGAGAATATAAACCATTTTATAGTTTGTTTATATTTTACATATGTTACTTCCTCGGTATTTCTTTTAATGTTTTATTCGAACTGCTTGAATTGCGTTTTCTAATAAATGATTTGCGTTTCAACCATTTAAAGTGTTTGTTTATTCTAACTTATGCGATCAATTTCTATTTGCTAAGGATAATTTCGTCACTATCGTTCTAGCCGTGGTGAGAAGTCGGAAGAAGCCGTCTTAATTTCCGCTCTGTTTTGTTTATTTTCAAGTTATGAAAACGAATTTTTAAGATAATTTGGTCATTCTTACTTGGGTCGCTGTAGGCTCAGGTATGGATCAAAATTCATTCGTCGAATATGTAGTTTTCTGTTTTTGGCCCCTTTTAATGGAAATATGTAGCAGTGAAAAGTAAATTGTGAAGTATTTCTAGTTACCGAGGAGGTTAAAAGAGTATTTAAGAGATTTGTGTCGCCTGCAGCAATTTCTGATGTTCCAGTTGAAGTGCTTCTTCAATCTCGCTGTTCCTGAAGCAGTTTGTTTAGTTCCAGTTATAGTTCCAGAATTCCAGTGTAAAACCCAGTGCAGTACAGGTAACTTTTGTGTCTAAATTTAAAGTAAAGACAGACTTTTTTTTAATTATTATTTTGCTTTCATTAAAATTTAAATGATTTGTAATATTTATTAAATTATAATACTTTGGGATTTGACTTTAGCTGTCAATTTGTGTGTTCAGTTTTTTTTTTAATTTATTGTTAACTTATGACAGCTCGTTTTATTAGTTTTTGATTTTAGTTTGTTTTATTTTTAACCCTGCATCACTCGCGCTATGAGTATTTCTCTCACACCTACCAGTAAAATGCAAATTTTATTAACGGTAAATCACGCATACTGCTACCCCCACTTCTAGCTGAGTTTCTAAGGGTCTTCGTTGTTACGCTTGAGCGCATGCAATATTTAGTGCATGTTGGTAATAGATATCGGGCACTTGTCGATCGTGTGCAGATCTCTGTGAGAATTTCTCTCATCGCGCAAGTTCTAACGTAGTATATTTTCTTAAGGTTGAATAAAGTTTTGGTAAGTAAATTTAAGATTTTTTTATACATAACTACTTTATTTGCTTTTTAAATAAGGTCAAGGTGTTCTATTATTGTGGTATTGTTATTTTAGATAGTAAACAATGAGTAGAGGACTGACGCTTGCAGAATTAGGGCGAATTCGATATGAAGAGGCACAAAGAGAAGGTATGTCAGCTAACATACCATGGAGTGGGCAAGAGGAATGTCAAAATCAAGAAATTATGGAAGATGGCGGACGAGTGGATGTTGAAAGTGACGCTTCCAGTGAACATAGTATGCATAATACCGATTCCGAACAATCTGATGTAGAAGTTGAAAATTTTGTTTATGAAGTTGACGATAATCCCGCATATACATCAAAACATCATTTCACTGGTAAAGACAAAAAAACTCACTGGATGGCTTATCCTCCACGACCTAACGTAAGAGTGCCTACAAAAAATATTGTTAGTCATCTTCCCGGAGTAAAAAATATTGCAAAAGATGCAAATACTGTCGAAGCATGCTGGGAATTATATATTACAAAAGAAATGGTTGAAGAAATCGTACAATGCACAAATATCTATCTAGCAAAAATACGAGGTAACTATACGAGAGAAAGAGATTGCCGTGACACAGACGCTACAGAAATATATGCTTTTATCGGCCTCCTATACATGGCTGGGGTACGAAAGGCTCAATATCTAAATACTAAAGAACTTTGAGCTGATTCAATATTTGCTCCTGCTTGCTTTAGACTAACGATGTCACGAGAACGATTTCATATTTTAGGAAGAGCACTAAGATTTGACAATATCAATGACCGAAACGAAAGAAAAAAATACGATAATTTGGCTCCCATTCGAAACATATTTGAACAGTTTGTGTCCAAGTGTCAAGAAAACTACCAAGTTGGAGAGTATTGTACAGTGGATGAAATGTTGGAAAGCTTTAGAGGGCGATGTAAATTTCGGCAATATATAGCCAACAAGCCGGCCAAATACGGCATTAAAATATATGCCTTAGTTGACTCAAGGATGTTTTATACCTGCAATATGGAGATATATGCAGGAAAACAGCCAGTTGGCCCTTTTTATCTAGACAACTCTGCATCTGCTGTTGTTATGCGTATAGCAAATCCCATATTAAACACAGGTAGAAATATAACTATGGACAATTATTTCACGTCAGTGCCGTTAGCCAAACAATTACTTGATAGGAAAACTACACTTGTTGGTACCCTAAGGAAAAACAAGAGGGAAATTCCGCCAATATTTATAAATGTGAAAAGACCTGTACCTAGTAGCATGTTTGGTTTTCGAAAGAATACTGTATTATTATCGTATAAACCCAAACCTCAGAAAAACGTATTGATGTTATCTACATTTCATTCTGGGGACTACATCGATCCTGAATCTGGCGAACTGGAAAAACCTGAGATCATTACATTTTATAACCTAACAAAAGGAGGTGTCGATGTGGTTGATGAATTAAAATCAACTTATTCTGTTTCCAGATATTGTTGCCGATGGCCACTTAGAATTTTTTTTACAATTTTGGACGTTGCTGCTATTAATTCCAATATTGTATATAAAAGTAATACCGAAGTTATTGAAGAACGTAGAATTTATCTCAATCATCTGGCCGAAGCTTTGATTAAACCTCTGTTGATTCGTCGTTCATCGATCAGGTCTTTGCCAATTAATATTCGAAGCATGCTAAGGGAATATTTAAATATGCCTCAGATTGAACAGAACAGAGAATCTGTTCCAGATTTCTGTGGATTTTGTCCAAGAAGAAAGAACAGGAAGTCAAAAAAACGATGTGTTAGCTGCAATGTTGCCATTTGCACGGAGCATACCACCTTCACATGTCCAACGTGTTCTGGCGTAAACGATAATAGTGGTACTTCAGATGATTAAATTTTTGATTAATATTATGTTTATTTTATCTGATTTAAGGATAACATTAATTTAAAGATAGATGTAAAATAAAATATACAGGGTATTTTTTTTTTAGTTCTTAGCATTGTATAAGTTTTCTTTTTAGTATTTTTAATGTACTTATAACTCTATTTTTGGCATTTATTTTAAATAAACCCTTTTATTATTACCAATAGTTTTGTTTCATTTGCATAAAAAAAATAAAAACAGTTACACCGAACAAAATCTTGAAGGGTTCGTCGTGTGAGAGAAATTCTCACGCGCGAGTTCTCGCGTAATTTTTTAAGGCGCGAGTGATGCAGGGTTAAAGAAGGTTAACTCCATGCAATTTTGTAAGTTTTGTAGCAACAGAGTTTGTAAATGGCTAGGACACATGTAGGTTTTTTTTTATTCTTGTTCTGTGTAACTATTAATCTATATGTATATTTGTGCCATTATTTTTATAACTGTTTGTGGTAAGACACAATAAATGTTAAATTTTTTTTTTGACATTTTGTTTATTTAATAAATTATTTTGTTTAACATTTTATAACTAACACCATTTTTGAGTTTTATTTGAAAAATATATGTTTTTTATGTTTAATACTTATTTCGCTAGTTACAACTAGTGGTTGTAATAGGTATAATTAGGCACCTCAAAGTGGCGCCCTATATTAAATTACTAGAGGTGTTTCCTGTTTCTTTTTGCTTTGTTTATCCCAAAAAATTCATGACCTTAGTTTCATATTTTTGTAGTTGCTTTAATCTGACCCCTGCGTCATTTACTTATTCACGACCCCAGCTCTCCTAACAAACCCTGAGTGCCGTTCGCACAAGTAGCGTTTAAATTATTAAAGCAATTTTGCTTACCCTATCTCAGCCTCCATAGTTTCTGCCCTTATATTTCTAACCTTTGTATTAATACTCCATGTGGTAGGCAAAATATTTTCGTTACAAAATATCGACAAAATATATTTCATGGTCTTCTCACAAAACAATATTCTTATAAACTTTTTCTTAATTAATTATAGGGTTTAAATTCCAAATAGCTGTATACATAATTTTACTTATTAAGATTGTTGATTTATTATTTTTAACAGCCTTCGTAAGACAATAAGCTGATGTAATATGCTCTTTTGTAAAATGAGAAAACAAAATATTCTTCCCTTGTGACGTCACGACCTTCTCCTATTTACTAGAATATTTTAAGAAAATAAACTACAAATTTAATTCAGCCCTTAAATAATTATTTATGTTTCTATAAGCTGTAGAAAACATTCTCTCATTTTTAGGACATGTTTTCTGTAACGAGTACCATAAAAAACATTGTTTGGCCGCAGAAAAACACTAGAAGGACATCAGTAACAAAAACAATCCTCGTGGAATTTACAAAGGTAAATGCAATAGACCGTTAACTTCAGTAATTAATAAAAACTACAACTGGGGGCTTTAAACATGACTCCCAGGAGCTGGTGAAATTTGGTCGACTTACATTATCTCTGATCTGTGCTAGAGTCTAGGGCTAACTAACTCAGTTGAATTTAACTTTCAAATCAATCCACAAGACCAAGCAATTAATATAACACAAAATATTGTCATAAAACCTTGTAAAGACATTATCTATAGTTTGCCATTTACTAGTAAAAGTATAAGTGACTACTTATTACTTCCAAAAAAGTAAACAAATAAGTATAAACTCAATACCGAAAGAGTTTCCTTTTTTATAACATCAAAAGAGTATCAAAAGAGATTTGAAAAGAAACGTGCCTTAAACGATGTGTTCCGAAAAATATAACATACATGTTCCTGAAGAAGGTTCCTGGCGAGGATTTATTTATGTGTCATATGTGTTATACTGAGGAAAGCGATGATGGCGTTATTTCAGAAACTAAAAAGTGAAAATGGCAAAGTGTATAATGAAAAAGATCTTAACCATACAATGTGTAAACAATTTTAAAAAATAAAAAGTGAAGAGAATATCGAAAGAGATTATGAAATACAATTCAACCTTAAAATGTGGGAGGAGCCGAAAAAAATAAAAAGCAATAAAGCTTTATAGGATCAAGAACCAGAAAAAATTCAAAACACTTTCTTCCGCCTATGTAAGTGTTGATCTCTTGGCATTTCCTATCCCACATTTCTTTTTTTTTTCTGCTATTACTGTTCTTCCTGTTGTTCTTCGTAAATCCAGATATTTGTCTTTGTCTACTTTATGTTTACTACTTTGCCTGCCACCGTGCGTACGCTTTCTTTTTCTCCATTATAAGGTTTTGTATGTCTTCGGTCTACCATAGCTCTTTACTGTGTCGTTGAAATTTTAAACCAAGCGCTTCTTTTCACACTTGTCTATTCTATTTTTATACACTTCGTCCACGGATACTTTTTCGACTATGTCTACTAATTTTTCATTTAGTCTTCGTTGATATAGTGTTCTCATACTTTCATGTTGTAAGCTGTAGAGGTTGTAATTTGTTTTGTTAACAATTTCTGCGTGGCTCTGCGTAACTCTTCAGGTGGTTCTTTCGTTTTCTTGGATCTAAACGGAAAAACTATTTCGGACTTTACCATAAAGTAATCCGAATCACATAAATTTTTGGTTGCTTGGATCCATGTATATTTGTATATCTCCTTGTGTTTAAAAAATGCGTTTGTTATTTTTAGCTGATAGTTTTCGCAAATTTGAATTACTCTTTCACCATTGTCATATTGGGTTATTTCTCCATGCGGACCTACCACTTTGTTGTTTACCTTCTGCCCAACTCTACTATTCAGATCTCCTGCTATGATTACTTTTCTAGTACTTCCAATTTTAGTAATTTCGTCATTGATTTTCTCAAAGAATTTGTCTTTAACAGCATAAGGTTCATCATCAGGGATCGCATATATACCAAGAATAGTTACAGGTTTTTGGTTGATTGTTATGTTGATTCTTATGATATTTTTATCTACGGCTTCAAAGTTTGTTATTTTGCGTTGATGTTTTTATGTATCATTCGGATACACCTGTTTTTGCTCGCTGATGTTTTTTAACACCACTATAATTTCTATATAGTTCTTCAATGTCTATGTACCATATCCTTTTTCAGGTCTTTTCAAATTTTCTAAAAAAAATGATATAGGTACTAGGAATATTTACATCCCGTTAACTTAAAATATCATATATAGATGTATACTATGATCTGGCAGAGCAGAATAACATCTGTTGAAAATTACACCAGTGGCAGCGAGTTAGATCAATTACAGTTTTTAAGCGCCAAAAACTTTTTGTCAATATTTGAGAATTTGATGTATTTTGTTTTAGTTATAAAGATTGGGAAATGATTGCTGTCGTCGAGAAAATTTATTTTATTAAACACGTTTTTGCTGAAAGCCAGAAGATGTTTATTATCTAATGATTATGTGTTTAATATATAAGATATATTATTAAATAAGAAATAATAGCAGCATTTTCCGTATCTAATTAAAATTAATTTAAGTCTGCTTCGAAAGAGCGTCTCCCATCGGAATTAATTTTATTATACAGCTACAATTAGATTACAAATAAATTCATTTAATTCATGATTCCACAAGTTTTAGGGAGCTCCTAAGAAATTGTGTATCATTAAAGTCTTGATTACTAACCAACGTGAATGGCATAAAACTTTGTCAAAGATCTTTGTGAACAGAATATTTTATGAGTCTCGTTCTGTTTAAATAGATTTGACGAAAGTTTGTGAATAAATTTCTAACATTTTGATTCGTAAATACCCTTCAGGCGAAATAAATAAAATGCGCACACCGCTAATTTTATCGGGAGTTTAATATTTTCATGGGGCGGTAAATAGCTTTACGTCATGCTCCGAGTTATGAACTTTGTATTCATGTTCGCTGTACGTACAACATTATTTTTTTAAGCTAAAAATCATAACAGAGGGCTGTTTTACTTAAAAGCAAAAGTTAATTTTGGTATTAGTTAGAAAATCATTACACGTTTGTAGATGATATTTTTGGTACTTAGTTTCACTCGAAACATCGACGCAAGTACTGTTTTTGTTTCAGGTCGCAAATTCCTACTTAAAACTGTAATTAAAATCTAGCACAAGCATAGATTTTACACTGGCTTTGTTTTTGCAAAGCATACTTTTACGTTAATAAAAAAAGCATAAAGATATACTGTAAATATAAGGGGAGTATATCGTCGCCCTAAAGTGTTAACCTGCTAATTCCGTTTTACCCAATTTTACAGTAGAAGCCAAAAACGATTTTGCAGCAATTTTTTTTATAAAAATCATTGGAAAACAATAAAATAGTGCTTAAAACTAGTATAATAAGTGTTGTATCATTAAAACTATTATAAACTATACTAATAATTGTAGTTTTTATTATTTTTTGGGAGATAGCTGGATATCAGTTTTTCAAATTCAGCTAATAATGGACTTGGCAGTTTAACGCAATCAAACACGCGTATTCTATACGCAACAAAACCTTATTATTCTAAGTACAAAAAGGCTAAAAACAATCATCATCATCAGTGGTGCTACAGCTCTAGTTGAGCCTTGACCTTCCCCAGTCTATTTCGCCAGTCGTTTCTGTTCATCGCCAACCGTTGCCAATTTGCCGCGCCGATCTTCTTTGCGTCCTCGTCCACACCGTCCCTCCATCTCAGTCGTGGTCTGCCTCTACTCCTATTTCCCACTGGGACCGATAATAGAGTTAGTCTGGGTGGGTAATTTTCATTTGCTCTTGACACATGTCCAGCCCATCTAAGCCTACCTATTTTTATGAAGGATATTACATCTCTACCATTTACTATTTTTTTATACTTCTCGTACAATTCGAAATCATATCGCCTTCTCCAAATACCATTCTCACAGAATGCGCCCATTATTCTTCTTAGTATCTTCCTTTCGAAGACGAGCAGAAGATTTGCGTCTGTTTTGGAGATGGTCCATGTTTCTGACCCATATGTCAGCACTGGTAGGATGAGTGTTCGATATATTATTAGTTTGGTTTTCTGGCTTAAATTTCTGTTTTTTAGCTGCTTGCTTAGTCCAAAATAACATTTGTTTGCTAGCAGTACCCTCCGTTTAACTTCTTCAGATGTGTCATTATCGTTTGTTATGAGAGAACCCAAATATGTAAACTTATTTACTACCTCAAAATTATATTGGTCTATACTGAAGTTTTGTTCGGCGTTTCTAGCTCTATCTCTGTTATTTGGAATAGATGCTAACATTTTGGTTTTTTCCTCGTTTATTTTAAGGCCCATATTTTGTGCGGCTGTCAAGAAGGCGGAAGTCATCTCTTTAAGTCCTCGTGTAGTACGTGCGATCAAATCCAGATCGTCAGCGTAAGCCATAGTCTTTTCTAACGCTATTTTAAAGAGAAGGCACGCCAGCGCGTCTCCCTGCCGTAACCCTGCATATGTTTCAAACGCTTGTGACATATCGGCTTGTATTTGCACTCTGCAGATCACTTTACTCATAGTTGTTTTTAGTTTTTAGAGCCTTATTAATTTATGGGGAATGTTAAGTTCATTCATGGCTTCGTATAATTTACCTCTTAGGACGCTATCATACGCTGACTTAAAGTCCACAAAGAGATTGAACGTGTCAATATTAAATTCATTGGTTTTTTCTAAGATTTGACGTAGCACAAAAATCTGGTCGATTGTTGACCTACCTGGCCTAAAACCGCTTTGATACTCACCAAGGATTTCTTCCACGTACGTACTTAAACGGCTGTACAGGGTATTGGAGAATATTTTGTACATTGTATTCAGAAGAGTTATACCCCTATAATTTTTACATTCCAACAAATCTCCCTTTTTGTGTAGTGGACATATGATTCCAGTGCACCATTCCTCTGGCATTTGTTCTTCTTCCCAGACTTTGACTATTATGTTGTGAATTTGGTGCATAATGCTGTTACCTCCATGTTTGATGAGCTCTGCGGGGATACAATCCACTCCTGGGGACTTGCTATTTTTGAGTCGTGTGATTGCGTCTTTCACTTCAAATGTTGAAGGAGGTTCTACGTGAGTGACAAAAAGGCTAAAAACAATAACGCTACTAATAAGAAAGATCATCATAAAATTTATGGTAGTCTGCCGACAATGTTGTCTTGATTGCCTGAAGGTCTTAATATTTTTTGGCGGTTGTTTTACGTCTTTCCAGGTATAGTCGCTTTAATTGGTCCCAAGAATGTGAATTAATTTTGTTGTTCTTCCGTTGAGGAATTGTTTTCCATTGATCTGCAAAGCTGGCTTTATAATAAATTTCACTTTAGGTGTATACCTCAGAGCACGAATATTTGTAACTTTTAAATCACCTTTGTCTCTTCCTGGTCTAATTGTTTGATAATGCTGAATTGAATCAAAATTTTTGAAAAAATCATGTGTTAAATATTTTACTTGCTAGGGAGTAGACTTTCTTCTTGCTTTTTGACAGATAGGTACGTAATCCGCTGGTAAGTTAATGACTTTATCTTTGAGCTTTTGTTCGATGGCTGCATAAACAGAATCGACTTCCATCTGCATATGGCCAGATTCAAGGTACTTTTGTTCTATTATTACATTATGAGTGATTGCTAGATTCAACAGAACATTGGCCATAACAGCGTTCCTATTTTGGTACCCACAACCGTCCGTATACATTATAATGGTGTTTCTTTCATCAGTCCCTTCTACAGAATGAGGGACACAGGGCAAAATTTTCTGTTCTATGAAATACATCCAAATACTTGCAAACTCCTTAGAACCAAGACCTCTTTCACATTCGTTCCATATGAAACAATAGGCATCGGAATTCACTAAGTTATAGAAACAGAGATTATGTACTTGGAGCTTTGTTTTGTAGTATAATGTGGAAACTTTTGATTTTGGTGCCATCAACACGGCTTGCAAATCTGCTGTGAAAACATTTTGTTTCTCCTTTTTATCTTTTTCTTTTTCTTCTCTTGCTTCTACTTTCCTCTGTACGTGACTTTTAAATTCTTCTTCCGAAAGTTGTCCAACCCTATAGCTCACACACTTTTCACATTCATCTTTTTTAGGGCGGAAAAGTGCAAAGTTCTTTTCATCGAAGGTTTTAGAAAACGATGCTATCGAAGGGGGCTCTTCTTTCCGCGATTTGCACCAATCCTTGCTATAAAATTCGTAAACACTTTGCCGAGACTGCCATTCAGCCAAAAGATATTTTTTTTGAGATGATGACCTGCAATAATGTGACTCCATAACCGGTAACGAATCTAAAAATGGCAGCATTTACGATTATGAAAGGCCTTACTTCATGGGTCGACTTGCGTATAATGCTTGGAGCTTATACTCCATAAGAACTTTTGCAGCTAAGAATTGTCCAGCGACCAATTACAACAGTATTAAGAAACATGGTTCTACATACTCTAAAACTTTCTTCTTGAACCGGTAGAAAATATTCTAAAGTTTGTCCTCTTTTCGTCTCGTTTTCTTTTTTTCGGTTCCGATGCCTTTTGGTCGTTACAGATTTAACCTGATTATTAATAAAAACTTTTTTTCTCCCCAAGACATTTGCCAAAATTACTTGAAAATACGTTGCATTTTATGTTCAATGATCAAAGAACATTTCATAAGATCTCTTTCTTTCGATGCACATTTGCATCTTGGTTTCATAACCCGTGCTTCTTTAGGATTATCATAAGACCATTTTTCATCTTGTTTCACTCTGCCAAAATAAGGTTTACCACTTTCTCTTAATTTTTTGTTTTTCTGACTAAACCATGTAGCCTCCTGGACTTGGAAACGTTTTTTTCGTTTTTTACTTTTTCTTTTAGGTTCACCTAAAGAAGAAGTTAAATCTGTGTCCGAATATGGAACTAAATTAATACTGACTTTGCTATCATCAGATATTCCTGATATTGTTGATTTTTTAGTAGAACTTTGGAACTGATTTTAATCCTCATCATTTTTCTTGAGGTTGTTGACTTCCGATATTGGTATCTCTTCGTTTTCGTGTCTGTTGGGGTTTCCAACCATCTGGTTCTGGCTCTCGTTTGAGTATATTAATTCGTCAAAGGCTTCGGTTATTGGTATCACTATATCCGAGGCTGTATCATCGTTTTCATTTCTTGCATCATACATCTGGTACGGGTTCAAGTAGCTTAATTCATCGGTACTTTCAGGTGGTTGATTTTGGCAGGGAATCTCTATTATATTAATACTATTATTTAATGAGTTGGAAGTAGACAGTAGATCAACAAAAATTAGTTCAACATTTTCAGTAAGTTCAAGATTATTACTTGCTTCGTTTGCTTCCACAGTAAAGTTTGTATATTCATTGAGGTGAACTTTTTGATTTTCATCTTCAAAGATATCTATGTGTGTTGTTTGTACCATTTCTATCATCCGCCTAGAACGTGACATCTAAAATAAAAAAAACCTCATGACTATTTTATTAAATACCAATGAATTTTTATCAATAACCGAAAATATTTACACAAGAGATATTATGTTACAAAAAAGTTGTAGGTAGTAATGTTTTATGGGGTTTTCGACTACCAAGACTATCACATTTCACTGAATTGTGAGAGCCATTAGCGAATATAAACATTAAACAAAAATCAGGAATTGATGGTCAACTTTCAAAATGATTATAAATATTTTTTTCTATTGAATCTTGTTCCAACAGTAAATATAATTAAACATTTTCCTAAAATGATTACTTAGTTCCACTCTTTTTGCTTTTTTAATTGATGAAAAGCTGCTATATGCTGGTTTGTATAACAATATCTGCACAGAAAAACAGAAAAGTCCCTTAATGGAAAGAAACAAGGTTTATCGTGAAAATAGTAACACATTTTTTAACCAAATTTAACCTAAATTAACCATTTAATACACATGTACACTTACCTTCAATAAACCACTCAAATAATTATAAAACTTTAGGAAAAACTGACACGGTAGTGTTTACGCGGAAAAATCAAAGCAATCGGAGTTAGCTGGTATACAAATCATATAATATTTTAGGTTTTAGATAAAAAATGTGACTTAACTGTTTAACTAATCGATAGACAAAATAAATACTATTTTGAAGATGGTAAAAACTCATTTTGACTAAAATGTGGACTTAGCAGATTAACACTATAAGGCGACGATATTTATAGTTTTAAAAAATAAATGGTTTTTAACCCTCAGTTAGGCACGTGGTCGGTAATATTGTAATTGTAGACCACTTTTCAAACACTTGTGGCTCTTCGTTGTCTGTTACCTGCGCACGCATCTTAGTAGCTCTTATTAAGGGGCCTCTTATTTTAATAATATGGTTGTATTTGTGTTTGATACTTCAGTTAGTACTTTGTCAAGCATAAGACAGTACTGGTCTACGACTGTAGACACTGTGCTACTAAAGTTATATCATCTGGCTATACGGCAAATATTTGATTCTGTTGTTTTCAAAAGTAAAAGTAACTTTTATTTATCATCATTTGGTATATTTGTAGTTACTGTGTTAAATTTTAGATAATAATATGTGGAACGAGCAACGACACAGAACTTTGGTCTCGATGGTTTGATAAGATATCAAGTAAAACAATTATTTATAAAACATAGTAAGTTATGAAACTTAACTTTTATAGGAGGAACAAACAACAAACCGTTTTCGGTATATGAGATGTTATAAATTATTATTAAAATATAGATATTAACTGGTAGTGGAGTGTTGTTTATAGAAACTGGTGGTGCGACATCTTTTTTTAAAGTAAACGTTATTTGTGTTGATTTTAAACAGTTTACTTGGACTCGCCACAGTTTAAGCCAGCTCTCTAGTTTAAGTAGGTGATTTTGTAATACCTGGTATGCTTCAGTTGCTGTAGAATTTGAAACCATGATAGTTATGTCATCGGCATATGTAGCGATTGTGGTATTGGTCGTCGTTGGGAGATCTGATGTGTATGTTAAGTAGAGGGTGGGTCCTAGTATGCTTCCTTGTAAAACTCCGGAACAAATTGTAAACAGGTTAGTGTTTTTCCCACCTCTTTTGACTTAAAAGAATCGATCTGTCAGGTAGGATCTTAAAAGTAAGCTTATGGGAGAAGGAAATTTGAATTTAATTTTAGCGATAAGACCTACATGCCAAACTTTGTGGAATGCTTGAGAGACATCTAGAAATGCAGCAGTACAATACTTAAAAAAAAGGTTAGTCTTCGTAAATGGGTATATTTATTTAAAAATAAATATATATACCCATTTACGAAGACTAGCCTCTTTTTTGTGATACGTGGTATACAGCCAGCTACAGGAATTTTTTTGTTGTGGATAATTTTTTTGTTCGAGCAAATTTCTGATAGTCTTTACCACTCTATAAATTTGCTCGATAGTACCTAAAAACAAAGTAATAATTCGGTAAAACATTACTGTCATATAAAATATACAGTCTGGTCAGAAAAAGCCGTTCAAATACTTTGGATGGATATAATAGGCAACACGCTAATTGGGCGATATGAAGATACTTCCGTGTGATCCTAACTGGGTTTTGTTATAAGTAAAATTTCAGCAACTTTTCATGAGAGTGAAAAATAACCTATTTTTAATATTGAATTAAATATGTGAGTAATTAAACTTACGCCTTCGTTGGGTAGATTTTTTAAAAATAAACTAGATATATTATAGTAACTTGACCTTTATTCTACTATGTATACACAAAACGTTCATTTATTTGGAAGTATTTTATTACTCAAATTTCAGGCGACAATTCTGAATTATTTACGTGCCCAAAACTATTTCTTCCAAACTGATAAAGAAATTTGCAATTGTTTGAAAAACAGGTAAATAATGATAAAAACAGGGATTATAGTAATTGGACTATTTATGTATAAAAACAGTATTTATAAGAAATCTAAAATATGTTAATCAGTTAAAAAACAGCATCACTCCAATAACAATTTCTTTCATATCAAATGTCAACAGGGCAAGTATTTTCCTCAGAAAATTTCAGATTTTCTTCTTATTTCTAATTATTACTCAAGTAAATATTAATAATATTTTTCTCTTCCGGAAATAATTAATCGACAAAATTTAATCGATCATTGCATAATATTGTTTTGTCTATAAAAATTAAATTTGTTAAAAATTTAATAAAACTGAAATTGTTTTTATGTTTATGTATTATGTAAAAACCAGTATAATCCCGCAGTATACTTTACTGACCATAGTTTGACTTTCAACCACGATTATATAACGTCAGGGTGCCAAGGAAAAAAATGGTATACTTGTATTTTTAAGACATTGTTCCTCTATACAATCATTATTGAACATAGAAACTCAAGCAAAAATATTAACTGGGAGGGGCCGCTTTGCTCACACAAAACCACGTGATTCGTTACCATTGTTACTGTATAACTTATAGACAATTGGTATAACCACAAAACTAGTTTTCAATGTTTTGCAGATTATATTGTGTCCGGCAAATCTCCATTTCAATTTTGCAACTTCTTGTCTAACATCCCTCATTTTTGTTTTCTCTCTTATCCACTCGTTTCTCTTCTTATCCATTAGTCTTATGTGCAACATCTATCTTTCCTTTGCTCTTTGGGTTTTTTTAATTTTGTCCATGTTTGCTTTTGTAGTTGTCCACGTGAACCATAAGTAAGAACAGGGAGTACGCATTGATTATATACTTTGGTCTTAAGATGCTGTGGATATCTTTTGTTTTTAAGAATGTAGCTTAGTTTGCCAAATGCCGCCTATGCCAGTCTAACTCACCTTTTGATCTCTGCTGTTTGGTTCTCTTTGTTAAGTTTTATAGTTTGACCAAGATATATATAATCCTTAACTTGTTCTATTTCATCTTGTCCGATTCTCACTGTGATGTCTTCATCTGTATTTGTTATAGTATTGGTCTTGCTGTAATTCATATTAAGGCCTATCTTTCCAGCTTCTACGTCCAGTTCTTTCATCATTTCAAATAATTCTTCTTTTTTGTCGGTTACTCATTTAACGCCTATGATGGTCGCCAACCTTCGGTAGAAGACGGCACATAAAGAAGAAGACTCATTTAACGTAGTTATTTTGTACCTAACTTCAAAAACTATTTCACAATACCAATTTTTAGGCACGTTACCACGTAAGTTATGACATGGATTCATTTAAGTATAGTTATGAAAAAAATACTGCTTTCTTTGGAAATATATATACTTAACTAGATGACTAGTGACGATAACTGTACCTAAAAAGTATATAAATTTTAACATTGTGACATACCACCTTATATCATATCAAAGTGACTTTTTAATTTCCAGATTATCAATTAATATCGTCGCTAAATAGGAATTCAATTGGATAGCAAACTTAATTGGGTATCCACATCTTAAAGAAATGCCTTCAAATTAGCTTAATTTACAGGAATGTGTATTGGTACATGAGTCGAAAATCAAACCTAAGCCTGGAGAACAAACTTCTGATTTATATATGTATTTTAAAACTGGTATGGCAATATGCAGCACAAATCTGGGGTACAGCAAGTAATATCAACATACAAAAACTTCAACGAGTCCAATCGAAAGTACTGCACCAGATCTGCAATGCCCCTTGTTACATTACGAACCACAGATTATACAACGATTTACAGTTACCAACAGTTAGCGAAGCAATATCTGCTGTAAACTCTGTATACAAGACCTGGCATTCCTGCCATCCAAATCCGCTGGCCACGAATCTGCTCAACATTTCACACGAAAGAAAATTAAACCAACCAGACCCTTTGGACCTCTAGTAAATATGGAGAAACAGAGCATAGTGTCATAGTGCGGTGAAATAACAAGTTTTTATTCTGGTATTTTCTAAATCTTTTTTGATTTTTTTCATTTTTTTAGTCTTGTAATACTTATGTGTGTCAGTGATGTTTATCTGTAATAAACTTTGTTTGTTAATTTGAAGTTTAAATTAATTGTTATATTATATATTATATTTATATAATGCCTTACCTGGGTGCTTGCCACTGGGCGGCTTCCCACTATGTTATTGTACATAAATTATACATATTGCCTATTGTTTGTAATGAGACAGATTGCAATAAACATTGGATGTTAAATAAATATATATATATATATATATATATATATATATATATATATATATATATAATATTTGAAAATAGAGTTGAAATGAAACATGATAAGGGTAAAATTACAAAATTTTGAATCTTAGTGAGAGCGCCCACCAAAGTGGCGTGTCACGTGGCAAGTGGCAAGTAGCACGCATCTAGCATGTTTCTTAAAATGTAAACAATGAAAACGAATCATTCAGCGCACACCAAAATGACAGTGACGTCATTCATTCTAATCATTCGTTTTCATTGGTTACATTTTAAGAAACATGCTAGACGCGTGCTACTTGCTACGTGCTACTTGTCACGCCACTTTGGTGGGCGCTCTCACTTAGTTTAATGTAATAGTATGTGCTTTTATAAACTTAAATTACACGTGATGATGTAAGAAACTATTCCCTATTGGCGAGTTGGCCACTCTTGTAACGTATTATAAAATTCTTTGTGCTCTTCTGTAAGTACTCTTTGAATATCTTCTTTAAATCACCTATCTTCTCTTTTAAAATGGGACACTTCCATTGATAAGCTTGAGTATTAGGTAGTTAAACATCATACTGCACTGGCTTTTTTTTATAGTAAACGTACTCCTTATAGCCACCAACAAAATTACTAACAGTAACAGTACCTTTTCTTTTTAAGTCAAATAAAAATTCATTGTATTCTTTTAAAAGGTTTTTCTTTGTGCTGTGTTAGCAATACATTCAATAGAATTGGTAACTTTTTTGTAGAGAGTGGGCCACTGTTTTTGAAAATCATAAAATATTTGTAGTATCAACTAGCTTTACTAAAAACTTATGTTTCTTTCTAGGACGTAGTATTAGTTCCATGACTTATTTGACAGTGTATGAGTGATCTGTTCGATGTAATATACGCTTAACCAGATCAAATTACTCTGTCATTCGGGAGGAATGCATGACCTTAAAGGCAATCGATAGAAAAATTTTTTGAATCGGCCCATATCCGTCAATGCCAAGAGAAAAGGTACCATCGAATGATTTTTGTTTTGTTTTGCACAGTTGTCACTCGAAATACATGCCGTTGGCCACTTGTTGTGTTTTACAATTTATTAAATCTTTCTGGCGTAAACGCCCCCTCAGAAAAAAAAACGTAGTGTTTTTTTTTAAGTGTGCTTAGGAATTATTCTGACTATAAATTAAAGTTAGATCAACAGTTCCTTGGTTGCCAAAAGAAATGAGAAAACAAGCTCAATCACTGCTGGGAATAAAAAATATACCACTTATTCTCCTGTGCGATCCCCAGAATTGTTTGCGTGTTACCATGATTGTCTTCGAAATTTGAACAAATTTTCTAGAAAGTCTTGCGTGATTTTCCCGGTCTACAATAAGGACTGTGTCGTCTGCAAATCGTAAGTTTGTTCAGAAACTCCCCAGTTATGTTGACTCTATTTTCTTAATTATTGTTTTTCGTGGCACTTTGTAATAAAACGGTAAATATACGAAGAATGTTGCGTTTCGATTTAATTTGAGTCTCTTACCACTTCCTGACACGTGTTTCTGGGTCTACCCGTCATCAGAAGGAGTTTGTAAGAAGACTCAAACCAAATCAAAACGCACCGATTACTCTGGCAATTACGTGACAATAACTACCAGAGTATGCAACTAGAGACCTCTAGTGAGGAAAGATGAAGATCGTGAGGAAAAACGGTAAATAGTTTAGGAGAGATATTATCTCCTTGCCTAATTCCTTAGTCAAGGGAAATGTTTTTGTGCCGCCATAGTACATTAGATGTATATGTAGTATATACTACATTTTTACTGTAGCTGTTACGCTATTATATAAATATGTTAAGAAATAGAGTTGTGTACCTATGATTATTACTGCACTCTGTAATATTTCTCAGTATAAAGCTATGCTGGACCGAGTCAAATGCTTTCTTAAAGTCTGCAAGTAATAATAATATCCATGGCTTGTTTTATTTTATAACTTTCTCTAACAAGGATTTGTTTACTTGTATGTGGTTATTCGTTCCAAAGCCACTCCTAAATCTGGCGTGCTTTAGTGGTTGGTAAAAATCTAGCTTAGGTCGTAGTCTCTTGGTAATTATTCTCGTAAAGAGCTTATATAAATGAGATAATAGGGCTATAGGTCTCTAGTTTTCCATTTTTATTACATCTTATTTGTTATACAATATTGTCATAATGCCATTATTCCATTTTTTGGTCTAATTCCTTCAAAGTGGCAGTCATTATAAAGTGTTTTTAAAATTTTGTAACGCATTCTCCACCAAGTTATGGTCATATATTATTTCACTCAGAATGCGATCTTTGTCAGGTGTTTTGCTGTTCTTCATACCTTTTAACGCTGACATAATTTTTTCTTCGTTTATATCTGGAAGTTCATCTGATCTTTGACTTTATATTGCTGGGATTTCTACCTCTGGAATGTAAGCATCTTAACTATAATGTTTTGTAGTACTCTTCAATGATTTTCAGGATTTTTTGTTGTTTAGGTATGGCATAAATATTTGGTGTTAGCTCTTTTTGTAGTGCTAAAGTTCCTTATGTCTTTCCTAACAGCTTTTGGAATGGTTTTGTTTCAATTCCTAAGCCCTGCAATGTTCGTTGTGTGCTTATCTTTCATTTGCCTCCTTTATTGCATTAAGTTTCTTGTGTCTTTTGTGAGTTTTTTATGATTCCTTTTTTGCTTGACATGACACTTCTGTGCCTTCTTTATGGCTTTCACCAACATTTCGTTAAACTGTTCATTAAGTGTCTCGTTTGGTACGTCTTTTTGTAGGTTACTCTTTCTTTCTTTCTGAAGTCTAGTAATTGTACTGATATTGTTTACTATAACAGTAAAGTTAGGTAGTCATAGTAGCTAATCACGTTTATTCTAAATAAAAAAAATTATTTAGAGCTTAGTTTTAGTTGTGAAACATTTTCATTGTATTAACTTATCCTATATTATGTTTCAGCACACTACCAATTTCAGATGTCCGAAAACAAGTAATCCATAACTGTTTATCTATTGAGTTTAATTATTATAATTGTAAAACTTTACCTTTAGACATTTAGAATTTAAAAATTTCATAGAAAACATTTCAGGTAGCACAAACGAGAAGATGAAAACTGATATTCATTTGGTCTAATTGTTCAATAAACTAATTTTCCTAAATAACATACCTAAGCAATATTTTAAAAATTATCTATTAGCTATACTATTCTAAAATAATATGCTTATTTATATCTATTAAACAAACTGCTCGTAAATGTATGAGCTAAACTCCTGCTTACTTGCAAAATAAAAATCCTTTATTTTATTTCCAATTATTTCGGAAACTTTCAGAAGGTTTATTCAAGAAAGTCAACAACAGCTATAAAACTATATTACCTCTTTAATGGTATAAATCGTCTTTTAAATTTTGTAAAACTTTGAACATACGTTAGGAACTGAGGGATTTCGTGGCCACCAGTGCAAGAAGTCATTCGTCTTCTAAAGTTTTAACCATAGTTGACGGCAGACTCAATTTTAACAATGTACTACAACTTTCTGTGGAGAAACGAGAAGATAGAATGCAATTCTCATGTCTCCGGAAGGATTTGGTGATAATAAACAACGATATAATATTTTGTCTCGAAAAGGATGACATATGCAGATATTATATATATATATATATATATATATATATATATATATATATATATATATATATATATATGTATTAATATGATTCGAAAATTTATATAATGAAAAATTAATAGAGAAAAAGAAGAACACAATTTTTTTTGTAAATGACACATTATTTTATATTTATATCATATTTAGATATACGGTTTAATTTTGTTGTGTTGTGAAGTTATATTATTTTGTGACGAAAAGATACTTTTTCAATCTTAGATTTACGGTAAATTTCGGACTTTTCAAATTAGAATTTTATTTAAGATTAAAAAAAACACAGAAGTTAAAACACTTCACACATGTGTATTGTGGTATAAAAACAAACAAATATTTAAAATCTGTTAATATTCGAGCAGGGAGACATGTAGTCCCTAAAGTAATTTAAAAAAAAAAATATATCCATTGTCATCGACCTGGAGTCAAAACATTATTAAATCCAAAATTTGGAATACTGTAAATCCATACATCGAGGTTTTATAGAAAACTTTACTGTTAGCAACAAATACACAAGGCACTGAGGATGATCTGTTCAGATTGAAAACGTTCTGCCAGAATTTAAATGTTGACGACATTTTTATAAAGTTTTAAATATTTGTTTGTTTTTATACCACCATACACATGTGTGAAGTGTTTTAACTTCTGTGTTTTTTTTTAAACGATGGTATACAGCCAATTACGGGGTTTTTTCCCATTCATTTTATATTTAAGATTAGTTTCAGTAAATAAAATATTATATTGAAATATCAAATCAACCTGCATTTTTTCAAGGATTAATTTCGGTTACCACGAAACAAGTCATTAAGGGTATCAGCAGAAAGTAAAAAAGTATTTGTCTCATAATTTTGAGAATTGGAAACTGTTAGCGTTTTTGGAGAATTGAGTCGAGGATGTTGATTGGTTAACAAAAAATTATGGAAGGGATTGAGAGACAAGAATGATTTTTAAACAAAAAAAAAGGTGATCATCTGCTGTATAGTTTAGTTTAGTTTAGGACACTAGTGGTGTCAGTAAGTTTTGAAAGCTGATTAGCCAGATGAAAAGGGTGCAGAATTTATAAGTACCAATAAATTATTATTCCCGCCTAGATTCGTAGTTGAACAGATAAGGGCAATCCCAAACGGAGATAGAAACGTGAGTCAGGATGTTCTCTTAATCGACAGCGTCTAACTATTGGTTGACATCAGGAAAGATATTCATGAAAACAGGTTTATTACTTGCCATTCAGGATCAGGTTATACTAACTCAAAAGTACTTGAAATATATCGTTAAAGACCTTTAGGAGCAAAACGACAAATGCCGATATGGATGTCAAGCTCAAGAAACCATCCAACACCTTACCGACGGCTGCATGTCCTTTGATGCAACTGAATATAAGGAACGGCATGACTCAACAGGGAATATCCTTTATTAAGAGATAGTTTTTAAACTGGAATTACTCCAAACACACCATCTCCCGAATTACCAATATCTTCCTGAGAGTGTGCTTGAGAATGACAACTACAAGTTATACTGAGTATATCTATCGCACTGTGCTCACAGACTAAAAATTAGCACATAATAGACCAGATTGCGTACCAGTTAATAAACTAACGACACCAACAGCACTAATTGATTTGGCAATACCTAACAACAATAATCATCGTATTTAATACAACAAAAGATCGCCAAGTACAGAGATCTGTAAATACAAATAAGAACACAATTAATAATAGAAAGTACCGATACAAAACCTTTATTCTTTCTACTACTGGAGTCATTCCAAAGAACCTCCCATAAAACATTAAAAAGTTGGGTCCAAATGGACATCTGTATGAGACCATGCACAAAACTGTGCTACTGTCAACGTCTAGATGTGTACGAAAATTTTTGGGAGATACACTGACGTACCAAGTCACCTAGGACTTGTTAACACGTAAAAAGTTCCACCAGAGCTCAATCCTTTTGATATGGTAGGTAACTGGGATGAGCGACTATTCCCCGTATAGAAGTAAGTTGTGAGTGAGTTGTATGGCTAAATCTATATAGTTTAAAATAACCCCATCAAGCAAAGATGTAATAACTTCCCACTGCTAAGCAATTTGGAGAAACCTAGTCAAACATATTAATGCAGCTCATTGGATAGAAACAGAACAACGAAAGTACTAACACATTAATACAAGAATAGACATAAGAGCCACAACGAATTTACTCACGCCCTTACAAAGAAAATACATAACATGAGAGCCCCAGAAGTAAACGGACTAAAAAACTACTGATACAAGCATTTCACATTAATATACAATAATCTGGCCACACGTATAACAGATATTATTAATCAACCACACAAAACACCATCATTTATTACAGACGGTAAAACTTACGTAAAATTAAAAAACAATAACACAAAAAATCGTACCCCGACATGTCCATTAAAATTATACAAAATAATAACATCACTTAAAGCACATCTAACACAATACAATATCATAACAGAAGAACAGAAATGATGTCACAGTACAATATACTTATAATAACTTATAATACACAGTACAATATTAAAGCAAGCTGTAAAACAGCAAAAGAATTTATACATATCCTACATCAACTATACAAAGGTAGTCGACATGGTCCCATGGCTATTTGTGACTAATACACTTCTTAAGGCACGATTTGGACTCATGGAAAACAAAAATATATCAACTTACCAAAACTACATACCAAATACAAACAGAAGAAATACACATAAGAAGAGGAATATTCCAGTTAGATTCTCTAAGTGCGCTATGGAATTTGGAACAGACAAATTGAAAATGATGAAAATGATAATGGTTAAATGGAAAGAAAACAAAGGAGTAAAAACAATAAATGATAAGTTGATCACATTACTACTAGAAGAGGAAGCATACATAAATACCTAGAGTGCCATTAAAATACAAAACTGCAACATAAAAACATTAAGCAACAAATAGCACAGAAATACAAAACAAGAATGACATCCATACTCAAAAGTAAACTTTGTTTTAAACAGATAATAAAAACAATATACTCTATATACTCATTAGACGTTATCAATTGGTCGAATATAGATACTCAAGAACTGAATAGACTAAATGGAAGCCTGCTTACTAAGTACTGCATGTACTTCTCCAAATCATGTATTCAACGTATGACACTTCCAGGCACACAGGGAGAAAGAAAGCTCATAGATATTACACAGCTACACAAAACGGAAATCAACAATTTAAGACAAAAATTTTACAACAAACAAGACAGCTCACTACACAGAGCAATCAATAGGTCTGACCTTAATATAACATTACTTAACCGCAGCCAACAACAAGCACCAAAACAACTATGTAACAACAGTGTTAAAGCAACAGAACAGTTAAAACAACAAATTGGTCTCAAAAAATACTACAGTGTAGACATTAAAATATCAAATACACAATATATAGTATACAATACAAATATACAATAATCACATAGGAATTAATATTAGTAGATGACACAACATCGCTTAACATATGAAAACAAAAAGGCGCATGAGCCAGCTTTCTACAGATTTCTTAGTAAATCTCTGAATGAGGGACATGCTAATAAAGTTAGACAACAACATATCGACAACATAGCGAAATATATCGTTCTTCTTCGGGTTCCTTCTCCTAGCGGAGGTTGGAAATCATCATCGCTATTTTAACTTTGTTGGCCGCATTTCTGAATAATTCTAATGAGCTGCAGCCGAACCACTCTCTCAAATTTCTTAGCCAGGACATTTTGCGTCGTCGTAATATATAGTTAAAGACCCTTAAGTCCCAAACGAAAAATGCCAATCTCGATGTCAAGAAATCGTCCAACATGTTAGAGGGGCTTCCGTGCATATGCTGCAACTGCATATAAAGAAAGGAATGGTTTAGTGGCAAGTATCCTTCATCAGTAGATATCTAACAAACTTAGATTCCTCTTTTTTAACTAAATTTTTACTTTAATATCCATACGTCCCTGGTAATATGCTTGGGGATGACAACTATAAGCTATATTAGGACTGGACTGTTCTCACACATTAATCGGCAGCCCACAATAAACCAGATATGATACTAGCTAATACATTTACTAGACAAACACCACTAATTAATGTAGTTTTCCTTATTAAAAAATAATGTGCGTATTAAATACAACGAAAAGATTCCCAAGTACAGAGATCTGGAAATTCAAATAAGGAGAAAATATAAAATAGAAAGTACACAGACAGTACCTACCATTTTCTTTACCACTGGTGTTATTCCAAAAAACCTCTTAGAAATTATAAAACAACTTAATCTGACTGAACATCTTTTTAATACCACTGAGAGAGCTGTACTCTCTTCGTCTAGATGCAGACAAAAACACCTGTTTCTGCAAGAAAATACAATTTTCAATCATGAATACTCACTTTAAACTACCACCTAGAATACGGAATTTTAAATAAATATATAAATGAAAAATTAAAAATATTCATTACAAATCGCCTGGCGCTACTTCTCCATGCAACTACATCTTGGATTGTGTGGAGAATATTAAATATATATTTAATTATGATGTATTGTATTTATTGATCACTACTATTACACAGATAACTTTTATATTTTGTCTGTTTATCATTTTATAACATATAGGTTATTAGGCCAACGATGTTAATAAAATAAAGCTAAATCTTCAAGGTTAATCTTTAAGGTGAAACAAAAACCAATTTACGTAATTTATAATAAATATGATTTTTTATTAGATGGGTACTAACAAATAATTTAAAGAGTAGAAGCTTTTGCAAACAGTATAGTATGCTTTTTAACATCGGTAAATTCAAGGTAATGACTGTAAGCAAAACTCGTTGATTAATTGATTTATATCATTGCTTAAAATCAAAAATTAATTGATTTAAGGCAATGATATGCTTAACAGTGATCAAAATTTCACATATCAGAGCTTCAAAATGAACAAAAATTGTGATCACTCGCGTGAAATATATTCTGTCATCTACAAATCTAGATTTATCTTTATTAAAATGAAGAATGTACAGCGTAACTTGCGGCTTCATAAACGTATTACATTGCGTGTGCTCAGGTGCAATGTGTTTTCTACCTTTTTGTATGATATAGATGCTTGAATTTTTTCAGAGGCTACCAGTAAAAAATATAACAGCTTTCTAAATAAGGTGCTACTCAAAAAGTTACAAACGTCGAATGTCGTGGCAAATGCCACCAATAAAGCTGCCTTGCAAAGGATGGGTCAACAACAACCACGAATTTTAACAGTAAAACAAAGAAAATTGTCATACTTCGACGCATAATGCAAAAAGAAAAATAAAATTCAGTCCTTCCAACTTATTGTTCATGGCAAAATAATAGGCAAAAGGTGATCAGGTAGACGACGTATTTTGTGGCTATAACCTTGAGGCATTGGACCGGAAAAACTTTATTGGAAATATTTAGGGAAGCCGTAAATAAGGTTTTGTGGGCTAGACTGATAACATATGTCTAATTACCTTTACTGTTTTTATTTGGGTCTAAGTTTTACGCAAACTAAAGTAGAAAACTAACAAACTATTAATTTAATAAATAAATACAAAAGAGGACTGCACAGGATGGAAATACAGATAATAAACTTTGATAATATACAAGGCAAATATCGAGCACAGTATTAATTTAATCTTGCCCGAGTACTTTCGATCACTAGATCATCTTCAGGGGTCTAGTCTAGTGATCAAAAGTACTTGGGCAAGATTAAATTAATACTCTGCTTGATATTTGCCTTGTATATTATCAAAGTTCATTTATTCGAGCATTCAACCTTATATTAATACAGATAATAAACCGGGACCTATAAAAACAATAATTTTATATGTAACAAAACAGAAGAAGATACTTATTATTTCATTTCACATACATTTATTAACGTTTCTTTGATATATAACAAGCAATCAAACACATGTAGTGTCTAAACTAACGTAAATTTCGCTCCCTTAGCTCATGACCTATTTCTATATATACATTAACATTCTCTTCCGGGTTTATTTTATCGATGTATCTGGAAAGCGTACCTATGTCAACGTTGTTTTAATTCTTAATACAGAAGCAGCACTGCAGAGATTACTGAAACATTTCCAAGGGGATTTTAAACATTTTACAATTCTCTTTCTTAAAAAAGAAACTGAACTACGCAGGAATTTGTTAACATCCATTCTAGCGAATTGAATACTGAATAACGAACAACAGTTTTTTACTTTATGCAAAAAATTTACATATCAATGCATGTCATTCGAGAACGTACGAAAAACCTATATATACTCAAAATAATACAACTGTGAGATTGATCATATAATTCAACTTCTGTGTCGGACAAATTTGTATCTAGATAAAAATCGAATAAATATCAGAATGTCACAACACTTTGACTTTTAATACACATAAATATTAATAAATATTTTTTATATTTTTGGAAATATGACCAAATACTAACAAAAAAAATATTGTAAAAGGTAAATAGCCAAGACCAAATACACATTAAGAAAATAAATATTAATACTTCTTTTACTTTACGTGTCATCTCCGCGACGGAGATTGGCAATCATCATGGCTATTCTAATCTTAGATGCTGCCGCTTTGAATAGTTCGACTGATGTGCATCCGCATCATTCCCTCAAGTTACGCAACCATGAGATTCTTCTCCTTTCTAGACTTTTCTTGCCTCGATTTTCCCTGTTATAATTAATTGAAGTATGTTGTATCTTTCATTACGAATAACGTACCCCAGGTATTGCAGCTTTCGTGTCTTGATCGTTTCCACAATTTCCATTCTTCTGTTAACTCTTTTCATGACTTTGTGACGTTGTGTGTTACATGCTCGGTTCATCATATCTTCGGGATTCTTCTATACACCCATAGTTAAAATGCTGCAAACTTTTTAGTAGTCGACGCGTTAAGTGTTCATACTTATATCCCGTAAAGCAGAGTAAACCTAATTTTCAAGTCTAATTTTAGTTCTCCTGCACAAAGTACCTTTCTCATTTTATTGAAGTTTGTTAGTGCCTTCTCTATTCGAAGTTTGGTTTCTTTGGAGTAACCGTTTGGGTGATTAATTATTGTGCCATGATAATTGTAGTTTTCAACTGGTTCTTAAGTTTTACCCTTAATTGTCAGGCTTTCGTCATTATTTTGGGTTTTTGATATCATCATAAATTTAGTTTTATGATGACATCAAATATCATATTCTTCTCCATACATAATTGTCTTGTTCATTAGCTTTTAAGAGTCTTGGAGGGTGTCTGCTATTATGATAGTATCGTCCACATTTCTAATATTATTAATTGGTGTTCCATTGATTTTTTTCCTGCTGTTTCTTCCTTTTTTTATAATTTTTTAGA